>OX424572.1:38598253-39198253 GCA_949152435.1 Gastracanthus pulcherrimus
ATCTAAAATTTTGTGTACGATTTGCCATTAGATTTGCGGAAAACAAGGGAAACAGATTATTCAAAATTTCGGGAGGAAAAGATAGGTAATTTTATGCTCTTTCAAATGCATTATCACTCAATCGATGATATTATTTCTAAGGTATAAAAACCCCGAAAAAATGAAGCTTAAAATTCAAAAAACCGTTAAAAAACAAATCTCAACGAGAAAGAATGGATTTTCATACACACATACACATACACATACAGATACACATACAGACATACAGACATTTTCTAAAAATAGTGTATTTTGATTCCTAATGTATCCAAACATATTTCTAACATACTTTAGCAAAACTTTTTTTTATGATCACAAAGCTAAATAAAATTTAAAAAAAATGAATAAAATGTAATAAAATTAATGAAATTTGTTTGAAGTTTTTTTGTTTCTTAATTGATAAAAGAATAGCTTGTTGTATCATTTTTTCCATAAAAATGTTCAAAACCTTATTAAGTAAATAACATACAGTCGGTAACGTAGGAATCTACTCCTCCCTATCACACCTCTTTAAATGAAATTGGTTGAAATGTTAACCAGAGGTCGCTTATGATATTTCAAAGAGCACATGATAACAGGTTTCATAAAAAATAGTTTAGTTAACAACAAAATTCCTACATAAAATTAGAAGCCGGTAAGGTAGATTTCTAGAAACATTTTTTAAGTATTTTGTAAAAAACACTATATAAAATATCATATGTACTTAATCTCCGTTTAAAAATTCAACCAGTTCTATTCAGTCTTAAAAATGTTGAGTGAATTTTCACGCAGCACTTGTAAGAAGATTCATAAATATTATGAAGAATTAAAAATGGGCTAAATGTGTGCTTTTACATCTCCTTAAATATATAATGTTTGAGAATTTCTCTCAGTACTTTTCTTGAGAACAACTACTGTAGAGCATAGTGCCGATAATCTCGCGTCTCGAGAAAAAATAGGAATTAGGAAGGAAATAAGAGTGGTTTCGTTCGAACGAATCTCGCGGCAAATTGATAAAAATCGCGTTAAAAGCCTTGTGTTTTCGTGAAGTCACGAAAGTCGGGGTCAGTTTATACACTTCGTGCTTTTTCACCCATTTCGACGGAGCAAATTGCTTATACTAGCAGCTAAGCAAGTATTTGTCCTTATTTAGGTAACGCGATCTTTAACTCTTCTTTTCATGTGTAGCTCTACCTATCGTTATGACAAATTAGTTTTTTAAAGATTTTTTTATTTTAAAATGAGAGTTAATATTATTAAAGAATATAATAAAAACATGTATATTACTTATTTTAAAAAGGCTTTTATCGTACAAACCAGTATTACACTATAACAAAAATACTTACAAACTTTTTAAATTAAATGTGCTTCAAAAGTTTTGATATCTTAAAGTTTATCGTTTCAAAATATTCCCATGCTTCAGCATCATTTACATAACATGTATATAAAGTAGTATACAAAGTACACATACAAAGTAAACTATAAAAATATGCTCAAAAATATGGATATGCAGATTATTTCACAGCTTGATTTTAGTTAAATAATGTTTTATTTTTCGACGTTTATACACCATGAGTTTCTCAAACCCCAAAAAAATAAAATGCAGATTTTTCGAGCGAAGGTTTTGAAAGCTTCATCTTAACCGTTTGCAAAAAATCTTTGTCACGTGAGATTTCGTAGCACTTGAATTACTTAACTTAAAGAGATCAGATTTTCGATAAAAAGAAACAAATAAAAGTTTTAGAAATCTTAAAAAATACATCTATTTATTGCAATTCTTTCGCTAGGAGCTAATATTTCAGTCTAATCAAAATTAAATACAATACAATTTTTTTACACTTATGGGAGTCCAGAAATCAATTAAAAAATTCAATCCCCTTAACTCAAATTCACTTGCTCTTCATTGAGCACCTCCATACGAAGTTTCGTACGTTGCAAAAGCAACAGCAATCCTAAAAAGTTATTGGAATTAAATGTTGTCAACATTACGTTCCATTAACTTGTAAGGTGCCTTAGATTAAAACATCTGGAACATCATACAGAGTTCTATTATTACCCACTGTCAGGCAAGTGAGTTTGTTTTATACAAAAATATTACAATTATACGTAATTATTCTCTCAACCGGTACAAATCAAGGCGGGAAATTTGAATTTTGAATTGACTTCAGGACCCCTTAAATAAATTTAAAAAATTCCTAAACGCTCTCCAAAGAACAACAATGTATAACACCGAACAATCCCCAGCTCGCAAGCAGCCTACACACAATTTCCAACCTGATATCAAAGTCCCATACAGCCGTGCATGTATACAAAACTAGAGCCCATGGGGGGGGGGGGGTGATGCACATAATAGCCAACGCTCAAGCAGGCGCAGTCTCTGCCTCCCGACTGAATAATAATACATCGCGATACCTGCCACTAGCTGCAGCGGCAGCAGGAGCCGAGAACGAGGGACAGCCAGTACACAGCAGACAGGTCTGCGCGTCTCTCTAAAGAGCGGCTATATAAGAGGCATAGAATCACGGTATAATACCTCCTATACCTGCTGCACACGCCGGGCAGCTCTTGTTTATACGCGACTCTCGGCCCCGGACTCCTTCCATTATAGATGCACACACACACACACGGCCGCGGCGCGCGATTTTTCCCTTCTATTGCATAGCGATTTCTCGGTAATCGCTGTGGGAGAGTCGCGAGAGAGAGAGAGAGTTATATATGTATAAGATTGACCGGTGTGCAGTGGTTGTAATGCGCGGCTCTTAAAAATTCATTACCGAGTGCAGCAGCAGAAAGCCAGCTATAAGCGTTTGAGGTCTGTTAGTATATACGTAGGTATAGTGTACACGTGTGTACGGACAATTGCTGTGTAGTTGCTACTGGTGCTCGCACCTGCTTATAGACGAGGGGTGGTATAGAGGCAGGTAGGCGATGGAGGAGTGGGTAATAGATATTAATGTGTCAATTGAGTGGAGATAGATGATTTGAAGGAGGGATATGGGATAAGTGAAGCATCGGAATTATGCGGAATTGGTTGGATGATGGGCGGGTTTTAACCTTTGTGCAAGGATCGTGATGTCACGGCTTTTTAACCCGCTGTATCTTGGGTAATGATTGCCTAATTGAAAAGAGAAAAAGAATATGTGTCAAATACTTTTTCATTTTTTTGAAACAGACGTAATGGTTCCGAATTTGTTTTATGCAACTTCCATATTGATGGACAATTCATTATTATCGGTTCTGGAAATTTCTCGCAAATTCTGATAAAATTACTAAGGGGACAATACCTAGTTTCACTAGATTTTTCAGAATTTGTGAGAATATTTTAGAATTAGTCATAATAAATAGCTATGAAATTGGAACAAGGGTTAATAGTCATAACTTCTATCGAGTAGTTAATTATTTTTCACCCGGAATGAACTTTCATAAAGTTGATGCGTTTTGAGGAATACGGATAAGTATGAGTTTCGATCGGTATATTTTTTCGGTTCTTTTATTATATTTTTAGAGCGTGTACGAGCTTGACTATATAACGGATATAGAAATTTTAGATATAGTAGAGAGAATTTAGTGAGAAAATCAAAAATTAAAACTGTCCCAAAGTACGAAGATTCAAAACATGAGATTATTGGGTAAAATCGTATCTAATTCAACGCCATATTAGCAGCACAATATATATTTACAATTTTTCTTCTCAATTGAAATGTAAGAGATAAAAAAATACCCAAACATTTAAAAAATGCTAAAATGTGTAAAATGTTAAGCTCTATGAATATTATGACGCATACGTTGTATCGCCTATTCCAATTTCCCGCAGTTTTAATACGATTATAAAATATTTACTACACACTTGACTCACTATTTATCCATAAATATTAAACTTGTAAAACTATAAAATTAAAGAATTTTTTGTATATAATTATATATTTAATTATATTTAGAATATAATTTTGCTCATATGTCTTATATTGAGTGCATCTGTATCAAAAGAAACTCAACAAATAAATAAATAAAGAAAAGTGTTGCGTTTTATTGTAACCAGATGTAATTATTATTTTCCTATAAATGAATTATTTGTTATAATAGTAGAATATACCATTAAAGCTAATTTTAAATATATTTAATTAATATTATAATTCTGTGAACAAAATACATTTTTAAAACCAAATGTTTTAATACACGATTGTAGTAGAAACGTACGTACACCCTTAGTCCTAGAAATGGTTTAATTTACTCTTTTATTCTTAATTCGACTACTTTTAAAGTAAAACAAGTTATTGAAAAATTATTTTAGGTACTGCTGTAGACATAATGATTTGTTTATAAAATTTGGTAACAATTTAAAGATAAGCGAACATTAATGACGATTAGGTGTGTCGCTCCGTTATCAGTTACAAAACTGACGCGGCTACTCTGCACAATTCAATAGAGCGAATGATATAAAATATCATTATGCTATTAATTCATGTACAAGTTATCAATTTTCATTTATATAGTGATAGATTATATGCAGTCTCTTCAAACTCCTGCGATACAACAAATTTTGCTAGTATAACAGAAAACTATCAAACATCAAATATCAAATTTTAATTTTATAGTTTATATAAAACTAAAATTACTATGTAATAAAACAACAGTATATAATTAATGTTTTTCCAAATAAAATTATCACAGGCGCACTCTTAGAAAACTATTAACAAATTAAATATTTATCGACAAATAATGCAAATGCAAAATTCGAAGTCAATAAAACTCCTGTCAATTTATAAAAACAAAATTTTAAGCCACTAAAAATTAGCGCAATAATAAACGACGTTCAAAATTAAGTACTCTTACTGAAAAAATTAGAAAAAAAAAAAAAAAAAATCAACTTAGCAGAGCATGGTTTCGATCCACGGACCTCTGGGTTATGGGCCCAGCACGCTTCCACTGCGCCACTCTGCTTCTTGCGTTGCGAGGCGCAAATTGTCGAGGGGAAGATATCAACGATCGTGCTGCCGCTCAGTCGGAATATATACCTCCTATATATAACACTATACATATACCTATATATATACATATACACAGCAAAACTAAGCTATTGCATGGATTTTTGTTTATTTATTTATTTGTATTAATACATTAATAATAATGTAGGTCAATATTATTTTTTATTTATCAATATCAATTAATTAATAATTGTTTATTAATATATTTTTTTTAGTTAATAAAAAATGAATGTAAATTCAGCTTTATGATATTCGCATAACGTCACGAAAATATATTTTCATATTGCTAAATGCAAAATGTCAAAGCATCGATAACCTTAAAATTACGATTTTAATGAGAAAAAAATGAAAATACAACCTATAATTATTCCATATCAATACACCCTATATAAATACAATAAAAACCCGTATTCTCCATCTATAATGCAACATATATGCCTGCAAATCGAGCAGAACAAGCGTTCTGCGCACCGTCGTCAGATCCCGTATCGATTTAATCCACCTCCCTTCCGCTCTCTGCTCGCAGTCGGACATAGTGCACCAGAGCGTGTACGAGCTTGTGCACAGCGAGGACCGGGAGGAGCTCCAGCGGCAGCTCATGTGGAACTCGTTCTTACCGGCCGAGTCGGCCAGCATAGCCCTGCACGAGGCGCTCTCGCCCCAGCACGCACACCTGCTCGAGCGCAGCTTCACCGTGAGGTTTCGCTGCCTGCTCGACAACACCTCCGGCTTCCTCGTAAGTCTACATACCATATGGACGATTGTTGTATTTTATTCTTTTGTTGGTGGACATGAATTTGTTGACAAGTGTGGATTTGGATTTTGGGTTGGATAGCGGGGTGACGGAGTAGGTATTTTGGGAAAATTATTAATAAGTGTTGAATTTTTTTTGTGAAGGTCCTTGACGGAGGGATATTGAGCGCGTGAATTTAATTGATTTTATAACACAGAGGTTGAATGTTTTATATAAATTTTAAGGTTTAATTAAACACATTAGGATAGTTTACTAAGATTTTTTGCAGTTTTTCATTTATCGACAAAATTATTTACAAATTAAATAAAAATTTGTAATCATTTATTGTTTATTTGTAATAATTGGTTTATTGGTCATAATTACCTACAGATGTTAAATCTTTGATGCTGATTTGAAGAGTTCATATTTTTGTGATGACTGTTAACAAAGTATAATGATTTAATTTAAAAATCATGTGCATTTTAAAACAATTTTCAATACATTTTAATTTTTGAATGTTTTCTAAGTGAACAATTTAACGTTTACAAAGAATTATTATTAACAAGTTACAACGATTCGAAAGAAACAAATGTTATTACTTATTTAATAAATATTATTTTTGATTTTATGAGTGAAAAGATTCTCGAGGTTTTTTCTAAAAGTATCTTTTAACAAACTTTCTCAAATTAGGTAATAGTTTATTAGTTTTTGATAGAAATATTTTACAATGATTTATGATTTATCGCACGCCGATTATTCTAGACAATATCTATTTAAATGTAATCAACATTTTATTTGCAACATGATCTATTAATTCCCAGTACAAATAATATTTTAAAAGTAGTTGTTTCTAATTAGATAAAATTAATTTTCTGAGTAAGTCTGAAAATAATTGACGATAAGACCTTTGGTTATCAACTTCTTTAAGCCATACGAATTTTAGCTCAATAGGACAAATGTTTTAGTTTCATCAGAATCTACATCTAAAACGAGTAATTAATAATTAACGTACCGTAATAATACCGTAAGAAGTATTTTTTGTCGATAATTCCCTGCTAGGTCATTCTATAAATTATGAATAATATTGATTATTCCAGGCTTACCGGATAAGAGAAAAAAGTGAAATTAGCAATTTTTCAATAATCATTATCGATAATCAATATTCTCTTGTGAAGACATACTTCTTGTTACAAAAGTTTATGAATAATTGTAATTATCATACAGTTATGTAATTTAAAATGCAATTTCTAAGAAAGATATTTACTTTTAAACTATTTACTGTTAATACACCTGTAAACCATTAATTTTTTATTATCAGAAAATTAGCATTAACTGTTAATGAATATTCGAAAAATATTCCAAAAATGTTCTTATTATAAGACTATTTGTATTTTTTCTAAGACTTTCTTACATTTTTTCTAAAACTGTTGCTGCCAAAGGAGATCCTATCTCTTCAAAGCAAGTAATTTGAGTGTTTTCTTTCGTTAAATTAAAACCTTTTAGCGCTTCGGTCATTCTTAAAAAAGAGTTCTTACAAGAAATACTGTTTGTGACAAAGAGAAAATACAGGACACTCATATCGTTATAAAGAAAAAATTATTCGTGTACTAACGTCCTGTTAAAGCAATTCTAAACATCAGCATTAACATTTTCCTTCTATGATTTTAAAATATGTATCCAAAGATCCAAATACACTAAACAAATTACTACAGAAAACTAAAGTACAATTACCCCTTCCAAAAACAAAACCTACAACGGCCCACTCGGGCGCGCGCCACTTAAAAGCCAAACCTACCCACATGTTCATTTACATTTTACCCCATATACAGCAATATATCCTTATACATTCTACCCTGCAAAAAGCACGGGACTATTTACTTTTTCACCGCTACGGCGGCGGCTCTTTGTGCGCGCCTCTACACACACACACACACACACACACACACCCATGAGGACAAAATGTGCCGCTGCTGGCTGGCCGCGCAAAACAGTAATTAATAATTTTCAGCGTCGTGTAAGTGGATGCAAGGGAGGCGCGCGAGCGGGAAAAAGCGAAGGACATCCTTTCTGTCATTACGCCGCGCGCGAGTTCGCTCTTGCGCTAATTGCTTTTTGCGTTCGGAGTGCAGCGCGAGAGCGCGAATTTCTCGCTCGTGTGTTGTGAGGTAATGTGTGCGCGGAGCTGCAGGCGAGCGCATGGGTGATGAGAAAAGCGAGTTGGACTCGGGCTATACTGATATGGGGAGATGTGCATTGTGAATTTTGTAATATTGGTTGGAGTGGGTATTAGGCGTGAGATTAGTTTGTTGTTCGCCGGTTAACGGGGTCCCAAAGTCAATTGAATTCAAATTTGTTGCCTTGATTTTAATTTATCGATCGAGAAATAAATAATTGCTGATAATTATAGAAATACTTATATTTAGGTAAAACCAAAACTCGATTGTCCTTTATTTTATAGCAGTTGGGACTTTGTGTGAAAGAATTCACATTGGAGTATATCTGTAACTTTTATATAATTTTTATTTTTATGAAAAAAGAAAAAATACGTGTTTATTATTTTTATTCTATACCTGACGGACCTAATAGATTCTTTTTATGTAAATACCCAATTTGCTTAAACTCTGTATAATACATGTATGTAATACTTTTCAGTAATTATTAATATCAATCGTATTAGCATTATCCGCTGAAACAGTATTATTCGGGAGCAATTATTATAGGCTGTCATGACTGTAGAATATACATTAAAAAGTTTGCGATAAAAATGGTTAAAATTGATCTCTAGCGCTCAAAAACCTTTTGTATAGTTATTTTCAATGTGTTTTGTTATAAACGCATCGTTTCCATCTAATCTTAGAGTCCGAAAATACATTTTTTCACATTTTCCTAACTTTTGACTCCGATTGTATAGTCTACCTATACATCGTTAAGTAGTAACAAACTTCTATACAACGTTTCAGACGTCACAATCGACGGCACCCTATAAAATAATTACAATAAAATGTTGAGATAATAAATAGGTGAATGTGGGTGGACAAGTGCAACGAATTTACAAGTATGTGGGTGGATACGAAGTTACCCTTTCAAGTCCAAAGGTCCTTATTTGATTGTAAAAAATAGAAATCTGTTAATTAGCTCAAAAATAGATTAAAAAGAGTAAGCGAATAGCTTCTGAAGAAAAAAACATCCTGCGTATGATTTTTCGAGGTGGATCTAAAATAGTGTATTACGCAACAAGTGTGCAAAGCATTTGCAAAGGTAATTGTAAATGTGCAAAGTATATCCTGCAATGTTCTACGTGGGACAGTGTGGTAATGGGAAACTTTGTGCACGCAAAATAGTACGCAACGTATACAATTTGCGCACGCTGTTTGAAAAAACTACTACTTACCAACTGTTTATGCACTCTTATACTAATTATCTTTTAGCAGCCAGCATGGTACTTAGTAACAACAAAGTTTTACTCTGAATTTACTAATAATATATCATGGTAAACGGAACCACGTGTGCCTGCAGGCATATGTGGGATCTTAAAGGGTTAAAAGGGATTTGGTGTATGGGTGGATAAGAGTGGGAGTGTGGGTAGGTAAACAGATGAGTGCCATTGTCTACAATATAATTGATATATATATATATCTTTCTGAATGTAGATAGCCAAATCATTTGGCGGCGTTTTTATATAGGTCAAAGATCACAGCGCCATATATAGTTATTATTATCTCAGTTGATAATGCATGAATACGTAAAAAGATATCCTCTTATCAGAAAGTGAGAATCAGTAGCTTTTGTAATTTCGCCGTGAATAGTGAATTCTTCTCACAATTATTTATTACGATACTAGACAAATTACGGATATAATAGTTTTCAGCTTAGTTGCGGATTAATTGTTATAGAATCATCAGCAACTAAGAAAACAACTAGTTTAATCTTACAAGAAACAATCAGGATGATTAATAGCATTTTAATATTGCTTTTGCTTTTCGCATTTCATACTACTAGTGTTACTACCAGAAGAGCTGTGTATAATAGCGAAAATTCCGACGAATATCTTCAAGAAAAGCACTTAGCTATTAAGGATCTTGATAGTTTCGTGGTAAATGAAATGTTCAGCGATGTCACATTGCTCGTAGAAGATGAAAAGTTACCGGCCCACAGGCTGATTCTATCCGCCAAAAGTTCGGTATTCGGGGACATATTAATGAAAAACTGGACCAAGAAAGACAATCAGAATATCGAGGTGAACGGCTTTACTAACGAAACGGTTAGGAAAGCTTTGGAATATATGTACACGGGCAAGGTCGAACAACTGGATGAGAATGACGACGTTACCAATCTTTGGATGATAGCAGATATTTACAAGATCAGGGGGCTAAAAGACTATTGCGTGGAGAGTTTCTGTAAGAAAACGTACTTCAGATACCCCGTTCATGTTCTCGTTGATGTTCGTGAAAAGAAGATTGAATCATTAGAGAAATGTGCCATGGATTATATCCTCAGTAATCTTCCTCGTTTGGCGCATAGCAGAGATTTAGAAACCTTGATTGTCGACTATCCACAATTAGCAGTGCGAATCATGAAAATCAAATTTTCTTACTGATGTAAAATTATTAAGGAATGAAAGTAATTGTCTTAAGGGGGATCTCCACGGTTGGGACCTCAAAATATACATGATAAGAAGATAAGAAAAAACAGAACTTTCTATCATGTTAAACCGGTGGACACGTTTCCGGGCGAAATATTTAGTTTAGTAGAAAAATAGTATACTGCGTACAAAGGACGAAAAGTGGATCATTTTGTATTGAGTGTAGATTTGTAGCACGAGTCCAAAGCGAATGCGTATCGCGAGCCAGAGATCAGTGATGCAAGCACATGACGTCAAGAAAGCCCTCTAGCCCGTGGTTGACACCATATTTTTTGTAACAAATGTGTGTATTGCGAGTTATTTATATGCCGATAGAGTGGAACAAAGGTGCATCGTTTTTCAACAGTTTTTCAACTATATATCAATTTTGTGACAATAGCTCGCGTAATATTCAGTTTATGTGGCACTATATGGTATATATAAAAAAAAATATATAAAATTAATTGTCATCGACTGCTTTGTAATTTATATATTTTTGTGTACCACACAAATGACACCATTTTTATCTATAGGTCAAAGATTACGTGAACCTAGTTTTTAATATGTCAGTTGATAATGTATGAACACGTAAAAAGATCCTCTTCACGGTAACAGCGAAGTAGTAGATTTTGTCATTTCTTCATCACAAGTTAGTTCTTCTCATTGCACATATAATATAGTGCATTGCTTCTACGTAATAGCTATACGAACAGTAAGAGATTTAGCAAAATTCTGATATACTGGTTTTAAACTTAGTTATCTCAGGTTAATTGTGTACGTATTATATTATTCGATCATAAAGTAAAAATCCGAATATTTCTTAGTTCACACTACCAATATTAAATGCCTGCAGTATTATCCCACGTATTGGCAAGCAGATTCGGATTCTTGTGTAAACAACGATCTCAATAGATTCTTAGAAAATCGAAAATTCAGCGACATCGCATTGCTGATACTGTCTGCAGGCTGATACTGTCCGCGAAAAGCCCGATATTCGCGGATATTCTCGAGAAGAATGAAAAAAACTCTGGAATCATCGAGATAAAAGGCTTCGACAACAGAACGGTATGCGGGGCTCTGCTATACACGTACACGGGCAGAGTGGAAAATATACACTCTCGTTAAGGCCGACAAAAATAAAATTGAAAAAATAAAAAATCGTGCCATAGATTATATTATCCGTAACCTTCGTGGGTTTGTGGAAGGTAATAACGAACTTATGAAGAACGTAATAAGAAATTATGAGGAAGAAATGTGAATGATGTAAGATTAAAGTTAATAGAAAATGGTTGTCTACATTTGAATGAAGTAATATTTGATAATGTAATGTAATTTCAATAAAGAATTTAATCAATCAATATAATGTATAATGCGATGTATTTGAAAAGAAGTAGCTCACTTAAAAATAATCATTGCTTTAATAGTATAATTTCGTAACTTTTAGATGTGTAACTTTAGTGACTCAATGGTAGGACGCCGTACGTTCTAAAATCTTTCTTTATTTTAAATTCGTGTCTCTAAAAATTCCATATCATTTTTTACACGCATATCCTCGTAATTCTCATTTGTCATGCATAACTAACAAACTTTCTCAAAGAGATCTCCATTTCTTCGTTACAATATTGTTCTAATCATAAGCCGCATATTCGAATAGAACCCTACGTTATAAACATTCTGATGTGTCATTTTTCTCGTTAATCAGGTGACAAAGTCTCGGACAAAGTAGCTTGAAATTTTCAGGTTCGATGCAAAATTTTATAAGGTTTTTTATTATTTGCTATAATATCTTTATCGGTACTCTTACTAAAATTGAATGTTATGCAAATATCTTAATTTGAAAAGATGTTCGGGGAGAGTGGGGTTGTGGTGATTACTTAAGGAAAACTTAGTAGATAAAAAGATATATTAACATTTGGTTATTGTTTATGGGTTTAAGATCAAGTTCAAATACTTATTTTACATATTTGATCATTTATTATTCATTAAAATTACAAAATCTTGTACTTTTTAATCGATATAGAAAATGTTGCTTTGATCACAATGACCCGCCAGGGCGGATCGATATGATCAAATAGCAAAACACGAAAAATAATGTCAAATACCTATTAAATCCTTATAATTCATATTTGTAAAGTTAAATTTAAGTATGCGAATCTATTTTATGGTGCAACAATGTGGAAACAATGTTTTTATTAACATTTTATTACATTTTGAAAATATACGGCGAACCTAACCTCTTTTTGCGTTTCTCCCATTTAAATACACACTGAACACACGGACCCCATTTCGACCTACGGTTTCGAAATTATTTTAAAAATGTATGAATATCATTAGGCAAATAAAAATGTTTGAATTTAAAAGTTTAAATGCTTGACTTCTCATGCACGGTACTAAAATACTCAAATCCTCTAATGATAAAATTGTAAAATAGATTTAATGCAAACTTTTCTTAGATGAAAAGTAGGCGAAACCTATCGTTGTGAATAATTCATCAGATATGCTTTCGTTGCATGCTTTTTAGTATTAATTAAGTTTTAATTTGCATACTTAGAAATATAAAAACCTTTTGAACATTCAAGAAACTTATAGAATTCTTCTAATTCAATGATCCGACTGACCCGCTGATCACACCGACCCTTAAGTTATAAAGAAAAATTATATTTTAATTTATTTAATTATAAATGCAAGTTTATTACATCAAATAGGAGCATTGTGAATATCATTTGCGAACATGACAGAAATTTCTGATTTTATCAATAAATGTAATAGACAGTAATATTAAAATTTAAATCTTTTTAGATCAAAGATCACACTGTGGTAGTTATTAATATCTCAGTTCATAATGCATGTACATTGAACATGTAAAATGATGCTCTTAGCAGTAAGTAACAGTCAGTAGCTTCTGTGGTTTCGTCTTCCGAAGTTAACTTATTACAAAAGTAATAGTGAATTCATTCCGCACTCATTCAGATAGGAATAACATTAAGTAATTTCACTTAATTCAAATATACCTAGTACCTAAACTTAATCACAAGATAATTGTTATCGTACAATCAGTAACTGAAAAAATCCGAATAATAGGTATTAATTTTATAAGGAATAACCAACATGAACACAAGTATTATAATATTGCTTTTGCTGTTCATAGTTCATACTACCAATGGTATTTACAATGGTAGAGATGATTGTCCCGAATATTGTGAAGAAGCTTTTCGTATTAAGTACGAACTTAAGCAATTCGTTGAGAATGAAAAATTCAGTGACATCGCACTCCTTGTTGAGGGACGAAAGATACCGGCCCACAGATTAATACTGTCCGCGAAGAGTTCGATATTCGCAGATATGCTTGACAAGAACGAAGCAAGGGAAAACTCTCGTACGATTAAGTTGATAGGCTTCGACAACCAAACGGTAAGCGAAGCTCTGCGATACATGTACACGGGCCAAGTAGAAAGTCTGGACAAATTTGTGGTCGATCTTTGGATGATGGCAGACATGTACAAAATTGAGGGACTTAAAGACTATTGCGAGAATATGTTCTGCGCGGAAACATACATCAACGACCCCATTTCCATACTTATTCAGGCCAACGAAAAGAACATTTGAATACTAAAACAATGTGCAATTAAGTATATTGCCGGTAATCTTCTTCGATATGTGGAGTATAATAACAAAGATTTTAAAGCCATGGTGACTGCAAATCCACAATTGGCAATAGAAATTATGAGGAAAAAATGTGAATGATGTAAAATTAATTCAAAGTAGTTGCCTTAATTAGAATAAATGTAATATAATATCAATATAATGTAATATCAATAAAGAATTTAGAAATCAAAGAATTGTAAGTTACTATACACTGAGACAAAGAATTCCTTGTAGCAAATGAATCATTCATTTGTCGCAGCGCGAGTTGATAGTATATGTGGCAAATGACAATTTCGTAACTAAAAAGTAATAATTCTTAACTATTAAGAACTTGTTCCTTTGAAAAAAAATGATATTTAGAGCTTAGTTTTACTTTAATTTACTGTTGGAATGTAATTTTAAGACCATTCTAAGGATAACTACATGTAAAAAAAACGTTTTCTCGCTTTTAAAATACTCTTGGCCTTACAGGATTAAATAAATCACTATAAACAATATGTAAGCTCAATGTTGTAATGCAGTTTTCGTTGAAAAGCATGTACATATCTAGCTTATGAATTATAATAAATTGCATGGATTTAAAATTTATGTTTTTACATATAATAAGAAATGCTAATGTGTTCGAGAGTTACGGAGACTACATCTACAAAATTTGGCCATACGCATTAACACTACACACATTACACACACACGCACACGCACACGCACACGCACACATATCGTGTTGAGCCCTTTAAGTGTCCAAAAGCTTTGACTGTTTTATTTAAGATATTTTTTTAATGAATCTTCGTAGTTTTTCACTGCTTTTGACATCTTCGAAGCTAATTATCGATAATAATTTTACATTGTTCAACAACTAATTTTCTCTTACATTCAAGTGCATATGGAATAATATTAAACTTGTTAGACGTAAAATCAAAAATACGTACAAAATCGCGCTCTTAGATTAGAATTTAAATGAACTTCACGCAGCGTACGTACAAGACAGAGAGAAGAACGACAAAACATTAATTAAAAAGCAAAAGAACACGAGAGAGAAGAAGCAGAGCAAGCGTCGACGAAGGTATGTTTTCACGCAGGCGCGAGCGGGCGAACGCAAAAAGCAGCGCCGGGCCAGCGTGTGACGTTTATGAAAATGAAACTGTAATCGTAAAAGGCGCTTTAATGGCGCGGCACGCGAGAAAAAGCTCGGGGCGCCCACGCACTCGGTATATCTTATACTACTCATGCTTCGTGTGTTTGTGTATGTGTATTAACTTTGAGAGTACATCGCGGATAATACAATGACTTTTATTGTAATTTTAGTATTTATTATTATGAAAAAGAGTAACATTTTTCACTGTTTCAGTTTTTTGCATTCACTATTCAGATTCCTTGAGTTAAGTCGATTTCTCAAAATATAATATATATCATGCAGGCACTGAGTTTTTAAAGTAAACTTTTTGCTATAAAAAATATTAAAATTAGTTAAAGCCCATAACAACATTATTAAAAATTAAATTAAAAGCAGTTTCAAAGATTTATGAAAATGTTTTAAGTAAATGTAAACTGTTAGAAAACATCAAAATTTTAATTATTCTTAATTTATTTAGCAAATTATTGTTTGATACTGCGAAGTTACGAAAATCTGCGATTGACTATTATGATGTGCTAATAAATATTAAAATTAACCTTTTAAGTCCCAAGATCCTTTTTCGCTTGAAAGAAAATTTGGGAAGCGGTTTATTAGCTCAGAACTTTTCTGAAAGGAGTTTACGAATTGTTTTTAAGCGAAAAAATGCTCTTAGTGTGATTTATCAAGGTTGATATAAAAAAACTACTGTGTCTTGTTTATACTATTATATTAATTAAATTTTAACAACTAACATGGTAATTAGAGTTTTTAAGAAAAAATATATTGGTCCATACGCAATGCTTTCTGCCATACGCATTGCTTTCTTGTTATGGCATCACTATTTGCGTTACCATTTTATACAAATGCCATTTTTTGGACTTTGATATAGATCCCAAATACTTTTCTCATCAAATAACAATTTTTTATAGTATTTCAAACCGCGTGGGCCTGCAGGCACACATGAGACCTAAAGGATTACTATGTTGTTCTATTTCGTCTGGAGTTAATTAAGTTTGTGGAGTATATAGAGCAAACTTAATTATTGATAACTCTTAATAATTTTTCCCGTATACCTACTATCTTTGTCGCAATATCCAACAAGTTCAATTACAATGTTTTCACAAATTCACTTCCACCTCTTCAACTATCTATCCATTCCAACAGACCAACCCCCCCAAACACCCAACCGCAAAACACTAACAACCCTATCTCTCTTCTCTTTCCACCCACAGCGACTGGACATCAGGGGCCGCGTGAAGGTCCTGCACGGTCAGAACCGGAAGACCGAGGAGCCGCCCCTGGCGCTGTTCGCCCTGTGCACGCCCTTCGGTCCACCCTCGCTGCTCGAGGTACCCCAGAAGGAGGTCATGTTCAAGAGCAAGCACAAGCTCGACTTCGCCCTCGTCTCCATGGACCAGCGGGGCAAGATGCTGCTGGGATACTCGGACTCGGAGCTGGCCAACTTGGGGGGCTACGACCTGGTGCACTACGACGACCTGGCGTACGTCGCCAGTGCTCATCAAGAACGTGAGTGTATTGGTGTATTCTAGGATCGACGTATGACGTGGACGAGGAAGTTTGTTTTTGGAAGGTGTAGATTGAATAGGTTTGGTTTGGAGTTATTCGGAAAGGGGTTGGGAAAGGGTTTTAATGTATTCTATCTTACCGGCAGTAAGGTTTTTTATTTTCGGTGTAACCGTTGTAAATACTTTTTTGATATTCACTATGTATTCTTATGCTCTTAACCCATTACCTAAGCTTCCTAAACTGGCCGCACGGGCGGCGCTACCCGTAAGTCTTAACCAGGTGAATTGGAACCCAAACTTTATTTTTATTAATTAATGAAATATCATAAAAATATTATTGATGGGTTTTGTTTATTTATAAAGGGAGTAGCTGGTCACCCGTTTTCTTCCAAACATATATACAAACTAGGTATTTAGAAAATAAAATACCGTTATATCGGTAAGATAGGAATCGGGCCAGTATTTTAAAATAACTTACTCACTAAATTTAATTAAAAACTCAATATATTATAATACCATACATATCTTGGTAAGAAAGTACTCGTGCCATCTTCTAATCACTTTAACCGTCGTTCGATTGAATTCTAATGCAATTCAATACATTATGCATCCGTTTAATTTGTTTATTAAATGTTGCAGTGTTGAAGACCGGAGCCTCGGGGATGATCGCGTACAGATTCCAGACGAAGGACGCCGGCTGGCAGTGGCTGCAGACGAGCTCGCGGCTCGTCTACAAGAATTCCAAGCCGGACTTCGTCATCAGCACGCATCGACCTCTCATGTACGTAAGCCGAAAGAAATTATACATGGAAGAAATTATAAATTGCATGCCAAATTTTACTATCTCTGTTTGGACATCGGGGACGTATTCGAGTACGGATTTTGATGACATTTTGAGAAATATCTTCTGGTACCTAAAGATGAAGCGCAGTGCCCATAGTTTGATCCCGTAGGTCCCAGAACCTGAAAAATTAAACACATTAGCATTGCTTATATATCCAATATTAAAAATATTGTATGTATAGATATATCAGTAATATTACTGAAACCTACAATATCTTTTGAACAACCACCCATAGGATAAAACTGTGAGCACAATTCTTCATCTATATAAACTTGATAACATTTCATACAAACCTCATCATAATCTATGACCAGTAGCCAATATATTCTACATACATCTTATCTCTCTTTACAATCCCCAAGCATAAAAAAACACCATCTAATCAAAGAAATCGCTACTGTCCCCACAGGGAAGAGGAGGGCCGCGACTTGCTGGGCAAGCGCACGATGGACTTCAAGGTGAGCTACCTGGACGCCGGCCTGACGAACAGCTACTTCTCGGACAGCGACAGTCTCGGCGGTAGCGGCTCGTGCATGGCCGGCCCCCAGATCTCCAGCCAGCAGACGCAGCAGCAGGCGCAACAGCAGCAGCAGCAGCAACAACAGGCGCAACCGCAACAGCAGTCGCCGCAGCCGCAGCAGGCGCAGCGCGTCAATCGGAGATACAAGACGCAGCTGAGAGACTTCCTGTCGACGTGTCGCAGCAAGCGCGCCAGCAAATTGGGTATGCTTTCTTTTTATAAAAAGTGTGAAACTAGCGATTTACTCTAGTCTCGATTTACAAAAGTATAATGCGAAAGAATAGACATCCTGAAGTATCAGAAGATTGTATAGCGCATTCTCATTTAGAGCATAAAAATAATTTGAATGAATTAATTAAAAGATAATTAATTCCTTTACAAGAAAAGAGAGATAAGAAAAATTAATTTAAAATGTATGTTTACCAGAGTCATCCAATATCTACCTCCATCAAGTTAGTATGGAGCGAAATTATATTAGTATTTTATTTAACTTTACTGCAGTAAGAGGATATATTTTTTCTTTGAATGTAGTGTTTTTTACGCTCTAAATGATGTATACATTTTTTACGTTTACTGTAAAAAATAAAATTATTGTACCATGAAATTCATTCATTCGTCTAATTGATTATTAAAAATTATTTTCAGAATGAATATTGCTTTATTTTGTACTAGTATTGGGAGTTTAAATTTGGCGTACTAGAGCGATGGTTTCAATTTGGCCATTACAGGGAATAATATAATTTACACGGTCAATAGGCGCACTACTTTCAAAAGTTCTCCTCTTCTTTTAATGTAACTTTTCCTCAGTTACTAACAAAAAGTACATCAAGATTATGGGTTCTATATTTTATTGAAACTGAAAAGTTTTTGAAAAGAGTCCGGATTTCTTACTTGAAACAAAAAAGCCGTAATAATAAAGTCCTCGCAGTTTTTCTGAATAGGTCCTAAAAATATAATAAAAAAATAAAAATAAAAATATCGTAAGTCGAATCTTTTATTTTAGTTATCATTTTCTTTCTTAAGAATTTTTTTAATCTAACTACTAAATTTTATAAACTAAATTATTACTAAAGTGCTATTTTGAAAATCAAAGTCTTTTCTGAAAACTGCAAGTGCCATTTTTATTTGCTAAAGTTTTAGTAAAATTCAGAACCCGCAATTCTAATGTTCTGCTATTAATATTATAAAACTACGTGAGGTATTGTGATTAAATTATAGAGTTAGTACTAAAAATGTGGGACGATATTATTATTAAAGCCGGGTGCACAAAATCACTAATCAGTGGTGATGTTTTAAATATAGAAGTTTCTTAATTAAAGAGGACAGCAGAACTAGAATATATAAATCATCTCTTATAATAAAAATACTGAAAGTGATTTTATACAAAAATTAAGAAAATTCGGGGGCTGTCGATGGTTTGACGCGTACTTCTTAAGACAACGGACACTCAAGGGTCATGGGTTCAAATCTCCGTCAGTCCGAATTTTTGGGGGACATTTTAAAGAAAATTTTATTTCCGGATTTTTCGGTGGCAGAGACCGAGCCTGCCACCGCTACCTGTGTAAGGGTAGTAAAATTCTGGTATATGTAATAATAAAGAATTATAAATTTTTTCTATCTATTATTTACTTAAACATGGTAACCTTATTGTATAGAAGAGTTGAGAGGGTATATAAATTAGAACAAATTTTGATTCGGCATCACTAGATTAGTGAAATTAACCATAAGAGCGTATTCCCGCACATACCGAAATAAGTGCCCACATTTGGGTACTACTCGCATGGAGTTTTCAATAAAAATCATACTATCCAATACAAACATAGCATGATCTTTGAGCCCAAAAAATGTATCGGCCTGTTACGTAATTGTTAAGACAGGGTAAACTGTCCAATCGATAGACGATGAGCAGTATACAAAGGCAACTTTTAATCAATAATGAATTTTATCTTGAAGAAGCAAATAAAAACGAGCAAATGACCATATGTTATCTACGCTATCTATTAATAATAATCTGTACTATAAGTCACAAAATCGTCTATCTACCGGTCAGTTTACCCTCCACTCTTGGAGCTATTTTCCTAAATTTCGTACCTCCATCACATGACTTTTCAATAAAACCCATACCCATATCTAAAAAACAACCTCTCTCTCTCTCTCACCCCACAGCGAACCAGCAGGCAGCGGCAGCGGCGGCAGCAGCAGCGGCGGCCGCCGCGTCCCAGCTCTCCCCCCTCTCGCCGGCCTCGGCCGGCGGCACGCCAACGACGACGCCGACCTCCGCCGTGGCGATGGGCGCGATGGGCGTGGGCGGCATGGGCGCGGTCGTGGGACCGGTGGACTACCTCGCCGCGGCGGACAGCAGCGCCGCGGCGGCGGCCGTCGTGGCCGCGGCGGCCTACGGCAATCTCAACAGCATGTACCCGGGGGCGACGGCGGCGACGTACGCGCCGGCCGCGGGCGTGGCAGGGGGCGCTGGCGATCCGGGCCTGGGGTCGTACATCGGGCACACGGGGGGCTATCATCATCAGGGGCTGTATCCTACCACGGCACTGGATAACAGGTGAGTCATTCGAATTGTTGCCTGGTAATTAGTGGGAGGAAGATTATGTGTCAGTACTGAAAAGATCGGAGTGAGAGCCTGTGTGGGACGCGTGTGGGACATGTGTGCGACTCTCGTGAGACTCCCGCAAGGACTGATGTGGGGTTCTGACTCGGGATCCCACTGAGAAGCCATTTAGGAAACGATGTGGGACCTATATTGGAACCCATGTGGGACCCATTAGGGAACTCATGTGGGACCGTTGTATGGACACCCATGTGGGACCCATATGGGAACCCATGTAGAGCTTTAGCTTGAGACTCCTGGAAACTCAAGTGGAAAATTATATATGATACCACGTGAGAAAGCATGTGGGATATCATCAAAGCAAGTTGTATACTCTTAGATATTATAAAGACAAATACAACGTATATTACACGTTTTCCTTCTGAGCGCGTTCTTTGGCATATGATTCCCTAAGAAACGGAATATAACGTAGAAGAACTGTTAAAGAAACTAATTTTTATTTTACTTTTTGAAAGACTGTTCAACTCTCAAATAACACACTGCATTCCATCAATACAACTGCTTGCGATGAAGAAACAATATCCAGACAATCTGATTGTGCGAATACGCACTAATGCGTCATTGCAGAGTTTAGACTTTTTCACATTTTCAATATTAGAAGAAACCTTATCAAGTGCAAATATAATATTTTATTTTAAAAATCATGTATTCTTGGTATTCATTATTTTATCACGAATGATTCGTTGGTATCAAAATAAATATTTCTTCTTTGTTGAAATAACACGAACAAAGTATATAATTACAAAAACACTCACACATTGCTAATCGTGCAGGTACCTCACGGCGACGGAGAACCTCTTCCAGTACCGCCCGCTGGGCAGCTACTACCCGGAGTACCACCACACGACGACAGGCTACAACGGCTTCATCGACGCTGTTTCCTTGCCGCCCACCTACGAGT
Organism: Gastracanthus pulcherrimus; assembly: GCA_949152435.1. NCBI lineage: Eukaryota > Metazoa > Arthropoda > Insecta > Hymenoptera > Pteromalidae > Gastracanthus > Gastracanthus pulcherrimus. Next base: position 38,619,787 of record OX424572.1, read on the forward strand.
CTCACCAGCAGCTGACCGCCACCTCTGCCGACTCTCCGAAATACGGCTACCCCGACACGCGAACTTCGACCTCCCACTATGCTCTCGGTAGCCCGGTACTCCAGCAGCACGCCGAAGCACCGAGTATCGTCCTAGGGCCACGCGCCGGCAGTAGACACTCGTTGGAGGCGGCCTCCGCGTCGTCAAACTCGGCCGGAAGCTCGCCGGCCACGAGCAACAACAATAACAATAATAACAACAATAACAATGGGGTGTTGACGCCGAAACTGGAGGACGTGAAACCGGATGTTTACGGGAGTGGGGTGAGCGAGCAGGCCGGGCACAGGCAGACCGTGCTCATGTGGGGAGCGCCACCAACGTCTTCCAGGACGCCGCCTTCCAGGAATAACGGGAGCTACAGTCCGCCCGTGGCGCCACCTCGCTCTGGCTTAGATCGTAAGTTTTCTATGAAGTTTGATTGAATAGTTTGAGGGAGGAGTACATTATAACAATATGATGAATGTTGTCTTCGCGTATAATACAGTACAATTGACCATTACCCTACTGAAAAGAAATAACGCAAGTAATCAGATAATCTTTTCACTTGTGTTTAACTTTTATATGAACAATTGACATACAAGGATTTTTAAGTGGTTGATCAGAAGTTCGGTGTCAAAATTAAGGAATTTAACATGGTGGATCCAATATGACCTACTTTGAAATACAACACATATCAAAGTAAATTTGAGTACGTAGCTTGTTGGAGCTGATACCTCTTGAAAGAAAGAAAAAGGATAACGGGTTCGAGCTCGGCAACCCTAAAAATCCTAACAAATTTCAGACTGAACCAATCGCAACTGTGCCTCAACAAAAATGGTTACCCACACTCTATGTCCTCGTGCCAGCATGAGGTTCTGGCTTATGTGGTCACACCCTTATTGATCACGCTCACCAATTTCGTACGTGCTGTTGATGTACAAGTGCTGATATGCACCAACACATAGTTTAGAAATCGCTTACTCGGCAAATTGTAAGAGACTCATGCTGTGCGTTATGAAATTTTTTTTCTAAAAGGGCCAATCATGTGTAACGTAGTGGTAACACCAGGAAATTAAAAATGGTGCCGGTGCGAATTCGCACCAGTGGGAAATCGTTACCTAATTAATCCGTTCAGCAACATTTCAGTGTACCCTCCTCTCAACATAAACAGCCAAAAAAAGAAACACATAATCCTCTAACAAATATCTCTCTTCATCCACAGCCCGTTCCGATCCCCTGAAGAGCCTGCAAGAGATGAACTCGCTGAACAACGGCGACTGCAAATGGAAGCGCTCCTCGCCGGTCGGCAGCAGTCACGGTGGCGGCGGCGTACCCTCAGCGCCCAGTCCTCCCGGTCGTCCCGTCCTCACCTCCAAAGCCCACCACCACCACCAACAACAACAACAACAGCAACAACAACATCCTCACCATCAACCCCAACCACAACAACATCAAGCACACTCGCAACAACAACAACAACAACAACAACAACAACAGCAGCAACACTACCCGGTGGTAACGTCGGCGCATTACGCGACTGTGGCGAGCGGCTACGCGGCTCATCCGCCCCAGCAGGCTGAGGCTGGAGGAGTTGCCGGCACCGAGGTATGGCAGGGCGTACAGCAACAACAACACCATCACTACCACCAGTACTATCCCTACCACCATCACCATCACCACCACCCAACCAATGTTACCAACGCACCACCACCACTACCACCACCACTACCACCACCACCACCGCCGACACCACCACGGCACGCGTCTCAGTGAGTGTCACTGTGGATAGCCTATTTTTATGCTCTCACTAGTTCTGTTTGCTATTTTATTGTTTTTCTTCTGTTTGCTTGGTGGAAATAAAAAGAAATGTGCCAGTGAAATATGAAACATTTTTACCGATGTCAAATGTGTCTACTATAAAAAAAGGGACTATTTTGAGGTTAGAGATGAAACGATTTTTGGACTAGTATTTAACTCAGCCATCTTTTACCGATCTTTTATAAACAGGATTGTTTATAGACTTAATACAATTTTATGAACTATTATACAGTTTTTTTACACTTTTATACAATTATATATACTCGACGGAAGAAATAAATCTGAGTGAACGTTTCTGAAATTATCCAAAGAGATTAGTTTAAAAGCAGATTTTATCCAATGAAGTTTAACTATTTCAAAATCGTTTGATCTGAGGTTTGAAAAGTATATACTTTTGTACAGAATGTAAAAAGTATAGCCTAAACGTTAAATGCTTCACCGCTAGGTGCCGAAGTATATGCAAATCAATTATTACATTACGTATTATACGTGCCCAATCCTGAAATCAAATCACGTGAAAAAAATAGAATCATACAGTTACAGAACAGCAGTACATAGAAAAAATAAATTGCAATTGTTTGACACTACAAGAATTGATCTTTTAATTTGAAATGTACGGAATAAAAAGAAAATATACGAAAATGTATGAAAGAATTCTAATTTTTGCCTGAATTTAAAAATAATAGTTTAATTTCATACATTTCTAAACACTTTTATTATATTTTCTTACGTGTTTTTATTTCCACCAAGGATTCTTTATCTTTTTTAGCTCTATATTTTTGTTTTTCTTTTCTGACGTTTTGATATGTGGATGCTTTTTGATTTGCTGCTTTTTTGCCTTCATTTATGAGCAATAAAAAACCGTAAATGTTAGGAGACGAGAAACGTATATATATATATATATATATATATATATATATATATATATATATATATATATATATATATATATATATATATTTTATATAAATCTTTTGAGTTTTCTTTAATAGTTTTTTTTTCGATTTGTTCGATAAAATTATTCCTGTTGAGAAAATCACGTAATAAAATTGCTTCACAAAATCATGTGACGGAATTATTGATTTGAACATAAATTCATGTAAATAATGTAATCTTAAAAACTTACTTGCTTCCTAATTTTTCTGTGCAACCAATAAAGAAAAATCGTTTGTTAACTTGGATGGCACTATCTAAAGAAAGTATTAAAATAATTTGATTAAAGTAAATTATAGTCTATAAAATCATTTTTTATTTAGACCACGGATTTCGTTATATACTTTTAAGTCAAGTCTGGAACATAAAAATAAAAACCATGTTATGTCGTTATGAAATTTTGCCAAACGATTCCACTACGTGATATCTGTCACGGGAATAAAACAATTAACTCGCAAACTCAATCAGTTTCTTCATACGACAAACGTTGAAAATCAAAAAAGAACCAAACAGCTTGCATTCTGTATAATAACGTATTTCTACTGGCAAAGACGTGTGTGATAGGTGATGATGGCTTGATGTCGCAGCACGTTATCGCCAGCAACGGGGACGGATCGTCCGGCCATCACGAGCAACAGCAGCAGCAGCAGCACGTCCGCGGAAACGGACAATCGCAGCAACATCACCAGCAACAGCATCGCCAACAGCAGCAGCAGCAGCAGCAGCGGCTTATACTATCCGCCGGAGGTACAGGGGCAATCGATCAGCTTGGCGATGCCAATAGTGTATGCCTCGCAGATCCTAAACCGGACGCTGGGAGTCCTCTGCTCTCCATCTCCGAGGTGACCAACACCCTGCTCAATCAGTAGTAGATAGTAGTTCCATTGCCACCCAAAGCCGTAGCCACGTCGCTCTGGTCCGATCTGAAGGCAGTCTGAACGAGTCTTTACTCTGACGCTTGTCTGATAAAGGTTGGTAATAACATAGCGAGAAGAAAATTATACTGAAAATAATTCGCAAATTCATACATAAGTTCTTACTTAAGTCCTAGAATAATAACTTACTTGAGGATATACGTCAGAAGTAACAGAAGAGATATGGTGAAACCTAACGGTAGAAGTAACGTAATAACTTATGTAAGAATTTATGTAAGAACTTACATATAAGGGCATACGTCAAAATTAACGACTTAAATAAGAATTTGGGTCGAAAGAACCGAAAAAACTTACGTAATAAGGTTTGCAAGAACTTATGTAAGAACTTCTATTAAGTATGTACAAGAATGTATGTAACAACTTTTGCAAGAACTTATGAAGGAACTTGTGTAAGAACTTTTGCAAGAATTTATGAAAGAACTTGTGTAAGAACTTTTGCAAGAACTTATATAAGAACTAATGTAAAAAAATATTAATTAGAACTTACATAAGAACTTACGTAAGAATTTATGTAAAAACTTTAGCAAGAACTTACGTAAAAACTTTAGCAAGAACTTACGTAAAAACTTTAGCAAGAACTTACGTAAGAACTTGAGGAAGAACTTGAGGAAGAACTTACTTAAGAATTTATTTAAGGACTTACTTAACAATATACGGCAAGACTAACAAACGAACTTAGATAAGAACCGAGAATAACGAAAGAGTTTACGTAAGAACTTTGTAAGAAATTTCGCAAGAATTTACATAAGAACTTGTCTAAGAACTTTTGTAAGAATTTGTGAAAAAACTTATGTAAGAACTTGTTTAAGAACTTTAATAAGAACTTTCATAAGTACATACGTAAGAATTTTTGGAAAAAATTATCAAGAACTTTTTTAAAAAATTATGTAAGGACTTACTTAACAACATACGATAGGATTAACGAACGAACTTAGATAAGAACTTGGGTCGAGAATAACGAAAAAGTTTACGTAAGAACTTTGTAAGAACTTTTGCAAGAACTTATGTAAAAACTTATAAAAGATCTTGTGTAAGCTCTTTTGTAAGAATTTATGCAAAAACTTACTTAAGAACTTGTTTAAGTGTAAGACGTATTGTAAGACCGTATTTAATAACGTATAAGTTATAGAGAGCCAGAGCGATATATAAGAATTAAATATAAAATATTTTGTAAATACTTAATTTAAGAACTTACATAAGTTCTTACGTCAATATTTTTGTTAGCTTTGACTAAATTCTTTCCCCAGTTTTGATGCAAGAGAACCTAAGTTTTGTCACAATCATTATTGACGTGAAAATTTACCTTCATTAACTCTAAAATCTTAAATCTTTAGGTAAGCTCTTACATACATTTTTCTGATAGTCTTGATTTGAGTCATTAAATCTGGCATAAGTCGTCCAAAACAAATTAATATAATTGTAAAAAAAGAATTTTCATGCCTTCATAACTTACGAATTACTTTCAATAGCCAAATACATATACCTATATATTCGACATAGATTTTTCTAAATTGCTCTATTTTTGCAGCAAAAATGAACGGTACGGCTTAAAAATGTATCATACACGGATCTAAGGATGCTGCTGCAGCAACCTTACAAATCGACAAATCATCCCACTCTTGTAAAATATAATCATCGAATTGTGTCTGGCAGTCCAGCGCGAAGAGGACCTTCAGATTTTAGGCTATTTACTCCAGAATTCTCTTCCTCTCATAAGATATATACGTATATATATACACATATATATATATATATATATATATATATATATATATATATTGTATAATTCAACGACGACGGATGGACGACGACTAAGAAGACGACGCAGCGTCAATTTTTTCCTTTACACTCTCCACTCTTCCTTTCGTCCCAATTGAATATGTATAACTCCTTCTCTCTATTTCGAAAGCGCGACAAAATAAAAAATATACGCATTCTGTGATATGTGTTAGCTAATTTATCCGATCTTCGAGAGGATTGTATTGTCTCCGCGCGGACTTTTGGCGTATATTGGCCCGAAGTTTCGTTTTATATACATATTATATATACAACGTAACGAGGCCAGAGGCTACCGGAAAATCGAAGGAAAAAGTACGTAAGAAAAACCGAGGCAAAAGAGGAGAAAAATAAAACGCACGAACGTATAAATGAAGCGCGTGAAGAAAAAAGTGGGTGCGCTTGTTTGGCCGGAATATCGCGAGTCTTGCCAATAATAATTTTGTTAATAAGTTTGTAATTTTGTGTACTTAATTAATTTATATACGCCTATTTATGTACGTGCAGTATGATAGTAGATGTTTGTTAGCCAAGCTAGACGAGACTTCCACGACGAGCCTTATACGCGAAATCATTATCTCTGTCAACGAGTAATAACGATAATAACGACAAAAAAGAAATGACAAATTGGCTGAGAGTTGAATGTAATGAGCGAAAGCGCGCATCATATACGTTGAAAAAAAATGGGATAGACAAAATTTCGCATACAATCGTATGAACATTCCATATGTATAATGTATATGTATTTATATCCGCAAACGTCTAAGGTAGCTGAATTTCCGCGAAGAGCGCAGCTAGTGAAACGAAAAAAAAAATGGAAGCAAACAAAACAGGAAATGTAATGTACAATACGCAATCACTAGCCGAATTTTCCTCTACGTATAAATAATTCATGAATTTTTCTATTAATACTTTGAAAGCGAATGAGATTCGCAATCGCCTCTTTTTCTTCATCTACATTTTTTCCTCTCTCTCTATCTTTCTCTCTTTCTCTCGCGAGTTATGTAGTTTTTCTTGGAGAGCGATAATAAACCGCAAGAATCCAATGTATTATTACGTTATAGCCCACTAACGATAAGTACTCAAATCTAGTCCTCGTACGATGCGAATTAAATAGTTAATTAATATTAAAGTGAAAGAAAAATGATCGAAGAAAGAAAGATAATTATTGCCCCCGATCCGCAATTTCCCCCCTCCTCTGTACCATGCTTAGACTGTGATAAAATGCTCGCGCTCGTTTCTGCAAGTATTAGCTAAGCGCGCACTACACGCCTTTATGAATTCCCGAATTGATCCGCGGCTGTTCACACGACGTTATTAACTCATCTTCCGCGTTTACAACGAATTATTGCATTTTTTCTAACTATCCTTTACGCATTATGTGTAAAAATTCGTTCTTTACAGAAACATAAGGATGACAACACCACACACTGTATGTGTCTCCTTACTGAAAACCATCACGTGACTAATCACATGATTAACAATATTCTGAATCTCGTGATTAATCATATTACAAGTCCCATGAACAACCGTATTAAAAATCACATGGAGTGACCATATTACAAATCATATCATTTATCATTTGGTTAATAACGTGATTTGCACATAATGCTTAAATATTTCCAATATATTTTCACAAATGAAAAATTCGTTTTTTCATAACAATATTCAATTTCGTCGGACTTCCCGAAAAATAAGCATTATTATGCTGGCAGTGTAGGTGGATATTTTCAAAACGACTGAATTAATAAAACTACGTATAATAAAAAAATACGTAAGAAACATACAATTAATCTTGACAATTGTATTTCAATCAGTATATAATTAACTTTAAAAACACAAAAGATCTCCCTACACACAGTCGAATTGTACTTTCATTTTTCACATAACGCGATTCATTCAAATGTTCTTACATGGGCAATTAAATGCTATATCGGTACAACTAGAATGTGCATGCACTCAACGCATATCAATCTTGTATCCAGGCGCAAATTATAATTGTATCGAATGCGAAAGTCGCGATCGTTCGGGATAGTCCCACGGGGTCTCTGGAGGCACTGCAATAAGTGCAATAATAATAATGCCCAAGGTCGTCTCTCACTCCCTTACTCACTCTCGCAGGTGTATGCGTTTCAGTCGATATTATTATTATGCGTATATGCGAGAGAATTGCCTCGTGTGAATGTGTGCGTGGGTGTTTGTGCAGTGCGTGCGGGAGAATTTAAGGGGGTGTATAAAATTCAAATTTCCTGCTTTACGCAACAGTGAAAGTGTCTGAAAGCTCGAAGTGAGAGTTATCCATACCTTATTTAATCTCAAAATTGTAAATTTCATGAATATCTCTAATCAAATTTTATTTGATTAAAAATCTTCTGTTTCAAGGCATTAGTTAACGAGAAAAATAACTTCATTTTGCTAGTGTTACGTCTAAAAGACGTACGCTTTAAACGCATAAAATTATTTTTAAATTTTATTAATTGAGTAATGTCATACTTTCTTTTGTCAAAGTTAACGTTATTAAACGTTTCTAGACCTTTTGATAAAGGAAAGGTTTAATGAAAAAGTAATTCACTGTACTAAAGTGTGTCTTATTTTAAAATAGACTCCGTGGTAGTAAAATAATGTATATTGTTTGTATTTCCTGCAAAAAATAAATAAATAATCAGAATTTCAAAATTACCACGGAGTTTTTATAAAATTTACGCTTCTTCAGAGAATTGACTGATGATAATTCAGCATAATACAAAGTTTGTTCACGCAAATGTTCCAATGCTTTTCAAAATCTCAAGGCTGGACTCTTGGGAATTCATTTGAATGGCATTCGACGAAATATTAAAATATTTGCTTGATACTTTGAATATTTGCATAATTCGACCTATATATTTAATTACAATTATTCATGTTCAGAAGATAACATTTGAGGCAGGAAATTTGAATTTTTAAGCAGAATTTGACATATCTTTAAATAATGTTGAATGCTCGAAATGGAGTAGACGGCCTATGCGACTAATAATCGAGTAACGGACGAGAACGTTTTGCACAGTTAAAAGCAAAGATATCGACGCATATCCACTGTAATACATGTATTATACAAGAAGAAAAGAAAAAAACAAAACGTATATAAGGCAGAAGAGGAATCAATCGATCTTCTTTCTCGTACCTATTATATATATAATTATATCGATACTTAGTCGATTTATTTTTTATCAGCTCCTCTTTCTCGTCTCTTTACCCTCGACGAAAATAATTCGACATTTGTATACGCGAGAATCGCGATAGCCAGTATTGCTGATCTATTATAATACGCACTCGTCTTCTGAAAATTTTCCTTTTATTTCGAACGAAAATTATGTGACTCTATTGAATTGTAAAAATTTGACTCAAAACTCGATGAAGAATGGTGCGATTTTGGCTTTGAAAAATTTAGACAGCGAATAGTTGTATTACGTATACGGTAAGCGGCTCGTCTATCGAATCAGCGCATATATGTTACGTGAATCGCGTCATTTATGCCAAATCATCGCGAAGTCAAATTTTATCCTTTGATTCTATATATTATGGAATTCTTAAATCAGATCAGCCTTGATTGCGACCCATTCTCCAAAGTTATATTCTACTCTTTAGAATCTTACTACCTATGATATACTAATTCCACTGATAAAACTAAGCTCTATCGTGAACGACAAAAAATTGAAAAAAATGTATCAAATGTTTATATATGCAATAAATTATGCTAGAAATTATTATATGCCTTATTATTCTTTCTTCCCAAACCATATATAATTTTTGTTTGCTTTGTTTCTAATTATCTATCGCAAAATTATTGTAACATTATATTATATTTGACATGTCAAATTTTTAAATAATTGATGATAAACATATCATATTTCGATTAAACTTTTTCATGCTAATGGAAAATTGCTCTAATTCCTCGTAAATAACATAAAGCTTCTAATGTTTGGCATTTAGATTCCAAGCGTTATAAGCACAAGCCTTTGGAACCTTTGATTTCGTAGAATAATAGTTCATTGCTTCTCACCTATAAATACTACGTGCATATCTGATACCACAACAGTCAGTGCGCGCCTACGTTGGTTTGTATTATCTGTCCACATATTTATTCAACAATAAAATGTAATTTAATTTAAATAGCTTAAATTATAAAGTTTAAACTGTGAGATTATATTGAAACCTAAACTGGATTAAGAGAGAAATGTACTAACTCTAAAGAAATTAAGTTTAAAATTAAAATATTCAATTGCTTATAAACAAAATAAAATTTTTGTTGACTACTGTAAAAAGTTCTATTGTTTACATAGAATGGAAAAATTATCCGTGATTTTCTTGAGATTCAACAAACTTTTCTTAATTCTCGAATGCAGTCCAGTTCAGATACTTCGATTTACAATGCTACTCCTCTTCTGCATTTGCCCCTTTCATTCTCAAATTATTTTCTAAAAATCGGATTTTTTTCACAAAAAATCCATTATAACAAAAAAAAACAATTAATTAAAAAAACGCCCTGTTCATAAAGTTAACTATACGGCTATACAATGGGAACGACAGCGCTAAAGATTCATAATAAGTATTTAAATTTTAGGTAAAATATCTGTACCTGATTACTCATTGCAGAAAGCTACATTTTCATTGATAATAATGAAGGCTTGGTTCCATGAAGGTTACTGATTTCTTCAAATTTGATTTCTATTACAATATTTGCTTAATATAACAATTCGATACGATTTTTGTTGTAACTTGATCCCACGCAATATTAAATATTCTTAGAGCTTCTAACAAGTTAATTTTTATCTTTTTCTTGCTATTTACAAGATCACAAGATTTTCGCCAAATTCCTTACGGTCTAAAGGTTGTATAATTGAATTCACGTTCAAAGGTAAGAATATCTAGCAGGTGTATCGTATATAAAACATTTTACTATACCTTGAAATTAAATGTCAGCAATTATTAATTGACATATTCCAATCTTCTATAAAATGTTAAGTTCCATCTATTGAAAAGCATTATGCGGATTATTATCTCCCGAATAAATTGCTGCAACGAATGGTTTATATAAATCAGCTTTAGTGCAATGGACTTTGCATAATATAGGCCAAAATAGCTTTTTGCTAGATTTTAATAAGAACATTTCACCTATCATAAATTGTAAAAAATCATTTCTATCTTTGGGCAGAGATGGATTAATTAATACACTTCCAAAGACCCTCCAAAATATACAAACTCAATTTTTTCTTTACCAAACTTTTGTCTAATTTCAACAAACTGCTTTTAACCATTTGATAAAGTTCTTAACAATGGATAGTTTGTTAGTTGTGCAAACAATATGGAATTGCGACATTCCCTCTTGATCAACTGCATTATGGGTCTTATCAGTTTGAAACGATAAAATAAGATCAATGAGAAACTCGTTCCAAATTAGCTCCGTGATCTAAGAGAAATTGAACACTTTTGATGGCCTGAAACTGCACTGCAAAATGTAGAAGCGTGTATCCGGTACACGAATCCAGTAAAACGAATCCCCGAAAACTTCATCACTAATGTCTTCGACCCCTTTGTATTAGCTGTTTAATTACGTCTACACGGTTTCTTATGCAAGCAAAGTGCATATGCGTCAACATACCGGTATTAGAACAGTTCATCTGATTTCGTGCTGAGAGTAGTAAGTCAACTGCAGACATTCTCTGCATCTTGGTTGCACTTATAAGAGGAATTTCATTATTGTTATTTTTACTGTGAGTCAATACACCTTTATCCCAGAGCATTTTTGACAATTCCAGGACATCCTAGATTTACTGCCAAGTATAGAAGTCTACATATTGTATTATCTTTGTTAACTCGAGCTCCTCCAAGAATGAGACGCTTTGTCAGGTGTTAGTGACCAGATTGCAATGCCTTGTTCAACTGGTTAAAATCTTCCCATTCTGGTTTCCTAGTAAATTTGTTTGTATATATTGTAAAAAGAATTTGTACTTTACATAATCACTTTTTAGGATTTGCTGCATCTTTGAGCTGTACATGTTCTCCCAAGTACTGAAATAAAAATAAATTTATGGATTATTTCACAATTATAAAAATGTACTCACAGTATATAGATGAATATCGTATGAAATTATAGTACGAAAATTTATATTTTTCTTATATAACAGAGCTAGAGATTCATCTATATTTTGCTCAAAGCATTCAAACAAAATCAATTCTAAAAGGTTCGTGAACATGTCTGTTAGATTTGTGGCGAGGGAGATAAGGCAAATAGAACGATTCGCTTCCTCTTTATTCTCCATAACACAAGTGAAAACTAAAATACAAAATAATTGATAAGTTGAATGAACAAGGCTGAACGGAGGCTCGAAGCAGACTGAGGTCGAGAAATTTCTATTTATTATTCATTCTAGTAAGGAATCGTTTATACGTATTTAATTCTTAAATTCTTTTTTGGTAACTCTAACAAGTTTTTTAACAACTTTTTTTAATTTTATTTTTATTCTGTTAAAGAATGGTTTATACGTTAACTTATCACTTTTTCTTTGGCAATTTTTACAAGTTTTAGTATTCTGTATCAAGCTTAAATATGCTTTGATGAATGCTCTATAACTTATTAATGATAATTCTTATTCTTTCATCTTTTCAATTAATTTCCGTGAACAAAATCATCCTCTCTTTCAATTCTTTTTAGCAAGTATCCATATACACCAAATCTGTAATCAGATTCTCACGGCTCTAACCTTATCCTTAACTAGATATCCTGGCTTTATTCATGCTTGTTTCTCAAGTGCTTTCTCTAAGGCTTTTGGAACATCGTTTTTTTGATTAATCAGATAAGGTTGTTCATCAAAACTATTCTTTACTAGCAATTGAAAATCTAAATTTTAATTTTCATAATTTGGATCATTTTCTTGATTGATAAATTCTAGGCTGATGGTAGTGGTAAATTTGCAGTTGTTTGTAAATAAATGAATATAATTTTTTGGTTTGAATGATCTTTAGTGTATATATATACATTAGTAGAAGTACTACACGACAAGACAGGAACCCCTTGGTGAGTGGAAAGACCTATCGCTACATCTTATCTGCGAGTACCAGTCTTCTTATGCGTTGTGCAAGACCTGTCGCTATCGATCTCCGCGAGTACCAGACTTTTTCCGCACCAGATCTCTTTCGACTGACCTTTTGTGACTACCTCCAGCTCTGTACAGGTGTTGTTTTAACCAAGTTCCTTTTTAGAGTGAACTCATCCGACTTACCTCAAGCTCCAACCAGGTGCTGGTTTCGTCGAGTTCACCCTCTTCACTCCATTTTTTTTTTGAAAACCTTTAAGTCCCTAGTTTTATCCTGTCGTAGTGTTAGTAAGGGTTTCAGAAAAATGTGTAATTTAAAAAAATGTATGAGATGTGTTTATGTGAGTAAGTTTGTGCTTTCGGAGTCTGGAACCGATGGACCATCTGCGCAGATGAACACCTTTTACAGAGCTCTAATGAATTGTAGTGTGTATAGTGTGACATTATCGTGTGAGATAATTCAAGGTAGTTGTAGCAAAATTTGAGTTTCTTAAGAATCTTGTCATATTTTTATTATTTATTATAATAACATTATACGTGTACGATTAAAATTTGATAGGGTTATCGCTATCGTTATCGTTATCGCTTTCACGAAGTTAAAATATTCATACTTGAAGCTTTAATTTAAAGCGTTAAACTGTATACCAAGCCTGCATTAATAATGCATTTGTATACTTTTAGAATTTTCTGAGGATTCATTAAAATATTTGATATTCTATGCAGAATAAATATGCGTGTATGATTTACATAAAAGTGAGAAAAACAACAGCTAGCCTTCACATTTAAAGGAATATATTAGTCGAAAATTAGGCCCAATGTCATACTTATACCAATATACTTGTACATTAAGTATCTATTCAAAACTTTTACATTATTAGTATAACTTCTATGCTGAAATGTATAATTTACAGTTTATAACTCAATAAACCTTATTTATGGTAATTTAAATAAAATTAAATTATAGCTGTTATTAATGCTGCAACTTTCTTAAAATGAGGAATTGTGGAAAGGACATCAGCATTAAAAATTATTATAAGTGTAAATAACTTTAAATTTGAATACGTTTAATATTATACGTCAATAAGCAATCCTTTTTTTGCAATCATCCCCGTAATAAACGGAAGAATTTACACTATTATACTTAGAGCTTACATAATTATAAATGTTACAGTGATTAAGCCAATAAAGCTTTGTATGTTTAATGGTTACTGTCTGTCTAGTCCATTTTTCTTCAAAATTGACACAGTGCCTCTAAAGCTTACTATGTTTACACCGTCTTTATAATAAATTCATCTTTATAATATCCCAAAAATATTACTTCCTTTTACACCAAGATATAGGGTTACTTAATTTGCTGTATTTAATCTCATTCACATAAAACTAAAATTACTGTTTAAAGGTCTCATGAAAACACCAATTTATGCTATATTTCAAACCAAATAATTGCTTGAATTAAATTGTACGTACGTGTAATATTTAGGAAGGTCTTATTATAGCATAAAATGACAACAATATTATAGCATAAAATGACATGATATGTTATAAACAATGTTATTAATATTATCTCTATAAGATTTTAGAGTCGCTTAACGATGAAATAAGCGCGAACAATACTCTTGGAATTCCTTTCGCTCTTTTAACAAAATGGCCTTACAGCAGCCGCTATTTATTTTATTACATTATTTTTTACAGTTCTATTTGAAATTTTAACGAAGAGCAAATAAATGCTTTGAAGAAACTAATAACTGATTAAGAAAATGTACATTGATGGATTTTTAAAAGAGTTAGTTAACGTCAATATTAAATAAAAAACATTGGTAAAATGTTAATTTCACTGATATCTATAGCGTTAAGAATATATTTAATTTTCATTTATCAATATTATCTCATTTATTCTTTCGTGCACTAAAAAATGAAAAAATAATAAGGTATAGTGCGTATGAATTTGCAAAACACCTGTAAAATATGAGGGTTTTGCAAAAGCCCTACCTAGTGTCATGTTTTCTGTAAGAAATTGGTGTAGTTGTTTCTTAATTGTCAAGGTTTGTGGACTAATCCCAGATTTAACACAATATGCCACTATAATATTTAATGTTATTGCCTAAATTGCGCAGTCTGACCTCCGATGTTATTACAATTAGTTACTTTTATAATAAGTAGTTTAATGAACTATTTGGTTGCTACACTCTTATACGTTTATCCAAAAATTCACATCAACCTTATAAGAAAATACATTGACAAGATTAAATTATTTGTTTAGTTGTAACATGAAATTAGCTATATATATATATATATATATATATATATATATATATATATATATATATATATATATATATAACGAAATTTATATTAGCCTAGACTCGAACCTTTCAAATTTTGTTCCAATGCCATTTGGCATTTTCCAATTTGTAGAGGTTTTGAAGTTTCTGTTTGAAATTTCGCACAGTGGAAAATAATTGTATTACGGAGGGCAATGACCTCTTCGTTTTGGATAACAAGGTATATACATCGAGTTATATTAAATTACTCATTGTTCGGTCGGTAATATTATTTCATCATTTTCTAGGAAATGCATGTTAACTATACGCAGAAATGAGAGAGCTATGATCCCAGCCTGATCGATTGGAAAGTTATTGTCAACAACTTGGAATGTAACCTCTACTCCTCGAATAGGAATATTAACTTGTCCTAATGTACGTAACATACCTTTATCTATACCAGTTAAATTATAAATTATATTAGTCTCAATTATTGCCTTAGAATCTAAAGATCTATCTTTTACAAGATTTAATTAACATCCAGTGTCTGTCATGAAATGACCAAGTCCTTCGCTAAATAATTCATGATCTAATATAATAACAGAAAGACTCAAAATTTGATCTACTTGGAGGTGATATTTGATTCGATAGTATTTGAGCGATCTATATTATCACTTCGCTCCGCGGAAACTCTCTGCGGAGCTACTTTCAAGTTCAAAGGATTTGTAGATACCTTTTCATTCTTTCGTCCGTCTATGCCTCGCGTATTTGTCGCGTTAAAATGCTTCTCACATAGATCATTTTTATTCGGAAATTTTGATTCTAAAAAAATAATGCTTTAGTTTCCAAAATTTTTATTATAGACCCTCACCTTCTTATATATACAATCTTTTCTGTTAAAATTGTATTACTCGAATCACAAATCAATTTTATTTTTCCAATGATCTGAGCAATTTTTCCAAAAACTTTATTTTTATTACTTTAACAATTTTGTATTATCTCCTTACAAACTAGCCTGACAACATTCCCAATCAAATTATCTAACTTTATCAAATTTTCAACTGATTTAAATTCATTACCATTGAAAAATTTATAATGATCTAACAATTTAATCTCTTAAATAACAACTAACTTTTGTGACATCTTTGAAGCCACTGCTCCTTTTATGCCATTCTTTTCATCGTTAGTTAACATAAAACTACCTTCAGTCAAACTGCAAACTTTATACTTATCCAAGACAATATTTGTCGAAAAATCCTTAATTGATAACTTAATGTTGACCAGTATGTCGAACTGCTCGTTGCTCTCAAATTCGTCGCACGGCTCGTTCATCAACGGTCTTCCCTCCACTGTACTTATACATGGACTATACACAACGTTAATATATATTGATTTAAATTACGCGCCAACAAATGGCGTCGATGCAACATTGGACGCGACACATATATATCGATGGTAGGTTACCGTCTCATGTCGCGCCATCTATTGTAACATATAAATCAACAAGTACCAAAACTAAAGTCGACTATGTTGGTAATGAAGATTTCCACATTTTCTCCTGAAACATAACCTGTTTCTTGCAGCTAGTGCTTCAATTGCATCATATGATGAGGTTACATCTGCTTTTCCTTAAATAAAATAAATTTATTTAAAAGTCACAGCAGAATGAAAAATTTATTTTTTAAGAATAATTAGTAGTGAGTTAATTAGTGAAACAAAGTTGAAAGTTACTATTTTCCGATATGATAGAATCTTGTTCGAAGAAACGTATGCTCTTGGGCATAACTCTGCTAGGAGGGTAAGTTACTTCTCATTTTCATATATGTAAAAACAATTTTTTTTATCTGTTTACTTATATTTTTCATTAAAGTAATGCCTAACTGTGCATTGTTAGGTTAACAATTTTGGTTCTGATAGTCGAAAGTCACTGGACGGATAATCCCGGAGGAAAAGTATATGTCGAAAATGTTGAATCTAATTCCAGTTGTTTATCGGGTGAAGACTTTAAAATAATTTCTGAGTGCCATCCATGTACTGCTTTCGAAATAGCTAGTCAAAGTATTGGAGTATGTACCAAAGCCAGGTACAAAGAAGTTATTGAATGTAAATCTGGAGAAAAAATTACGAGAAGGTATGTGTTCTCTTTTAATTAAATTAATATCTTGTTTTTGGTAAACTAAATATCTATTTTTATTATAGTTGTGATAGAGTTGCATGGTTGGAAGAAAGAACATTTTGGAAATTTGAAAGTTTTACATTTGTTGGCGCCATAATATCGTGTATTACTGTATTTTGGAGAGAAAATATTCTTAGACAACGAATTATAAGAAAAGTCGCAAGACAGTTAAGAGGCAGCGCGTGACTTTTCACTGCATCATAATGGCAAAGGTTTATCTAAAAGTATTTACAACTAACGACTTATGTCATGTGCCTATTGAAACTCTTATCACACTATTTACAATTAAATATTGTAATTCTGATGTGCAAATAAGATTGGTAAAGGAAGCCAAAGCCAGTGGAGAGAATTCATTTATTGTAGACATATCTACATTTCAGTATGAATTTATTAATTATTGCGAGGTATCTAAAATTGCAAGTTGTTGTGAGTTGCCAAACTTGGAGGAGAATGATAAAAGTTGCATCGCAGGATTATGCGCAACTTTGAGACAAATCATTAAATGTGTTCTAATTAAAGATCCAGAACATTATTCTAGAAATTTGTTGGGTTTTAAGGAATCTTGTTTGTTAGCTTGTTCCGAAGCAAGCATCTGGACAAGATTTTGCGAAGTGGACATTGTATCAACATTGAAATCCACATTTGAACAAAATCAAGATGGCATTTTGCCTGTGAGTTTAGCCAGATTTGAAAATCACATGTCTCAACCTGCAAGATTGCATAATATATACAAATATACAACGTCTAAAAAGGGACCTGGCAATGCAGGAAAACAAGATCGTGGTATTCTTCCAGAACATACTTTTTCAGAAGGTTTAACGTTAACTTTAGCAGATGTCATTATTTTTGTATGCATTCACACATTTTTTACTTTTATTGACAAAAAGCAGATTCGCGATATTATCCCATTGACAATGAAATGGTATGAAAATATGCTCACAGATAAACATCTGCTCAGATCTTTAGATATTCTGTGTACTGAAGATTCGTGCGATAAAAATGTCATAGTTAATTATAGCCTCCCTTGTATTGAGAATCAAAGTTTGTACAAAAGTGATCCGAAAAGGTACAAACCCAGAAGTCGCATTTACACTCGCCAAGATGATATAGATTATTCATTAGGTAGAGTTAAGGATTACGAATTACCTGTACAACTGGATGAATTATTCGGTCAAGAAAAAACAGTGGACTGGACAAGCATTCCATACGATGCTACACCTGAAGGAGGAGATCTGCCAAGCACTCGTTTGCAAAGAAAATTTCAACAGCTAGAAAGCTTGTGTAAACCAGTTTTGAAACTTGCCAGGGATGGAAACACCATCGTTGATTTTTGTTCAGGTGGCGGACACTTAGGGATTCTTCTAGCTTACCTGCTGCCAAAGTGCGATATAATTTTATTAGAAAATAAATCAGAATCGATGAAAAAAGCTAAAAAAAGAGTTACGAAATTATCATTGAACAATGTGATATTTTATCAGAGCAATTTGGACTACTACAAAGGGCACTTTGACATCGGAACCTGCTTACATGCTTGCGGAGTAGCCACGGACTTGGTACTTCAGCAGTGCATCGACAAAAATGCAGCCTTCGTCTGTTGTCCATGTTGTTACGGATCTGTGCAAGACTGCCATCGCATTGTTTACCCTCGAAGTCAGGTATTGAAAGATATTCTGGACAACAGGAGTTATTTGGTGTTGGGTCACGCAGCGGATCAGACGCACGACGCTGATAACGTCAAAACGAAGCAAGGATACGAATGCATGATGGTCATTGACACGGATAGAAGAATGCAAGCCGAGGAGCACGGCTATCAGGTGCATTTGAATAAACTCACGCCTGAGACGTGCTCGCCTAAAAATCATCTGCTAGTTGGCTGGCCAAGTGGGCTAAGGAACTAGAGCTCAACTCGTGTAAATAATGTCATTGTTAATTTTGGTATACATGAAAAATACAATAAATAATTTTTTAATAAAATATGTTCCGTATTACTTTTAATATCATTACCTCGTAATCATCTAAATTAATATAAATATTAGAACTATGACAAGAAATATAAAAACCAATACAACTACAGTATAATAAATGAAGAAAAATTTAGAAATTTGAACATTTTTTAGATGTTTTATTAATTGAACATAAGAAAATTCTACGATGGGGTGACAAAGTAGTTCTTACAAGAATAATTTATTAATAAGTGTTAATTTAAATTTTGCAGTAAGTCAAATTTAATATATTTCCTTTTTTAGAAGTATATATGATAATACGAGTAGTAAATTTATCGAAACATAAATAACTTATTAGATAAGTGACACCTTGATACGTAATAATAATGTTATACTGCGATTGACTGTTTAATATAGGAGAATTTATTTATAAACATGAAGTAATTTATTAACGCACGATATATTTACAATTAAGAGTCATACAAATCATACTAAATAACTCATCGATCAACGCCTTTTGTCTTTTTCATCATTGTTTTTTTTTTGTTTGTTTTCCTTAAATATCATCGATTACGCGAAAAAGGCTTTGTTTTTCTCGCTAATAAGACGATGTTAAACTCGATGTTGAGAGAGATCTTTTTGCAAAAATTACGAGCTAAACTAACGTTTGCGTGGACGCAACGTAATGTACGGAGAATATCCTCGGGAATACATAGATATATTCGATACCGCTACAAAGTAGACGTAATACAGTAAATATTAATTACGAAAGATAGAGAGTGAGTGAATTGAATGAGATAGTGATGGGACGGAGAAAAAGTAGGAAGGAGGGGGGGCGGGGGTTAGGAGGCAGAGGATCTAGGAACTTGGAGGGGGGAGGGGAGCGAAGATACGAAAGAACAAAGGAAATTTATAATAATTATAATTAAACGAACGTGTGTGAGAAGCAATGAAAAATTGCATAGTACGATAGATAATTTGCCTAAAAGTATAACGCTCGAACTAATTGTTGTATGTGTGTGTGTGAGTGTGTCGGGCGAGAATCCCGTCGTTCTTGCATTTTAGGTACAATACAACATCATATACGTGAAATATATATTTAACATAAGCTCGGATCTCTCAGCTCTTGTTGTCGAGGAGTGAGCCATATCACAAAATACCAAAAAATCCCGTGATGTGTGTGTGTGTGTGTACGTACGTGTGTTTATTTTAGTACTCGTGAATATGTATATAGAAGCTCATTATTCTCTTTCTTCTCGTTTATTTTTATATTTTTCTTTACTCTCGCGAACGACGGGCTCTCGCGCCTTGCGCTCTATATTCGCTCTAATGCAGAGCCATCACACAAGCACATGAGCGGCTCTAGAGAGCTGTGTGTGTGTGTGTATCCCCCTTTTGTCTCTCTCCCTAAAGAGCAGCACAAATAAGCACAGAAAAATTGGAATAGTTTTATCTCTTTTGTTATTTTTTGTATTTTTTTTTTCAGCTTTTTTGTTTTTCTCTTCTCGGGACGCACGCGCGCGCGCGCATGAAGGTCACAATTCGTTAGACATGTGATTTTTCCTCGCGCAACGAGGTTCCGCTTGTGATATTTTCTTTTTTTTTATTCTGACGCACGTGTTGTACATTACATATATTTACGCGCGCTCTCGATTATTCGACTTAATTAACTATATTATCCATTGTAACGCGCGTGTAGCTACGCGCTGTTGCCTATCTCTTCTTCTTTTTCATATACATCAATGAGCTTCCAAGTCGGACGTTAAAAGTCTGTGTGTACGTGAGTGTGTGTACGCGCAGAGCTTGTACGAGGAAATAAGGAAACTACCATAGAGCAACAAAATCAGATGCTATATCAGCTCATTCAAGTTATCACTTGATTTTTAGATGACTTTTAGATAAAAAGTATTGTTACGAATAAAAATTGTCAAAATATGGAAGTGTTGTTTTTTTATCAAGAATCCTTCGAATAATATCATCTGATGTTTGATCTAACGGATCATCCGAAGTACCATCTAATGCATCGCGTGATAAAACATCTGAAATATTATCGGATGCATAATCTGATAGATAATCTGGTGTACATGGATTCAGATCTATGTATTTCAACATTTTTTGAAAATTTCTTTTCGTAAAGATATTTTTAGGCGATAAATCAGATGATGAATCATGTGATATATCATGTAAAAGATCAGGTGATAATTTTAATCAAGTTATATAATATGTAGGTGACTCTTCAAATGAGGTGATATATCACGCCACTCAGCTGATAGATCATCTGATTACTCATCTAATAAATAACCTGACAAATCATCTGACTTTTCACCTGATATATCATCCGATTTTGTTTTGAGTAAGGGAGAAAGTAGATCAGGAAGAATTTTCTAATAGCATAGTATAATGAGAATCGTGTCCGATTGAGAAGCTCTCGGCAATCAATGAAACCTATAAGATATATACCATAACAATACGAAAAACTTATGGATATGCGCGGACCAAAGCAGCACTGCTGGTTGTGTATCTTTTAGATTTACGTGTACAATAATTTTCTTTTCATTTAATCTCTGTGTGTGTGAGTACGTGAGTGTGTTTTCTTTTTTCTCGCTGTGTCTTTCCTCGGGGGGGATGTGATGATGGTGATGTTGGTACTATATATATATATATATATATATATATATATATATATATATATATATATAATATAATTAATCATCAGTGTCGCGGTAGTCGTCGTCGTCGTCTTCGTCGTCATCTTCCTTCGTCCTCTGCTTCTTCTTCTTCTTCTTCTTCTTCTTTTGTTCCTAGGCTTAGGAGATGGATCACGACTCGCCGTTGCCGCTGTCGTCGCCGTCCTCGTAGTCGCTCGCGCTCAGGTGTTCCTCCTCCTCCTCGTCGTCGTCGTCGTCGTCCAGCTCGTACTCGTCGTCGTAGAAGTCCGTCATGTCGAGCTGCTGCTCCGCGGGCCTCGCCCGGGTCTTGATGCAGTAGTCCTCGAGGGTCACCGGCACGACTATGCCCTCCTTCTCGGCCTCGACCTTGGCCGCCTGCGCCTGCTTTCTGTTCATTGGGAATAAAGGAGATTTTGCGATTAGATGGTGGATAGTTGTATCATGTGATAGATTGCAACTCTACTGAAAAAACAGGCGATGTATGACCTGGTATTGTACCATGCTGTATTAACTGATGGAATCAGATGATACGATCACTTGTTACAAAAGTGTTCCATATAATATGTTAAAACCGTCTAATTATTATAGGTCTCAGGCTCCATATTGAAAGTATCATCCAGATGATGTTATCCATATGGACCGTAAGACATATAAGGTTTGACATTACACATATGTTGAAAATTGTTTTTTGTAACGATTTTCTTAGATGATGTGTCAAATGATACATCAGCTAGTATAATCAGGTGATAAACCAAGAGATTATTAACAGGTTCAGTGCGGCGTGAGCCATATATGTGTCACGATTTTCTTTCCTTGTGTGCTACGTGACACATATATGGCTCATGAAGTTTTTCTTTTCAAAGTACTAACATGAAACATGAATAAAATTCTTTTGACTGATAAATTATATACTAGTTTATGTACTACATGATCCAAAGAACGAAAATATTTTATAAAAACTAAGGCATGCCAAATAAAAATGTATTTACAATAGCAAGTGAACAAAAATGTTCAGAATTCAATCATTAGCTTCAGCAGAGTAGGCTAGCATACTCTTATACATTGTCAGCACTAACCGTGTTAATAAATAAGGTAATTGTATCAGGTATTACATCATGACAATACATAAGCAGATTTATTAGGAGATTTATTACTTGATTTTGTCCATTAAGGAAGGAATGCATGCTACACTTTGCAAAGGTAGTGTATTTAGCAAGAAATTAATAATAAAAAATAATAATCTATTTGTAATAATTAGCCTCTGCTTAATAAATCCACATGCAAATGCTTATGAAAATTACACCTGGATTTCCATGTGAATTCAAGTAGAATACAGGTAGATTTAGGTGGAATCCTACGTGAATTATTGTGATTCCACTTAGATTCATTTGGAGCTTTTCAACATAGACAAAACGGATAGTTTCAAGAAGATACATAGATACTCAATGAACACAATTATCTTCAATGTTGACCTAATAGTTTTCTTTGAGATATTTATTAAAGATTTCTTTTGTTAGAACATTAACAATCTATAAAACTTTTTAAGATTCTGTATTTATTAGGATATGGATGTTGCTGAGATATGAGATCAAATTTCTAAAACATTCAGATAACAATTTCTAACAATTTTTGTCTAACACCTATCCTTGTTTATAAGTCATTTTACCACAAAATACTGAATCTAGATACTATTTAAATTTATCTAAAAATCAAGTGATATATGATGAATGATCGAAGGATTTAAAATATATTAAACTATTTAATCTTAATTATAAGGTAATTTGGTTCCCTTAACCGACATCAAAACGTCATGACTAAATTTTAAATATTGTAAATAGATACTTGAATATATAAATACTTCGATATCAGATAAGTATAGAAACTTTTATTTTGAATTTAGATACTATTTTTTAAGTATTGGTATCTTTTTGTATATCTTTCTATTTTAAATTATTCTCTAAACTTTATTATTACTCGAAAAAATATATTTGTACAATATTTTAAAAGAAATATTTTTTACATCTTATCACGTATCTCAGAAATTGCCCGTGACTCTTAGCGATATCGTCTTGAAAGTACGAAAGTTGATTGCTCTCCAAAGAAGATAATTTCTCACGGCATTGAAAGTAACAAGA
The DNA here is from genome assembly GCA_949152435.1 of Gastracanthus pulcherrimus. Lineage (NCBI taxonomy): Eukaryota > Metazoa > Arthropoda > Insecta > Hymenoptera > Pteromalidae > Gastracanthus > Gastracanthus pulcherrimus. The sequence continues at coordinate 38,643,524 of OX424572.1, forward strand.
TACTTGTTAAAACCGAAGTATCATTCATTAAAACAAATTTCTATAGAAAGACTAGTTTAATTAGCATTATTTTCCAATTATTTTTAAATACACTTTTCAACGTAACAAATAAATGACGTATCTACTTTCATTATCATCATTTCTTTTTTGAATCGCTACAAAGTACTTTTCGAGCACTACAACCATGCACCCATACGTTACATATACCGACGCGCGCGTCTACTCTTCTCGTTCCCGCTTCAAGACGTACCTACATCTCCACTCATTAAGAGCAATCTACGCTCATATACGTTTCTCTATACTATACTCGTCTCATTTGATTTTTGTTGTTTCCCCCCTCTCTCTCTCTCTTATCCGTCATTATTTGGCCTCTCACCTGATGATATTCTCATACTCCTTGTCTCGACCCTTGGAGTCGCGCCAGCGCCTGTACATCACGGATGCGTCCACGTTGGCCGGACTATAAGTGTTGGGTTCGTTCAGCAGCGAGATCACCGACAGCAGAATCGTTCTACGCAGCAACAACACGCACACATGCACATAAGAAGAGAGAACATTAATAAACGCGAGATAACGCACAAAAACACATTGCGCTCAATTCCGCGCGGATTTCATTGCGATTTGCTGCTTGCTTCGCTTTGAGACGCGGGTTTCTGGTGTTATACTTTTCTTTTTTACGAATGTTAAAGGGCTGCTTTTAGGTTCGTGATTTTAGATGAATTATAGGAATTTTAACAGATATTGCTTGTATGTTGAGTAGATGGTATATTGGGTGGGTTAGAAGTGCTGAGGTCACTGTTCGAAGGTTGATTTCTTCGAATACTGGTTTTAACCAAAAATGAGTTGTACACATGACACATGAATTTCTCTGAACCAGGGTTGCAAAGCTTGTTTTACTATACAAAACAGTTCCTGTTGTCTACTTTATAGATATTTAATGCAGGTTTAGTGTTTCTCTGCAATATTTATTCAAATTTTTCTTGAAATATATTGCTATGTGGATACCTCATTTTTAGTCAAACTGAGTATTCGAAGAAAACACCCATTGAACAGTGACTTTACCACTTTTAACACATTACTTTATTCACTTTTTTAATATTCATAAAAGAAAGAACACCAGAATTCCACACTGATAAGTATAAAAGCTGTTTACTATGTCAAATAAGAATATAAATGAAATGCTACTGTGTAATATTGTTTATTGTATACTCCAAGAGTACGGTCATAAATCACTGATAAGTCGATTCATAATTTTTGCTTGGTAAACAAACTTTTTTCTCTCTTTCTCAGTTTGCAAAAGAGACCAATGCCGTTCGTTGTTTTAAAAGTTATATTGAAAGTCAAAGTTTTATCGTGACGCCGCGAGGCGACGAACCAATTTTAGAGCTCCTCTGACGTCAGCGCGACTACACGCGCGGCATTTCAAGTTCTCGGTACTTCCTCGAAGCTTTACGGCTTTTAAGAAACTGCGCGAAGAAAAAATAAAAGAATCACGGAATAATTAGGTTGAGTACTGTTATTACGGAAACGGCCTTTTTATCTCGCGCGTGCACATATATGCACTTTGAATGCAGAATGATATTGTCGCTGCGGAGTAGCGGCCTGATTTATTGGTTTGAAAGGTTGAATGAAGAGCCTTGAGTTCAATATCGCGAATTATCTGACTTTTTTTTCGAGTCTCAATAAGTTTTATTTTATTTTTAAGAAATATATGTCTATAAATACGCATAATTATGCACAATTATCGTGAAGCTTCTTTTATATCTTAAAAATGCATTATTCACAATCAATTTAGACTGTAGTAATTTGAACAATTATAAAGCGTCTAACGCAAACCGGTAGGTTTTCTTTACTAATTACAGTGCAACGGTTTTTCAGAGCGTTCGACTGACAAATAATAATAAAAAAATACAGCGGACCGTGAATAGAAAGCACTAAAAAATTAACGTTACATAAAAATTCGCTTTCACATTTCTAATCGGAGCGATCGACTTTGTATACTTTTACACATCGTTGCAGACTGGTAATCCGCAAAATCAATAACCGTACAGCGGTAAAGCAAATTCTCTTACAAATACAATTCATTTATACAGAACTTCAAAACTAATTTTATCGCGCTTTCTATTCAAAATTACTAATCAGAAAGAAAGTCAAAACATGAAATAATATATATATACTAATAAATAATTATATGGATGATTCTTAGAGAAACTGTAAATTTTTAGTGATATTTGTAAAGATCTTAGCAATTTCAATTACGTAATTTGAATACTTCTCAAAACCAACGCTAATTCATTAGGGTAATCAATACCAGAATTTCTATTTTGAAAACTGATGCATATAGGTATATATTTATTATGAACATAGTATAATCGATGATACGGATTATATAGAAAGATCGCAAAGACACATTATATATCAACCAAACAAATTAAAAAGCAAGTTTCAGACACGAATTTTACATGAAAAGTCGTTTCATCAAAGTATAATAAATTGGTATAATAATAATTCTTTTAAAGCAATTTACAAAAACAAAAGTTGCTTCTTTTTTATTAGAAATCATACCAGGATGTTTACATTTATCGCAATATTATTTCATAATTTGGCGATAAACTACCAAAACCAAAAAGCCTGAATGAGTTTTTTTTTATCAAACACAATTAAAAGAATATATACCGCATACGTAACGTAAAACTTACATATCCGTAATTTTCCACTGTAAATAATTCACGGAACAAGAATCTACATTTATCGCGAGAATCATCCATATAAAAGACACTCCAATTAAAACTAATTTAAAAACCATTTCAGCTTCAAAACTGAATGTTCTTCAAAGTTATTAATAAATTTCACATTATTCATATACCGTCACGGACCCAGTTCCTGATCAACTAAGAGCAATTCCTGATCAACTCTGATTTTCATAAAAGTCAATTACAATTAAACTTTGTAGACTTTGAACAACAAAATCTAAATAGCAGATAATTATATCTGCAATCTTCAAAAAAGTTTTTGCAGCAACAAGTTTAAATTAATATTTTATGTAAGAAAATGATCAGGAATTAGGTCCGTAACGGTAAAAAGAATAATAAATAACATTTATTTATTTATTTATTCATTCATTCATTCAATTTAACTTAACTCGATGTTACACTAAACCGACCGAAAACTGATTAAGCCACGCTATTGGAAAAAGCTCCGGTTCATCCAGATGTCTCACCTGACGTTCTGCGTCGGATTCCACCTCTCGCAGGGCAGCTCTCCGCTCTGCGGATCGTCCACGGGCGGATGCAGGATGGATATGCACAGATCGCCGTTCTGAAAGAAGACAATGGAGTGTCATCGTCATTATTCTTGTTGTTTATGAAGAACCTCGTGAGAAGGTAGATTTTCACTTTATCGTTGCTTTCGAGCTCGTTCGAAGCGTTATTTTCTAATTGGCAAGAGAATTTTTATGGAGAACAAGAAATATAATATTTTAAGTTCAAGCAATTTTATCCGTTGACAATGCCAAGATTTTATGAGGCGAGAATTCTTTTGAGTTATGCGAGCGCGGTACGGAATTGCAGAATGGATTTTTAACGGATTGTCTTGAAGCATTTGGAAAATCTTTAGAGTATTATCTCGTAAAAATGAGCTTAATGGAATTTGCAAAAAGTTAGATTGAGTTGAAAACTTTATTAGGTCGTACATTTGTAAGAGAATGAGAATGTCTTAAAAGTTTTAAGTTAATTAGTCTTTTACAAACTGCATATTTAATCGCGTACAGTATAAGCATTGTTGTAAACATTTTCATTTGAACGTCTTTTAAGTATTATTGACCAACAAAAAGACGTAAATGATCCCTACATCTCTTGAAATGCCTTCAAATATAACCCCTACTCCGTATAGAAAAATATTAGACTGCCAACATTGAAAAGGAAAAAATTGGTCAATCTTTTAACATCTATAATACCATAAATATTATTGTCTTTCGTGTTTTAACGTGACTTGTCCCTTTAAGGTGATGCTAAGTCCTCGTGTTATCATCAAATACGGGGAACCACCACTTTTTTTCATTTATTTTTAAATTTTGAGAAAAATTCCCGCTGGAAAGTTTTGGTTTTCAATTAGGACAATAACATTTCAGAGAGATATATGGGGAAATCTCCCAAACCTTTAACCTATATGATTCGAGGTTTCAATCAGTTTTTCCTTATATTTTAACTGTATTAAACTGTTTCACATAGGCTTGTGTTACTGTTTAAAGCTTAAGCTTATTGTTTATTACATTTTTCTGTTTACTTTCTATCATAGTTTAATTAAATTTATCAATCAAATGTCTAAACTGTCACATTTCTCGTATGTCATATTCCCGATTTCAATTATAGTTTCTCTAATAGTGTTTAATTAAAATTGACCTGATAAAAATATAAAAAAAAATTAATTCTCACTAAGAAATAATCAAAGAATAGATAATATTGATAATATTTTCATTTTATTCATAAAATCGGAGTTAAATACATTTGAAAACTGTCGTAGGTTTTTGGTGTCGCATCCACAACACGAAGAATAACTTAATAAATAGTAATTTAATTACCTTAAAAAGTATTTAATATGGGTGAAATATATCAACAGTATTATGTTGTATTATAATCCCTTTTTGTTATTTTAGTAAACATAATGCCGAAAATTTAAATAACACCTAAGTGAGCCGATTAAAAAACGAACAAAAAAATGTCGCATTCACAACGCACGTTTGTGCTATAAATATTAATTAAAATCGATGAAATAAATGACCAAAATATAGTATTTGATAAACTATTGAGAAATAGCTTTGCATTATAGCTAAAAAACTAATATGTATTAATAAAATAGCAAATTTACATCGATTTGTCGCATCCACAACGCGCCGTCCGCAACGCGCGTTTGTTTAAATATCATAACCTCTTATTGCAACTAGGAAAACTGAATAATTCAAATACAAGAAGAAGTTTCTTTGCATTTTACAATCATGAGACCTATTTTGAGCGAAGTAAAAGTGAAAAAGAAGAAAGAGTACTTAAGCACAAACGAATTGAAGAGTTAAATGAACGAGAAAAAAGGAGTTAACAGAGAAAGAAATATAATGAAAAAAAAGTGTTTTCGTCGTCTAAGAGGTAAAATTAGTCAATTTAAACGTTTAAATTGTTAATTTCAATAAGCCAAATTTATAATTTAAATTTAATCAATGCATAAAAAGTTGAATTTGTATTAAAATAATATTACACTTCCGGTCTTTTTATTCTATAAACGAACTATAATAAAATCCTTCAATTTAAGCATACAATTTTTGTTGTCCTTTAAGAGAATGTAATTCTTTGACCTCATTTGAATCCTCATCCTCCTCAAAGGATCTCTCGGAATCAGAAGTGAGATAGTCTCGCATCCTTATCTTTCGTTGTACCTTCTACCGAACAATTACCAATCACTTTAAGCGAATCATTAAGATCAACGTAATTTGTAAAATAACATTAACGCAATACAAATGTTTGATTTAAGTATCAAAAATAAAAATTAAAATAGCTGCACAAATATTTTAGAACTGTTTTTAGGAAAAAATATATACATGGAAATTCTAACTTGCCGTATTTGATAAATCATTTTAGATTCGGTAGGCATTTGTTTCGGGCTTGTTCATCGGCAAATATCAATTGTTTATAATCTCGAGAAGTTGTATGAAAAAAACTAGAGCTGTGCTTCTAAGTTAAGTTGACCTTATTTTCAACATTTGAAAGTTAAAAGTTCTGAAGATTTCCCCATATACTCAAAATAGAAAATTAACTGAAAAAAATTGGGTCCTTGTAATTGTCCGTGATAATTGGGTTTAGCACCATCTTAACAAATTACGTCCAACGCGACAATTAATATTAATGTCGACTGATTTATCTCTTGGATAACTTACAAAATGGCTTGAATTAACGATGACAAACAATGGGTTCTAAAAGCACAAGACTTGCTCTATACGAACATGATTCTATAAGTCAAATTTTCGATATTCTCTAACCGAAATGAATAACAGGTACCCATAGTAGGTAAAATCTATTCGAAAACGAGATGAACTTTAGCTTATTCCGGGTATCCACTTTTCATTTCAATCGACATATATCCTCAATTTATCACTCCAAAATCAGAAAATGCAAATGCTTCCCGTCTCAAAAATCACATCCATCATCCTTAATTCGATCCCGTTCGACCACTCTACACTCCACTCCAGAATCCAATCGTCAATCGTCAATTACCCTCTAAACGGGTAATGCTAGTCTCGAAAATCGAACACCCATCCCATCCAAATCCACCCAAAACCAATCCACCCCCCCCCCCCTACAAAACCATCATTCAAAAAGACACCTCAACCAGCGATAAAGATTCATCAAAAACACAAAAATCTCTCTCTCTCTCTCTCTCTCTCTTTACACACACACACACACACACACACACTCCGTTTTGCACTTCGACACGGTCGCGAGCCGCGAGCGCAGTGTAAAAGTAGGACAAGGCGGTAGTACAGCCGCAGCAGCACGGAGAGAAGGCGAAGAAGCCATCCCACCCACCCACACACGCTCGATTCATCTCATCCTAGCGCTCTTCCCTATATATCTCTCTTTTTTTTTCGCGCGCTCGCGAGAATACAATATCTTATCGGTAAAAAAGCGCCCTTTAATACACACGTACACACGGACGCACGCACGCGTGTATTAATGTACATGTACATTCTTTCTGTGGCAATCATGACCAGAAAGCGGGTATCGTCAACGGGCAAGAGGCCAGAGGCGCGCGAGAGTGTCCGCAGCGCAGCCTCGAGAGATACTCTTGCACGTGCGCGAAAAGGAGCGAAGCCGAAGCTGAAGCCAAGAGGACAAAGATCTTGGATCTTTCTTTCTTTCTGTCTTTCTTTCTTCCTTGCTTCCTTGCTTTTTCGCGCGTGTGTGTATATGTACGGGTGTGCGGGTTTGCCTTTTGTGGATGCGTGCGTGTGTGTGTGTGTGTGTGCATGCGAGTAGTGATTGCGGATGTACGATGAGAGGAGTGTATGTGTAAGGTAAACGAGATGGTGATTCATTGCGCAAAGGATGGAGATTGGAGGTGTATTGGGGATTTGGTGGGTTTATGATATGAGATAGAGCGGGAAGTATGTATGATGTGTATGATATGTACGCGTGTGTAGGTGGTTGTCAAAGAAAGTAAGCTTTTCGACTATGAACATGGCATAGTAATGAACATAGACAATAATAAAATAATTATTATTCCAATGAGAGAAATTTGTAGCAATAATTACTATTTGTATTTAATTATTATAATTGTTATAGTGAATATATTTTCCTATTTGTAAAGTAAAAAATCTTATATCGTCACAAACCTATTTTTTTATCATACAACAGGACTAAGTCTAGTTTTCGACGATTTTCATTATTGTAAGAAAGTATCTTATTGGCATTATTAATTACTTGTATCTAAATTTTCAGTTGTATAATTAGTCTTTCGGAATTGTGGATTCAAGGTTCTTGTCGATATAAATGAACTGAAATGATTCTTGATAAGTTGAGATCAAAAACTATTATGAGTCCATGACGGTATGAATATTGATTATGTTTAAATAGAAAACCGAGTTACTTATGTCTCATACAAATTGCTGCCATTTTTTCTACACAATTTTTCCTAGCGTATTATTATTAATAGTAATAATAATAAACATTATTGTTAATAGTGATAATAATAAACATTATTATTTTTCAAATTATAATGTATAGTTTGATATGTTTTAAATTACATGAAAACATTCCATTAGAGGTATATATTTTTGAATTAATAACTCCTAGTGCTAGAAAAATTAACCGTATATTTAATAATAAAAATGAAATTTTTGTATGTATTCAAAATTATAAATAATATTTTTAGTGATAATTTTTAGTAATGTTGACTTGTCAGACAAATTACGATTTTTTCACATTTAAATGTATTTTATCCGAGATTAACGGAACATTCAGTCTTTTGATAAACCAGAATACGTTTTACATAATTAAGTTGTATTATTATTATTATATTACTTCAATAACTGTATGCCATATTCTTAAAGACATGAAAACATTAAAAATCGCAAAACATAAGAAAATCCACATTCTTAGACAGTCGTAATACATTGGGGCACCCAAAAAATCGAGTTTTCGAATTTAACAAAAATGCTTTTCCTTATTGAAACAACGTCGAAAAAACCTCAACTCAAAAAGTAAATTTTTCCAGCACACTGCACGCATCGACTACTAGCCGCGCGGGTCCGCGAGTTCCTCCGACAGGACAAAAGCTTACGACGTACATCCATCGCGCACGCGTCATAAGTACGCACAACGCAAGCGCTTGATAAAACAGCCGCGAAGAAAGAGAAGGAGCACATGAGCGCACACACACAGACATGCAGAGATGAGCGAGGCGGAAGAGTTCGAGTCGCGCTCGCGAGGTAAACGGCCCCTCCCCCTCCCCCGTACATGACATTATCAGTCGGATCATCGACAACAATAACGCAGCTATTGTTGTTGTTTGTCGCAAGTGCGGTTCTAGCAGTGGCGATTATACAGACGGATGCTGTGTATATACACTGAGAGAATTTTCTAATAAAAATTATAACGAAATTCAGGGTAAAAATTACCGTAAATAACTATAACGCTGGGACAGTCCTTCTTTCTGGCACTTTTTACTGATATTTTACTAAAAACTTTACCTCATTGACTACAAATTTTACTGCACAGACTATAAATTTTACCGCACTGAATGGTAAAATTTGCCTGATTTGAGAAAAAGAAGACAGCTGATAAAGGAAACAACTGAGCGTGTACACATTTTAGGTTAACTCAAATATAAATGTGTATATTGTACTTATTTAAGTATTAATGATACTGCTACAACAATTGGAAGAAAATCCAGATTTTTAAAACATATTTCATACAAGTTTTACCACAAATTTTGGTTTTCTCTAAGATTCGTACAGGGAACTTTTACTCTGCGGCAGGCAAATTTTACCCTTCAGTACGGTAAAATTTATCGTAAATATCAATAAAAATTGCCAGAAAGTTAGAGTGTCCCAGCTTTATAGTTATTCACGGTAATTTTTACTGCGAATTTCGTCATAATTTTTATTAGAAAATTCTCTCCGTGTATATATAGAGGTATGAGGATCTTTGTGCGATATAGGTATGGGAGGATTGAAATTTTGGTTTTGGAGTGGCACGCGGGTGATTGTTGTAACGTGCAGTTTTATGGTTTCTATCGGTCAAATGCGTCGCGGATTAGAAATTGATAACGACGGAGAGGAGGCGAATGATGCGCGTCTTATCTTATCTTTCGTGCCGACGCAGAGAAATAAACAAAAGAGAGTTATCCCTGGTGTGAGAAATCTATTAAATCCTATTAATTCCTTTCTCCAAATATGAAAAGATCCTATTTGTATTGGTGAATAAGATTTAATAGATTTCTCACACTAGGGATACGGTGCAACGCAGGTGTTGATCCAGTGACGACGAAAACGTATTTTGTGTCGCATTTTATTTATAAGACGGTGTATAAAAATTCATTTTTCTTCTGAAAAGTACATTTAGCAAATAATTTTGGCAAACAATTATTCAATTAACCATTGGGATTTTGCATGAAAAAATACGTTAAGTCCGTAATATTTTCTTTTTTTAAATAGATGAAAATTAAAAGAGTTACAGCTGTTTGCGTACTCGTGGCGTGACCAACACATATATGCTCGCGATGTTATATATCATTGCAGTATATCTATATATAGCGAAAATGTGTAAACTTTAAACATCTGTAACTCTTTTAATTTGCATCTATTAAAAAAAGAAAGAAAGTATACGTATCCTTTATTTTTTATATTTTACATTACGGACAAGATGGATTTCTTCATGCAAAGTCCTAATTAGCGAGTTTTTCCATTTGGATTATACTCGTTACTGATTTAGACACCCGAGATACCTAAGAACATACTCGATTCGTTGTTATAACTAGGTATCAAATAATATAGAAGTCAAAAAGAAAAATGTTACAAAAATTAACATAACACCGGTTTTCATCAGAGTTGTAATTGACATTTTCAGGTTACGGTCCGTACGCGCTCCCCAAATAAAACAGTATAATCTCCTGTTTTCTATAGGCAGTTTCAATATTTTTTATACGCTATCTTAGTACTTACATCAACAAAAGTGACTGTAACTCTATTTCTCTTACCCGGAAAAAATGCTAGATCGAAAAGTGCTCGAAAAAGTGCCTCGCAGTTTGGGGTAAATTTTGTGTTCTTTGACAGGGATATTCATCTACTCATTCGGGTCACAAAAATATTAATTAAATCTACATTAATATTTAAAATGATTATCTTGAGGTTATAAACCGATTCCCATATAATAACCCTGCTACAATAAATTGCGTTCAGTAATATTTGTTATACGTGTACAATTCTTCATCGCGCAAAGCAATTCTCCCACTACATCTTTGCAGCACTTAATTATTCATCAAAAAACATCGATTCGCATTCACATCGCTATTCGGATATGCCGTCAATTAACAATCAATTAGAACCTCAATCCAATCGATTAATTATTCATCGCTCGCCGCGCTCCTAACCCGTCTTACAACACCGGAACAATAAACCGGCAACGCGCGACGATTCTCACGCTCGAGTTTCGCGACGCGCGCAGACAAAAAACACGAATCGGTCAACAGTGCGTACAAACACATCAGCCTCACACACGCACATCCACACAAGAGACAGACAGACAAAGGAGTATATAGGTGTATAAAGATCTCAGCGCGTGTCGTCACTCGCTCGCGCATATATACATATAAGCAAATGCGCGTGATTTCGCCATCTCGCGCTTGTAGTGCGGCAGTCTCATTGTTTATACATCGATTGCGCGTCTTTCGCAAGTATAAAAGTATAAAGTGCGCGCGGACTCGACTTCGAATTTCCGGGCAGAAGTGCCGCAGCAGCGCCATGCGGTTTGATAAATCTCCGGCGCGAAAGGAGTGTTGTATAGAGTTAACTGCTCGTTTGTCGCCAAGGCCGTTGATTCGCGAGTTTTTTTTTATTGTCCGGAGCATATCTCGTAACGGCACTGCGGCTTTGTGCGTACCGAGAAAGAGAGAGAGAGAGATATGTATATCTGGTGCGTTCGCAACTGAGTCACTCGTTGTGTGGCAGTGGCCAGCTGTTCGCTCGTGGAAGGTGATTCGAGGTTGGCATGGGTCTATATACACGTTTTTCGTCGAACGGTATTGTCGCGGATGCCGAGGAGAAGAAAGAAAGAAATTAGAGCGAGTCCGAGAGTACCGTACTGCGGGTCTTGAGTTTGAATATAGTTTCCGGGTTAGGCTATGGAGTAGTGGCCAAAATTATCTGGAGGTTGTGGTGGAGGACTTGGGATTTACGCGAGATCGCGTCAGAGGAGGTTTATTTTGCGAATTTAGAGAATGATTTGTTTGTTTTATTTTTAAATTGGGGAAAGTCTTTATTCGAGTTTTGTTCTTGGTGAATTTGAAAAAGAATACAAAATTTTAACTCGTTTATTTATTATTATCGGCTGAGCAAGAAAATATTTCACGTTTAAATTGAAATTGAGAAGGTCTGTGCAATATCGCGCTACTGGCGCCAGATAAGAACAATGTGAAATAAAAACAGTAATTTTTTTTATTAGTGAATGTTACATTCTAGTGTAAATTATAGTGTATATCCATATGGAAATATTGATTTTCTCATTCATTAGCTTTTTATTACTTCATATAATAAGCTTTAAATGTAACCCGTTTTTACATATTGCCATTTATGTACTCACTGATTCTAATAACCCCGACTTTACGACGCGTGTTCAAAATTGAGTTAAATTAAAAAATAACGAATACCATTAGACCAATTAAAATTATTACCTTGCTTGCAATGCTTCATTTTTCGGGTACGACAATAAAACTCATGTAAGTTTAGATAAATAATTTTAAAAACGGAATTTTAAACCGAAATTTTCTTAGATGAAAAATAGCGAACATTATATCGGTGTAATTATTTTATTATAAACATTTTATACGAATTATATCTATAGTGATAAGTCATGTTCAACAAATTGTACGAATATCAAGAACATAGAGCTTAGACCAGACAAAAGATTGTTTTGGTTTTGTTTCTGGCATCTGACGTCATGGCATCGAATGTTTTTATTTGGTTATGAAAGTTCTTTTAATAGTTAGTTGACAAATTTAAATAAATTTATTATAGTCAAAATACTGAACGGATGAAGAAGAAACATTTTGTAGTGTGGAAATTACCGTTGTTGTTACTATAGTAGTATAGTACGATGCTTATGAGCATACAAATAAAAGTATTTATGATATTTTATTTTACGTAAAAACTTACTAGATTTCATTTATTTTAATGTTTCATTCAAATAAATAATTGTATAATAAATAAATATCTAGATATTATATAAAAATATTGTTCAAATTTTTATACAAATTTAATTCGTAAATAATATTTTATACGTATTTTATAACTCCTTAACGTAATAGGTTATGACAAAATATTCAGAAGATGAATCAGTAGCAAATTTTAAATAAGTAATGCTAATAATTTATTATCAATTTAAATATGTAGTAATTAAATCAAAAAATTAATTACTCTTGATAGACTTTAGCGAAATTAACGCCGCCAGTGATGCTCAGCGCTACTATTTTCAGAATACAAATTGACGGACGCCTATATCAACCATTACGTTCGGTCTCCTCGTTCTATAATCTAAGCTCCATGATCAAGAATATATACAAAACAAAAAGAAAGGTTCTTTGAAACCCGACAACTTCATTCTTGTATAACTTTAAGCTTAATGCATCTTTTTAGCTTCAGTCTGTCATAAGTTTAAACACAAGACTAAGGTAAAAAATGCTGTATTTAAAAGCAATAAAAAAAATACTGGTGTTACTTGCAAACTGTGAAAATAATGAATTGCGAAAAAACAATGTACGAATTTGTTTCGAAAAATTACATAATTTTTGTAATTGAATTTTAATACACATTATCAATGTATCTCTGTAAAGCATACTTGTAAAGAAAAAAAACGTTTACGGTGTAATAATTTCCAAAAAATAGCAATAGAAGCTATAATAAAATAACAAATACAATTACTTAGTAAAATTTTAATTGACCGAATCAACTTATTAGATCGTGAAAATGTTTGTAATAAGAAATACAAAAATGTTGGCAAGTACGGAACTGAATAATAGCGCTGACGTCCTTTTAAAAGTCGCCAGTAACATAGTAAAATTTTGAGTCGATCGTCGTTGCGACTGCAACAGCCAGTATAAAAGCGGTTACATATGCACGCATCCGAGATTTCGGACTAGCTCTGCAATTTCTGCTATATGCTCTGTACCCTACGCGAATACTCGAAGCAGTTCGAAAGCTCCGAATTGAAGTGTTCGAATGCCACGAGTAGTTCCAAAATCGCTTTCGATGTACGCCGTAGCTCCCGGAACGGATTACTCTATGGAAGACATCCAACGAAATACCAAATACTCGCTATAAATGATTCAAAAAGGGATACAATATAAAGCACAATCCTAAGGGTGTGTTTATGCAGTGTCCTAAAGTATATAAAAAATTTGAATGGAGTTGATGCTGGCACTTTTAATTCCTGTGTATATTTTCATGAAAACATAATCGCTGTGTTTCTATCAAAGTGGATCACAATGATTGTAATAGATTCGAAATACAACTGATATTCCTTGAATACCTCGATTTAAGAGGATGTCGATTACCGACACAGATTCCTACTATCCCACGTACGTTTTTCGTTATTTATTTTAATAATACAATTTGTTTCATATAATAACACTATGAGTTGTCCCTGCTTCGTTTGAGAATAAGCAATATTTTAAGTCCCAAAAAAGTACATATCAGTATTTCTTTTTAAAAAGTTTGAATTACAAAAAAATGAGGGTATGTTTAGCCATTGATTTTGTAATTCAAAGTTTTCTCAAAAATATTGCTTATTCTCAAACAAAGCGGGGACAACTAGTAGCTTTTTATGAAATAAATTAATATTTTAATAAAGAACTAAAACCGTGCGTGGGATAGTAGGAATCTGTGTCGGTAATCGACGCCCTCATAAAGGACGTCGCACTTTTTAAATGGAAAACTGATTTAGGCGAATTGGCTGAAATTGTAACATTTATGTTGTCGGTACATCTTGACCTTCTGAACAGAAGTGTTCATGGACAGGAACTAAGAACCACTTAGGTAGAAGTACGTTTTGGGTCTCATAAAGGACAGGTTGATTTTCTTCTGGAGGACCCACTTCTATTGACCTGTGTCATTGTTGGACTTAATCCGGGCTCCTACCTAAGGAGGTTGTTAGTTCGTCCTCGTAACACTTTCGTTCAGAAGATCACTATATATATTCTGTGCAACGCATCACAATTTTAGACAATCCGGCCTAGAGTTTTCCTTCTGTAAAGTACGGGATCCTTTCCTGCTCTATTTACGCTGTAATTCTTAAGCTGTAGACGATATAGACATATTTAACGTAGTGATGGTAGACCTATCCTCATAGGTATCTCCAACTAGTCTAAACTTAAAATATTTGGAGGTGCGAATTCGCACCATAGTGTCTGGTACGGGTTAAAGGTGCTTTCACATGGTACTAAAATTCCCATACGGAGTGCAGTCTCTCAGCCAATGAAAAGGACAATCAATATCCATCCCTGTTTTTTCGTGCTTTCATCAACTGATGAGACCATTCCACGCATAAATATCCGCACCACGTGAAAGCACCCTTAATACTTCAAACCACTCCTCCCTCCTGTAAACGCGCCCTAAACTTCCGCGTCGAATAAAAATTCGGCTATACCCCTCAACTTCAGTACCCCATACACACACACAGACACAGGGGAAGTGTATAAAGAGTGCGTTGAGGGTGAAATGCAGCAGCGGAAGGCCGCTGTATACAACAAAGAGAGGTATGGCGGAAAAGGGAGAAGGGCGGGAAAAGTATATATATATGTATATACAGCAAGCGAGAGAGAGCGAGTAAAAAAAAAGAGGGAATATATAACCCCCCCTCTCTGAAAGTCAATAACTGTCGCAGGCGCGCGGCTGCGTCGGCAGCGTTCACTCACCTCGTATACGTTCGGATGCCAGACTTTGGTCATGAAGCGAATGCTCGGCGGACTGTACGGGTAATCCGGTGGGAACTTCATGTGTGCCTGTGAACAAGATAAAGAAAATAATGTAGCGTGAGACGTGGTGCAGAAAGAAAATCGTCGATATGCATTTTGATGAGTGGGCGTATAATGGTTTGGCGGGGGTTTAACTCTCGGTGTATACTGAATCTATTGGGTGTATTGAAATGTCATGTAAATTTCTTTTTATGACGGACTAATGATCAACTATCCTTAAAATGTATGTATACCAAGTTTTATTGGAAAATATCACAGATTGTTGAAGTTAGGTGTAAAGATTCGTCTTATCCATTGCTTCAATCACCCTACATAGTAAAACGAGGGTTGAAGGGAACTGGGAGTGTGAGAATATCCAAAAAATCGAGCTACCTGATGTTTTATGGAACGAAATTACAGAGTTAGGGGCCAGTCGGGTTTCAAAAAGCTTTAAATTTATTTGCTAGACCCCCTTTAAACGCGGGGTGTACCATGATAATACTTTTTTTACCCAGATAATCTTAAGACCCGTTTATATACGCGCACATAGAGAAATATAAAGTAAAATCATTAATTTAAAATATTGTAATTACATTGAAAATAAGAAGAAATGATAGAAGCTTTATAACGTGTATAGCGTTTTTTCGACACAAAGGCGAGTCAGATTTTGGAACTGATTTACTGCACTTCAACGACAATCCAATTTCGTATTCCGCGAAAAATATCCGAATAAAATGGATATTGCCGGTAGACATTCGAAGAAAGCTCGATACTTGCAGGTGGATGTAAATAAACGTACCTAGTGTATTCATGAACCATTGGATTATTTCAAGGGTTCAAACGTTAAAATGCTAAAATATTCTACTTAACCTCAATAATGTTTTTAAATTCAGGAATTGGCAAATCGTTGCATGCTTCTGTGTCGGAAAAAAGCTAAAATATAAAGTAAACTCTACTGCAATACAGCAATACACGTTGTTTCAACCTAAAATAAAGAGCTTCTTTAGCTTTGTCGTATGTAGGTTATAACGGTTTCAAGAAACATCAAAATTCTTTTATCTTTTTAATGTTTGAAATTACAGTTCAGACCGAATTTCCGAAGAAAGGAAATACTAAGTTTTTAAGTAGTTTTTTTTCGAAACGCTGATTTAATGTAGTACCTATTGGTGCGATTTCAAAATTTGATCTCTCTCTCTCTCTCTGTGCGTGTGTAGCGCAATGAATCGGGTGACCTGATCATTTCTTAGTACCTATGTACTCCTTTAATAATTCAATTTTCGTAATTGAAAATGAAATGAATAATAACTAAGTCTGTTGTAATTTTCTCAAAGGGTTATATCATAGGCATTGTTATATATTAAATTCATTCTGCTGTGAGACGTTACGTTTGTTTCAATAGCATTATATAAGTTTTCGAACAAAGGCCTTTGCACGATAAACGGAACAAAAACAAATATGAAGAATACTGAATAAATATAAAAAAACATGAAGTGAATAATCAATTAGAATGACCCTCATCCAGACTGTCTTTTTTATTTCCTAACATTAAAAACACACAGTCTTGTAAAGCTCATCTTCTATTTATTCTTTGCTTTCTTTATATTTTGTCCTGTTTTTTGTTGTTGTGAGAGGCCTTTAAGCACGAAACGCAACAGCCAGTAATATATCAATATTAATTAATACAAAACAAATGGAATACTCATAATCTCTAAGAAAATATTTTTTAAAATAAGTATAATGGAATCAGAGAAGCAAGCTTCAAACACAAATGTATTCCAAACTTTTTAATTATAACTTTATCAATCACTACCTACCCGAATAATCTGCTTCATTTTATGAGTGTTTAGAATTTCCTTCAGCAAATCACTTCCAAAGTAAAAATCGTAGAATAAAATCCAATATCAGGCCGACAATAAAACTAAAATTAAGGCACAATTTTCACTGATCCGTGGAAGCATACAATTTGCACATTGCATTGCGGTATTCTAACGATTTTGGCTTTGTTTTATTTTTGTAGTCTCGCTCTTGGCTTTCTTGGTTGTCACGTATTTTATGATTTTAGTTTTTCGTTTTTAACTCTTGGAGACATTTTTAGAAGAAAATGTTGACAAAACAGACCAAAAAGATAACATTCCTGCTATCTTCTCATATTTACACTGAAAGGATTCTTAATATTAAATACAAGTTCTTAACAGTTAACTACGAGTTAAGACGCAGTTCTTAACAGTTAAGATACAGTTACAAGACATGGTTCTTTAATGCTTGAGCATTCATTCATCTGAAGCAAAGAATCATTTATATACAACATATCTGCCGAATTTATAGTTAAGAATTAGTGATTTACAGTTAAATTATCCAATTAACCGTACATATTACGAGTATAAAATTCTAAATACACGATTCCTCAAGTATAAGTAATCATGTTTTTCAGTATATATATCCAATAATCTACGCGCGTGAGCGAGTGAAATTTTTACACCGGATGACTGAGATAATCGATAAGAATTCAAAATTGAACAAGAATTACGGAAAAAAAACAATGTCGGTAAGTATGAAACATCATACTGGCGCCGACATTCCCTTGCATTTTTAGAGTCAGAAGTCACTTTAAACTTGGGAGACCAATTTAACTAGAGTGAACATTGGACTCGTATGGAGTTGATTTGTACTCTAATTAAAGTAAATTTTTACTATGAAAAGTGAGAGAAAGCTCGTTCGCTTTTTAGAGTACAAATTCACTCAAATTAGAATGCAAATTGACTCCATAAGAGTCGAATTTTTTACTTTAATAAAATATAAGAATTTAATAGAGTAAGAGAAAACACAACAAATCTTTTGAATAAACTTCTCACCCTATTCGAGTGAATTGTTGCCTTTAATAACAAGTACAATTTCACTCATTATGAAAGTGAAAATTCCACTTGAAATTTAGTGAATATTCGTTGAACAGGTTCACACCGATACGATCTAGAAAATTGATCATGAATTGTCGCAAATTTGTTCACAATTCGTATCATTGTAAAAGAAATATTAATTTGGGTCACCGATTCTATTATTTTTATCAATCTTAAAATGATGATGAAATATCGAGTTTTTATTACATGCTCGAAATTTCAATTAATGTCGGAAAAGTTTGCGAAAATCGGCTTACACAATAGCCGTATCAAACCTGTTCAATAGAGCGAAGAATCAATTAGAATAATTGGTCGTATTTTCTTCCAAAACGAGTGAAAATTTTACTCGGTTCAATTTAATTCACATGACTGATCGAAAAAAATCACATAATCCCACTTTTCTTAAAATCTTAATTGCAATGACACCACTGCGTCACAACGAAAAGTCCCATAACCTCAATTTTGCCCCAAAGCTGAAATCACCCGGTTCGTTCTAACGATCCACAGTGGTACACCTACAACCCGACAGCTTGAAATTCTTCCCAACTCTCCCCCTATATCCTCTAAGAAAAAGCAGCCACCCCACAAGAAACCTGGAAATCCCGCGCATGTAAATCGGCCCTCCGCAATTTATAGGCCAGCCCCGCACACACAGGGCACATAAATGGAGCGACGAGCGCGCGCTCGTGCACACGCACCAGATCGATCCTCTCTCGCTCGCTCAGCGCGCGCGCGACCTGGTCATGGCCCAAATATCCTAGTTCTCCGCCGACCGCCGCCACCGCCTCCTAGTCGCCTATATATTCTCCTCGGGGATCTCCGAGTCTCTCTCTCTCTCTCTCTCTCTCTCTCTCTCTTCTCTCTCTCCCTGCGCGCGGCTCTAACCTACTTTCCTCGATCCCGCGCGCATCGTCGCGCATGGCACACGTGACTCTTTCTCTATATATCTATCTCTATGTATGTATATATATATAGTATAGTCTTTTTCTTATATTCTGACTCGCGACGGCGACGACGACGGCGTTGGTGGGTGGCCGCTTTTATTCGGAGATGGATAAAACGGGGCTCTATGTAGCTCTTATCCGAACGAGCCTTTTGTATTGCTGCCCTCGATCCATCGAGATTCGAGCCTGGAGAGAGAGAGAGAGAGAGAGAGAGAGAGAGAGAGGATGGAGTGTGTGTGTGTGTTTTGTCGAGAGAGGCTTGGATTGGCTGCGCGCGAGTTGATCGCGGCAAAAGCAGACGCACGCACTGTGTTATTGTTTCTTTATTTTCATACGGAGATTTCTTCATTTGAGCGGGTGGAAGGGAAGTGGGGTATCTGATTTAGATTTGGGCGAGAAAGAGAGAGAGAGAGAGAGAATGTTCTAATTTCTTTATTTTTTGAAGTTCTGTTTCGAGAAAGAAGTGTATCTGTATTTAAATTTGTGACAGATATACTTTTTGTTTGTCCAAGAGCAAAGAATATTTATAAACAATATCTAGACAGGTACAAAATGATGAAGAATATGGTCATGTTAGTATCTATAAGTAGTCCTTACTGTTAGAAATGTCAGTCTCCATTACAGATCGTCAATGTGTAATAGTTTAATGTACTATTCATGTTACATATCATATATCGTCAAGTTTAATACACGCACGTGCAGAATTGCATATCAGCCATGCAGTATATCTCTCAGATCAAGAGATAAAGCTAAATAGATAGATACATAGGGGATAGAAATAGATAGATGGAGATAGATAGATAAATACTTCATTTTTGTTTACATACAGAATTATTAAAACATAAGAATTTATCAAATAATATAAAGTACCACATTGAGTACGTCAGGTACTTTCGGTTTATAAATTGAACATCAGTCATTCTATCAATCTATAATATCCCGTAAAATCTAAAATTATTTACAGTATATCTACCGTATTTACATTTACTCCTCAAACTAGCTGTAATCACACAACCACTCACATGTTATATATCCACGTGATACGAGAAACTTAAGTGTAAAATAAATTAGAACATTATAACAATTTATTAAGTCAATATCTGCGAAGTGCTTTTTGACCGCTACCTAAGACCATTTCAAGGGTATTATTATACGTATCGCACAGAATAAGAGAGAGTAAGATATAAAAGAGAGAGAGAGAGAGAGGGGGAGAGAGAGATAGAGGGAGAGAGAGAGGAGAGAGAGAGAAAGAGGGGGAAAAAAAGAGAGAGAATTGAGTAAAAATAATTGAAAGAAATTTTTAACACAAGTCAACAAAACTGATGAATCTCCTAATTTCCAATTTCTTTATTTACTAAAGATTTTATTTTGAGAATGAAGGAAGTCTATTTGATGTATATTTAGACGAAAGAGAAGAGAAAGAGAAAAGAAGAGAGAGAGAATAAGAATTGAATGAAAATAATCAACAGAAACGCAACTAAAATATTCGCGATTCCGGCATCCTAATTGATAAATAAACACTAAGGTGAATGTTCCAATTTCTACTCATTTGAGCATCAATGTGAATATAAAAAATAATATATAAATGGTTATTTTGTTATCACTTTACAAAAAATCTATGACCTTTTTATTTACCGGATAAAGGATGGTCAAGATAAGTTTTATTTTATTTTCCTTTTATTTTTACAGGCGCCCATGTAGTACACAAGTTGTTTAGTCTATTTGAAAAAGAAATGAATTTTCTCCTAAACAGTGTCTCGAATTATATATTAAATCGATGCAAGAAGTAATTTCAGAATTAAAGTCAAGGTGGTACTAGACCCATTCGTCACCGAAAATCACGAGGACCTACTTTCCTCATTTCATTTTCAATTATGAATATACATCTCACTGGAATGTTGCTATCCCAATGAAAAACAACAACATTCCAGATAGGTGTTTCCTTAAAATTGAAAATTAAGGGGGCAGGCATGGGTTAAACCCAAAAAAAAAGACTTTTTTTTATTTATGCTATCAAAACACAATATTAACATAATAATATTTTTAATTTTGTCGTTGTTTTCAATACTATATTTATTAAAGGAGCTTTGATCCTCTCAAGATTCGAGGTGACACGATGAACAAAGAAATTGTTTTTGACGGTCATTCGACTCCTTTTGACATGTATTACAAAAAGAGCAAAGCACTTTTTCGTTAAAATTTTTTTTATTATTTTTTTTTCGGAGATCCAATAGATTTTTTAAGAAATATTTTTCAATATTTTAAAAAAAATTGATTAGATCACTGAAAGAAAATAATAAAAAACATTGTAACGAAAAACGGCTCGGCTCTTTTTGTAATACATATCAAAAGGAGTCAAATAACCGTCGAAAAAGAATTTCGTTCACCATGTCACCTCGAACCGTGTAAGGATTAAAGTTCCTTTAATAAATATGGTATTGAAAATAGTGATTTATTGTGACGTGTAGGATCAAGATTTTGAGATTTGACAACGGTAAAATTTAAGATATTATTGTGTTTTTATAGCATAAAATTTTTCAGAAGGATTGCTTTTAAACATAAAAAGTTTTCTGGACTTGTAAAAAAAAATCTTTTTTGGATTGAACCCAGGCCTGTCCTCTTAACCCATTTCTTCCCAAACGGCCATGTTATAGTCGATTGGTTTTGATTTCAGAATCGGAAAGAGCGGACAATTTTACTTCAGAAAAGTACTATTGGTTATTATTATTTTTTTTTTGACAACTTTTTAGGCATAAAACCAATCGACTATAAAATGGCCGTTTGGGAAGAAATGGGTTAAGGTGATGTTAAACCCTGTGTTACTGGTAAATACGGGGAACCACTTTTTCCATTCATTTTTCAATTTTAAGAAAATATCTCTATGGAAAGCTGTTCTTTTTTATTGGAACAACAACTTTCCATAGAGATATTTACTCAAAATTGAAAATTAAACGTGAAAAGTGGATCCTCGTATTTGTCCGTGATAGGTGGCTTTAGCATCACCTTAAGTGAAAATAGTGGATCCCCGTATTTGCCAGTAACACGGGGGGTTTAGCATCACCTTAAGTGAAAATAGTGGATCCCCGTATTTGCCAGTAACACGGGGGGTTTAGCATCACCTGAAATAAAATAAATGGCCCTGAACCCCTGTAGAAATCCTTCTCATTCAAACCCAGTAATCGGCCATTAATGGCCATTACATTTATAGCTACATTAATGACCAATTATTGGCTATAAATGGGATTGACTTTTACTAGGGAAAGTACCTAATAATTGTACTCATGAAAGTAGCTCTGTACGTTTATTATCTACCTGAATAATTTTTATTTACGGTTTATCTGTGCTAACCAATAAAAAAAATTGTCTTCAATAAACATCCAATCGAATTATAATATGCTATGATGTATCTCTAAAATATGTATGTCAAAGGAAAAATAACTTTTATTCTTTATTTATTCTAAATATTACAAGTGCTTCTTGTTATGTTAACGGTAATAAAACAGGTGGCCACTTTAAATGGTTTGATTTGTTATTTTTTAACTTATAAGAACGTTATGAAATGAGAAAGTAAATGGATTATCATATTTAACAATATTTATAGATTTGATGTAACAATTTGAGTTTTAGCATTCAAAGTTACTTGTGTTAGAATTAATCAATCAATATGCTTAAAAAAAGCTCGCGCCATATCGCCAGCACGACAACCTTCGTTTGATTGGTCTTTAGGATAATCAATTCAGTATTTTAAGGTAGTGCTAAATCCTCGCGTAGCCGGTAAATACGAGGAACCACTTTCTTTATTTTTTATATTTTACAATTTCGAGAAAATATCTTTCTGAAAAATTGTTGTTTTAGATTGAGTCAACATCGTTCCAGAGAGATATTTCAAAGTAGAATATTAAATGAAAAAAGGTTATTGTAATTGTCTGTGACAGGTGGGTTTAGCATAACCTAAAAAAAGAGCTCGCGCCATATTGACAGCAGATCAAGCACCCTTAATTTGATTTGTCTTTAGGATTAAGCGCGAAATTCAAATTTAGTAAAAAGGGTAATATTGAAAAACGGCGTATATATAGCATGTATATAAATAGAGAAATTCAAACTTATAGTCTTATCTTTATCATACAATAAATCTAAGCGGGTTTCCAGCCAGAAATTAGTTAATTTTTCACTAATTAATTTATTTCTACTTAAGATTGTAGCTAGAGAACAACTTAAAGCGGTTTGCTTTCTAACTAATTTCTAGCTATTATAAAACGTATTAAAAAGTAAACAAATAAATTATTATATATGACAAATTGCAATTACATCAAAATGAATTGACGACGTTTATGAATAAATCAGCCTGTAGTACTGCTACTTAACTAGATTAGTAAAGATTCTGACTATAAATCAATCCAATAATAGGAGGTTATAACGCCAATACCAATTGTATTATTGGTTATCAGTTATACCGACTGATAAACAATTTCTGTCTTGCCGATATATATCAACTATATAAACTATTAACTGAAATCTTAATTAGAATCAAGCCAGATCTGAGCTAATTTCTAATAAATTAAATAAAAGACGAATTTACCTAAAAATCATGAAGCCAACCAACCGAACCGGTTAACTTTCTACCAGGTACACTCATATACCTCCTACATCTTTTCAATTTTCAGCTTTTACAATCCCCCTATCAAACATAAAGAAAATCTCGACGAAACCATCACTCAACCCTTTCACGTGCAATTTCCACATCCCTAATGCACGTATCCCTGTATACCCTCAACATACGACAACGAACATTTGCCGAACATTTCAGCCTCGAAAAGGGGGAACCATTATATACAAACCACCCGTTCAATACGTACACTACGAACAAAAAAGAGGAGGGTTGCAGATTCGAAAAGTTTCTCGTCGCTGCGGTACTGTGCGCGTCATATACTCCGTATAGCTATACTTACACACTGCAGCAGCAGCAGCAGCAGCAGCAGCAGCGCAATAAAACGGAGAGTGGTTTAGAAAGCGGAATATACAGACACTATGGACGCCGCGTTGCACGCGCTCGCGCGAAAACGCGCACAGCGACTGCGCAGCTGCACACGATGCGTGTTGTACGGTGGGCTCGCTGGATTGTTTACGCGCGCATCGATGCACGCGAGTGTGTCTACGTATTTACTATTCCTTAAGTAAATAGGGTGGTATTTTGTAGAGAAGTTAGGGACGACTTGATTTGGTCGGATAATTAAAGCTGCTGAGGAGAGCTCAAGTCAGATTTTAGCAATTTTGCAACCGACGTGGAATGTAAATGCCAGAAGTAGGTAAAGTAGGTATCTTTGGAAAAAAAGTACGTTTTTGTCTACTTCGGGTGGCCGTGTTTAATGTCGTTTGATAAATTTCGAATGCCTGAATCAAGGTTGGTCAGAGTAGATATTTGTGTATCAGTAACTATGTTCAGAAACTCGCAATCGAGATTAGTATGAAACCATGGAGTCAGTTTTTGATCAGAGATCAATTTCTTAAACAATTTAAAAAAAATTATTGCAATTATAATTTAGTCTTAAAAGCTTAAAAACGATATATTGATTACATTTATTATATTATTAAAAGGAAGAGATCACATACTGGACTTTTTCCTTATAATTAACGTTTATTATTACAAATATTCGAATTCGATGTCCAAAAATGCTCTAACTTATCGAAAAATGATTTATTTATACGTATATACGTAACAAAAGTTTGATTAAAAATGGTTAAACTTTTTTTTTCTATATAAAGAATCAAAACACGTAGCTAAAACCTCAACTGAATCAGCAACGGGGATCTAAGTTTAGAAAGTAATACACACTGCAATGATCGATAAGACGTTCTAAACTGATATTTTTTGTGTCGTTTAAATACTCACCAAGGTTTATTCTACAAAGTTTAGGAACCACGGTAAGTACACAAAAATGAAGATTAATGCTCCAAGGAAAGAGCGCCACGAGGCCTACATAGCACATATAACAGAGACGATCTGCAGCAGCGTCCTCTGGGCTTTTAAAAACACTGCGGCGCTGCTGCTGTCGCTCTGTCTCTTTAAAAATCACGGCGCATAGGTGTACCGTATATCAAACAACGCGCTCAGCTGCGTGTATCCAAATCGGCCAAAAATCAGTACATATTCCATTACCAAAGACAATGACTTTGAGCATCGGGCAACCACATTAGTTTCAACGAGAAAATACGGTTTTCCGCTAATAATATTGATGTTTCTGGATATGAAAACGGCTTATACTCAGAATGCTTTTAGTACATAACTACGAACTACGTAACTACAAAATGGTAAAATCTATTCTGGGAAAAAAATTTGTCTACAATATGCTGTTAAAAACCATCATTGAAGTGTTCTGAGAATTAAAACTTATGATATCTATTCTGAGATCGGTAAAACTACTATTACCAGTGCAATACACACTCTACAAAAATATTACACATTGACTAATTTAAGAATACCCATACCTTTACTTTTACTTGTAATTTTGGAACAGGTCCCATAATTACCAGCCCTCAGAGCAGATTTTCTACCCAAAAACCCCCTCTACCCCCCTCGCCTACAGAAAAGTCTAGCCAGTCTCGTTATTAATAAAAAGTGAAGCCAAAGCAGAGCAGTGCCACAATAGCTCTGTACACTACACATCCAGTACACACAGCGTACTACACACACACACACACACACACACACACACACGAGGAGGTGGAGGAGGAGGTAGAAGCGGAGGAGAAAGAGAAAGCGCGAGAGACCGACGCTGCCTCAGCTGAAGGTAACCTGCACCTATAGCTATCAACGGCTATGCAGCCAGGAAACGCGGAATCGTAGGCACTACACCTCGCACACTCGAAATTCAAATCTCTGACAAAGTGTGCACCGTAAAAAGTAAGGGGTCGCGTATAGAGCGAGTCTACTTTAATGTCGATTTCATCATGGAACAGCTGACGTTCCTGGCAGAGGGGAGTCGCGACTCAGACTCGGATTTAGACTCGGACTCAGACTGAAAATCAGAGTATATATTCCTATTCTGATTGTTTACTGGTTTATGGTGAATAATTGACCAATGATATATTGTACTTGGCACAAGCTGCTGCTGGGTTCGAGCGCGAGTCTAAGGCGAGATTCGTAGTCGCGACTCGGACAGGCTCCCACTCAAACTCAAATTTAAACCTACCAGCTGATCTATAGATTGTTTAATTATTAATTCTCAATGCCCATAAACTATATCATAAATCAAGATGGTCTACTAGATTAAGTGTCAGTGTGAGTCGCGACTCAGACTCAAACTTACTTTTGCACTCGTTCATAACTTCATCAGCTGATCTAGGCTGTTACCTATCTCATTTGATTCCTCGATTTCGCACTCGCACTTAATTTCAACAGCTGATCTAGACCGTTTCCTAGCTTACTTAATTGGTCGATATACCGCGCTCACAAACTACCGCACAACCAAGACAAAGTGTTTTACTCCGAGTGTAAGTCGTAACTCTGAGTCGCGACTTCGGACTCGAACCCAATACAGAAAAAAAGGCCAACTCTTAATAAATAAATAAATAAATAAATAAATAAAAAAATAAAAATGCGCTCTAACCTTAAAGTATCCGCCCTGGTAGAGCGTGTCGGGCGGTCCGAATATCGCGACCTCCCACTCGAACATGTTGTCCTCGTTGACGAGCTTCACCCTGAAGCCCTCGACCGGCTCCTCCTGCAGGCTCTTGTACTCGAGGGCCAGGGCCCTGAGGGCGCTGCTCGTCGGCTGCGCCATGCTCATATCTTCTCTCTCTCCTCAACTCGCACTCTCTGTCTCTATATATATTGTATATATATAAAACGCTCGGAGCGCGCGAGCAAGAAACAACAAAAAAACGAAACTGGACGACGCTCTGCTACTGCAAAAGCTGGACGCACACACAGGGAGAGAAAGAGAGAGAGAGAGAGAGATAGACACACTCGAAGCCCGTATAGCGAGCGAGCGAGCGATATGTATAATAAAAATAAAAGTGTATACAAGCGTGCACACTGGCACTCTGGCGTTCCTCACGGAGAGTCACAAGCACAGATGTAGTGGTTTATGCTCCTGCGTGTGTGTGTGTGTGTGTGTGTGTGTATCAAGGTAACTGCAACTGCAACTGCAACTGCATCACAGCAGTGGCATTTCTGCGGGCGCTCTTTTGTTCCCTCCTCGTGTCTCTCTATCTTCTCCTTCTCTTCTTCCCTCTTCTTCCCTCTTCTCTCTCACGACGCACTGCACATGTATATATCTCGTACTTATTTATTTATTTATCTATCTATATCTATCTATACACACTGCGTCGCTGTATTTATTGCACACTTATGCATACGTCGAGGCTTTATTACTTTTATATACACAATGGAAGAGTGGAGGGGAGGGGGGGGCAAGAAGGCAGGCCCTCGAGGCGGACGACGAGCGTCCCGTATATATACACACACCACACAGACCGACCGAGTCGGTAGGTATATAGGTGTATATATATCTATATATGTACGAACGAAACTTTCGTTATGTGGATGGCGCAAAACGGAGAGAGAGATAGAATAGAGCGAGAGAGTTGCGTTATAACGCCAGGCTCTGCGGGAGCGAGGCTGTATATACTCCAAGTGTCTCTAGTCTCTTCTTTTTTTTTTACGAGGATGCAGGCAGGATTGAAGTGTATATATATATAGACACACACACACACGCGCGCACGCACTCTCCGCAGCGAGGAAGCTTTCGTAGCTTCGGGTTCGACTTCGGTGGGTCAGCTGGGGAAATGAACGACGAGGACGACGAGGACGGACGAGCGCAAGCGATTCGCGTCGGGATTATACGCAGTGAACGCGCACACGCTCTGTCTCTCGGGAAAGAGAGAAAGAGATATATGTCGAGAGATGGAGGAGTCGACTTGTGTGTTTCACACGCAGCTCCACTCGGCGCACTGATGTGGCGGGCTGCAAGTAAGTAAGTATAGAGAGAGAGAGAGAGAGAGGGAGACTTGGCGACTGTGGCCTCTCTGGTGGCGAGATTATACAGGTTCTGGTTTCGGTGTCGTTCCCGCGGGTCTTGTGGTTCGAGTCCACGCGCGGTTCGCGGGTCTAGAACGTGGCCGGGAGTATATACATATCTGACGGATGGGGATTGAGGCTGGTTCTGTAGTGGAGGGACTTCGCGCAGCTGAGAGTGACGAATTTCATGATGTGCTTGTTTAATGTAGGAAATTGGGGACTTTTGGGGCATTGTTAAACGAGGTAGAAGTATAATTGTTGACCAGTTGGATGGATAACCTGCATGTTCTGGACTTTTAAAACTATTTATGTGTAATAATGTACACTCGATGGACAAAACGTCCGATTCGATTATTCGAACGATGTCAATGTTTTAGAAACTCCTCCAACGCGGTTAGCTAAAATGTGCATTCGATCCAAAGAAACTGCAGTATTTCAAAAGAATGTTAATCGTTCGAATCAGGCGTCTTGTCCGTCGAGTGTATACCAGATTCAGGATATAACTTAAAAATATTTATTAAACATTACTTTTCTTGAAAAACTAACAACGTTAATCAATTTTACGGGAAAATTAATAAAGAAATGAATATTACTTTTACAAAACTTTTAGTAGTTTATCCAAAGAGAACACGCATAAAGTGAACTTTTTCGTACGAGTGAAGCGTCCGAATTGCATATAATACTTTTGCACAGGTGTCCGTAAATTTAACCTTCGTATAAAATGCCAATTCCAGATTATAAATGTGCTACAAAGTTCACTTTAAGCTCAGAAGTATTTACTTTAAACACTTAATGTATGCACAAAACATTCTTACGGGGATGTGCGACTCATTTACAGATTCCTACATCGTAATTTGTGTTATTCTATATTTATTTTTTTCTTTTCATTATTGAAAAGGCTTCTTGACTATCCGGTATATAAATAGCGGATAATTAAGGTAATTATTAAAAATGAAAAATTCTAAATTTAACAAGAATAATGAGACATTCCAAATTATTGGTAAGTACTCCGCTTGAAAAACATCTGATTCGAACGATTATAGTTTTTTTGAAATAATGCAATTTCATTGGATCGACTGAACGTTTCAGCT
This sequence comes from Gastracanthus pulcherrimus, assembly GCA_949152435.1. NCBI lineage: Eukaryota > Metazoa > Arthropoda > Insecta > Hymenoptera > Pteromalidae > Gastracanthus > Gastracanthus pulcherrimus. The sequence goes on from OX424572.1 coordinate 38,672,682, forward strand.
AACCTCATTGGAGGATTACCTACAAGAAAATTCAAATTAGGTATTTAAATTATATGTTTTCTACGTTCGGTACAACTAAATACTGGCGCTAATATCCTTTTAATACATAATTTACTTTTTGTAATATCAAACAACAACAATAGATTATGAATCATCACGGAAACAATAGTTACATATATAGCAATTTACTTTATAATTTTTATAAAAAGCCTTGATGTAATCGATTTTTTTTCTATTAATTATTCAATTTAATCTAATTTTTTTTACTTTAAATTTAAAATTAATATTTCTTACTTTGTTTAAACGAATTATAAAATTAGTTTTTCATACCATTTTTTTATATTTTAACGTCTTCAAGTGCCTAGATAGTAATTGAAAGACCAAAACATGCCAATTAAGTACTCAAGGGATTCATGGACCAACATGTTGTTTCTTAGTATATTTTAATTTAAAATGGATGTATATTTTTTACGGACCATTAATGAAAGATATGCCAATAAAAATACTCTTTTATTTATTACGAGTTCTAAAGTAAGTAAGAATTTAATTGGTATGGTATAAGAAACTTGAAGAAGAAAGGAACTAACAATTCTCTGTTTTGTTTGCAAACAAATGCATATCATTAGATAAATTGGAATCAAATAGAATAGTAAAGCTTCTGTGGTAACTAAAAATCTATTAAAAATTTTAAAAACTGACAAACGTAAAATAACTATTGAAAAATTAGCGAAGATCTTGTTGCTGTGATTTAAAAAAAATATTTGTATAGCCATGTTTTCGCTGGAAAATCAGCGACGGAGCGCGAAATTTCAAACACGCATTGAGAAAGCTTTTAGTCATACACTTTCAACAAAAACTCGTTCACATACGTTTAAGTATAAACGTATATACATTCCTCCAAAACTAATATTTATAAATTTTGTTCACTCATCACATTTGCACGCTTGTAAAGTCAAGAAAATGAAGAAATTTTCCAAAACACTAGCCAACAAAATAAAAAAAAACGCGGATGTATTATATCTCGTTATTGGTTTTATCTCCATTTTTCTTTGATATTCAAAAATCACAGAATTTTAATTTTCCTTCCACCGCAAACGCATACAAGCCCGCTATTAAATAACCAGCCTGCACTGCACGGCGTTCGATGCCGTGAGCTGTTGTTCGCGCTCGTTTCGTTTCGCAGTTTCTGTCTCTCTCTCTCTCTCTCTTTCCCTCTCTACCTTGATCGGATTCGGCGAGCCTCGGACACACTCGGTTGCTGCTGCTGCTGTGCTGCTTCCTCGATTGACTCAACTCGCGCTGCTATACTGGCGTGAAGCGGAAAGAGAAAGAGATGAATATAGGAAAGGTTTGCCGTAAACTACAATGAATAATACAGGAAAGTCGAAAATGTATGACGAATTCCTGGTGATTTTCGAGTGTAGTGTTTGTTTGATTATTTTTTAGGGCGTTGATAGTGAATGGTTTTTATTTATTGCAAAGTTATAATGAAGAATAAGGTGATTGTTGCAATTATTTGTCATCGATGAATAAATATCGATACCTATTGTGCATTAATGATAATAAGTTCATAATTGTAATATTGTTAATGAGTCACTATAATTGTATTGTTCATTATTACAGGAAATAAAACTTATTTAATGTTTAGAACGTATTATTTTTATAAAAACCGCGGTACTCGCAGCGTATGTAGTAATTTACGCATGCTTACCTAATGGAAAGAGGAGAAATTTACAATATTATGGATAAAATGTCTATACTTACATAAGAAGTTTAGTAAATTTTATTCATTATAATGTGTATATATACTATAGGACTCACAGCTCCGATATTTAGTGGTTACTTTGCAGTTTTGAAGATTGAAATAAATAGTTAAATGACAAAATAAACCCCAGTTGTAAAAGTTGTATAAGTATAAGTAATCGAAAAATCAGCAAATAACAACAAATTGTTTCAAAATCAAATTTTGGTTTTTATATCAAACTAGAAATTAATTACAATGAGTATCATACAATTTTTTGTAACAACAACTAATACAAAAATTATTTTGTAATCTTCAGTGGATGTAAAAATCATTATAAATTCAAATTTCCCACCTCGATTCTTACCGACTGAGAAATAAGAAATCATTCATCTTGCGCTACAGAAGTCTTCCCTATCGTAAATCGATAACGCAGCGATCAATCAACCCATGCGTCGATAACGCAAACACCTAAAACGGCCTAAACAAAGAATTCGCCACTCATCTCTAAGCAAACTAATGCGCCTCGAAAGACGCATCTTCTCCAATAATTATGAGTAACGGATGTCTCATGTAACATGTTCCCCAAACCCGACCAACCACGCGAACATTCTGTAAAAATCATCGCACACGAAAACATGCGACCTCACAATGATTATTCCGATTATTTATATTACAGTACGGCCTCTCTCGAGTACCACATATGGGCAAATACGCCGAACTTATAACTTTCTGCATAAAAAAGAAATTGAAATAAAAATTGAAGGTACATAATTGAAAATTAGTGGCCTCACTTTTAAAGCCATTTACGAAAAGATTCGACGCCCGTGCCTCATTTTTATGAAACGGCATTATTTCCCATAAGAATAGCATTGTGTATCTATAGCATATACTAAATTAGTTTCTTTTGGGCGATAATACATTTTTAAACGAGCTATTCAAAATTTATAAATTCCGCAAACGCCGCTTATGGTGATGCTAAACCGCCTTGTTACCGTAAAATACGGGGAACCACTTTTTTCATTCAATATTTAATTTTGAGAAAATATCTCTCTGAAAAGTTGTTGTTTTTGAGTAGGACAATAACGTTTCATAGAGATATTTACTCAAAATTAAAAATAAAATAAGAAAAGTGGTTCCTCATATTTGTCGGTGACTGGTGGCTTTAGCATCACCTTATGCCTCGTCTTCACTGATAGTTTAATAGAGTCTCACTTTAACTTTCAATATTGAATAACATTTATGTTGTTTAGAAAAGCAATACTTTTCTAGTATGAAAAAATAGAAAATTCTCTACACAATGGAACTCTTTCAAATTTTCTAGCACTTATCAGTGTAATGTTATTTAATATTTAAAGTTAAAGCGAGCCTCTATTAAAGTGCCATGACAACGAGTTATTAGTTTTAATGTTAATGTAGGATAATAAGATATGATCACACATGGAACCAAACCATTTTAGATAAAATTATAGATGTGCCATGGTAAAAATTGAATTTTTTTAATAATCACGTTTTTAAAAATTGTGCAGTACTTACACGTTCTAATTTTAGTATATCAAGGGGCACATAAAAGCGACACGGATCATTTTATTTGTTTTTAGTGAACAATAAATATTTAATGTCAAATCGATAATTTACAAGACGGCGTAGCTGCTAAATTAATAACTCTGCTTTGATTAGAAGATATTTAGAATTCCAGGACACATATATAAAGTGCCATAACTTTTTTCAGAACGAGGCACACAAACGAAGATCAACTCTGAGCTGTAGTGTAGGTTTAATTTACTTACGGAAGTTCGCGGGCTAATCAATTTATTATATATTTTCTTTAAATTTTGACAGAATGTTATTAATAGTATTATCGATGCATAATCCCGCAAAATGTAAGAACCGTGCCGGTATCAAAATGGAAATATTCAATGTCAAAGTTGCGAGTCTTAACACGTAAGGTTAAGCATGTGTTAAAGAGACATTTTAAGGAGGTCCGAAAGTTAATTAAGAATTCAAATTTCCCGCCTTGATTTTTACTGACCGAGTAGTGAATAATTATTTATAATTATAAAAATACTTATATTTAAACAAAACTCAAACTCACCAGCCCTTCATTAAGCAATAATGGAACTATGTATGAAGTTTGAAACGTTAAAAGCAATGGCACCCTAAAAAATTATTGGAATGAAATTTTATAAAATTTAATTGCAATAATTTTTTGGGTGCTGTTGTTTTTAACGTTTTAAACTTCATACATAGGTTCATAATTACTCAATGGAGGGCTAGCGAGTTTGAGTTTTAGCTAAATAAACGTAATTTTGTTTTTAAAGTAAATGATGATAAATTAATGTATGGTTCAGACGGTAATTCAGGGAACTGAATTATATATTTCCCTGAACAAGTAATATGTTGTTAGAAATTACTACCTATACGTAAAACAAAAATATTTATAGTTAGCTGTCCCCTTTCAAATATATGTCTAAGTACACATTGTTGCCTGTGTTATTAGTATATTGTGGTACAGTCTGTACAAAAGTTTATACCGCACTTTAGTTTTCTGCCTAATTTCAAAACTTTTGGGTTGTTTTTAATATTTTAACATTGTAATTTATGAATTGAAGACATTGAGTTATAAATAATGCCGTTTAATGATGATCTGAAATATAAATTTACTTTTAACCTTATTATCACCGGTGAACTACCTAAGCAATTGAAAACAGAATAATAAGTTAAATGACGTTCCTGTTTTGTTAGTAAGAATAAAGAAACCATTGCCAATTGGTACTCATTGGTACTCAGCTTCCTCAAACTAAATTAATTGTTCCAATATGAAATTATTTGTTCTAATAAATTAATTTTAAATTGCCATATCTCTTTCTAATTAAGGAGAGAGGTACTCAAAAGCTTAAAAAAAATAAATTTTTTTTTATTAATTATATCGATCGTATATGTGTGAAGAATGCGTCAAAAAATTTCTGACACTCATTTAACCAAATAGAAAAGATATGAGCACTTTAATTGATGAGGTCCCAATTATATATATATGATTTACATGTATTTCAGAAACTTTGTTTCGCTTTATCTCGTAACTCAATCTTTTGCGATTCAAAATGTTCCACGCGTCTCAATTTGTAACCAGTCAGTGTGCAACTTTACACACAAGTTAATATATATATTATTTGAATATATACAGGTTACTATCAGCTATCTAAATAAAAAAATTTTTAAATTTTGAACTTTTCTACTAATAATGATGCAAATAATATGTATAACGAAAATAATATGTAGTATAAAATGAACTTGTGTGTAAAGTTTCAGATCGATTGGTTACAAACTGAGACGCGTGGAACATTTTGAACATTAAAACATTGAGTTACGAGATATATCGAATCAAAGTTTCTGAAATACATATAAATCATATGGGACCTCATCAATTAAATGAGTGTCTGAAAATTTTTGTCGTATTCCAGAACGATAGGTAATAATCCTTATCACAACAATTTTTTCTTTTTACGTAATTTACTAAAACTAGAATTAATGAAGCGTGCTACGCACGCGTGTCGTATGTCTGTTATTTTTTTACGGGAGTAATGTATTCAATAGTAAATCGAACGTACCCAAAGTAAATTATATATACCGGTTTTTCCTCTGGTGACGTATCTCGTATATATTTCGAAAGTTGTCACCAAAAACAGTTTTCGGTCATTTGGTTATCTGTAAAGAATTTTAATCGTATTATTTTACAAACAGTTAAATAAAAATGTATTTTCTAGCTACTACAAAAACTTTAAAAAGTTATTCGTTTAAAATTTCGATTTTTTAAAAATATATTTAATAATTTTCTTTTAAATTATTTGAATTACGGAAATATTAATTGCAGATTCAGCAAATATGTGTCGAATGCTATATAAGTAATTCACATATCGTTTTTCGTGACTATTAGGAATATTGCGCTATAATTCCAAATTAATAACGAACAACTTAAAGCAACTTAAAAATATTTAATTTCTGTTTAAAAATGTTGTAATATAACTTTCGTATTAAATGCATTATATTGGACTTTCTGTCTAATTTGATGTACGAATGAAACCAAAGTTAAGTTGAAATCAATAGGTTTAGTTACTTAATAGTATTTTACTTATCAAAACATGAACCTTATACATATTCGTAGAATTCGTACTATACTCTACAATCCACGAGAAGGTAATGTTTAACCCTTTGTGGCCCACATTTTTCTGTTCAATATTTTAAGCTGAAAATTGTTACTCGGAGGTTTTTGGGGTCGCTGATTACGAATTTGAATTTTTGTTAATTAGTATTATAGAGAAACCTCTTAGCTAATAGAAGAATGTAAAATCATTTATATACACCTATATATAAAATTTTTATACATAAAAATCTTAGACGAAAGAGGTGGCTATTATAATAGCCACTAGGCCACAAAGGGTTAAAGAAATCAAATTACAATTACTTTACACACAAGTTCATATACATATTATTTGAATATTAACCCATTTCTTCCCAAGCGGCCATTTTATAGTCGATTGGTTTTTTGCCTAAAAAATTGTCGAAAAAAAAAATAATAATAACCAATGCCACTTTTTTTAAGTAAAATTGTCCGCTCTTTACGATTCTTAAGTCAGAATTTTTAAATTTCCGTTGGAAAATCTCGAAATGGAGATTTTAGGCAAAAAACCAATCGACTATAAAATGGCCGCTTGGGAAGAAATGGGTTAACTGAGCGATTTTAAAATTGGTTGTGTCTGTATCTACTTGCAGCATTATTAGTTAGAAAGTTTTTATTTAGATAGCTGATAGTAACCTGTATAGAACATATAAATCTTAGCAAATCAAAAAATGCTTCTGTTGATGTTCAAATAATATAAATTAATATTATTAATATATATATATATATATATTATTATTATTACTATATTATTATATAATAATTTGCCGCACGCGCGCGCTCGACGAGACTTGCGTTTTTATTTTAAATTTCGTGACCTGTCAAATTTTTGCCGCTTGCAAATTTATGATATCATTCCATAGAGCACGCCGAAAAGAAGTGATCGCACCTCTCGGATTTTGATATCATGCGTTTTTCGAGACGTAAGTAGGGAAGAAAATTTTCCCCATTTACTAGACGGGCAAATCTCTATAATCTTTCATTTTTGCAGATAAAAATATTCTTTTTAAAAATGCGACCCTACTTACTCTGCATGACTTTTCATACTTATATAGTCATATAATCATAAAGACTCATTTAGTCAACTTAGATGTAAAAAAATGAAAAAAAAAACATTTTTGAAAAAAAAAATTTTTGTTTCCTAATATATTATTTTAAAAATAAACAACTATAAGTAGATATATAATTGATATTAAAAGTATATTATTGCTATTATTTTTAGTTTCAAATAGAATATTACACACCAAGAAAGAGTTTCCACCTGTTCAGAGCATAAATTCAAGCGCCCGCCATTTTGCAATTATAAGTGTCACACTTATAATTATGCATGTATCATAAATTCTGTTATCTGTCAAAGTTTAGATTCAAAATTTTGAACGCTAACAAAGTTATGGCTTAAATTATGTATGTAGTGAAAATGTAGCAGTAATATACTTTCAAAAAATCTGTTTTTCATCCCAAAAAATTAAGATACAAATATAGCGTTCTTCATATATATATTTTGTACACTGAAATATACTGATTACACAATGTTTCAAGACATTTTTATTGAAAACACAGGCGATGCAAGTGATTTTTGAGTTTGTATATTAATAAAAATCGTAAATAAAGCATGAATTATATTTTTCTCATTGAATGTATTCTATTGGATTCTCTTAAATAGTATAAAATTTTAAAATATTGCACTAAATATTATTTACATAAAAAAAAATGGGACACTAAAATTAAAAGTTCTGGAGATTTACCCATATATTAGTCGACTATAGCTACGGCTATAGTAAGTAGCACTTAAGTACAGAAAACTACGAATACCTCGAGAATAGCAGTTTTTAAAATGTGTCGAGGTATAATATGAGATATTTGTATAATCATTATCATATTTTTAAGAGCATACGAAAGGATAATAAGGAAATCAAAATTAAAAAAAAGACTAAAAAAGTTTACTGTTTTGACATTTATAATAATTCGGAAATATAATCGACAGGTGCCTAATGTTACAAATTTCACGTTATTTTCTATCTGAAATGGTGTTCTTTTTTCAAGTCGACGCCCTCATACGGATAATAACAGATTTAACCACCTCGTCACGTGGTCTGCGCCCTGTTAGTTCGACATCATAAAAAAACTAATGTATAATATACATTTCTAATATTTAAAGTATTATATTAATAATGTAAAAATAGAATAAAAAAGAACAATATTATATGCATATAATACAATAAAAAAGAAAAATACAAATATAATTGATAATATATATTATGATGTCATTTAACCTCCTGACCCGTCCACGTGGAGGATTTAGTTAAGATAGGGATCTTGAGGAGAATGATTATATTGTTTATTATACATATATACAGATCTAAATAATTTGCAAAAAGTATACATAACTAAAATACATGCAATTTGTTTAGATTTATAAGACTTATGTTTTGAATGTTATATTTTTGATTAATATAATATAAATTATTCTTATAAATCTAAATAATATGCAAAAAGTATGCACATTACTACAAATAAAATACATGCTACCATATTTAGATTTATAAGACTTAAATTTTATAAAATTCATTTTTGGATTCATCTTCATTATTACTATTATAAATCTAAAAAATATTGAAAAAGTATAACACATAAATAAAATACATGCAAATTAATTTAGATTTATATGAGTGAAATTTTTAAGTATTTCATAATATAATATATTAATAATAACAAGATATATTGTTAATTTAAAACAAAAATTAAAGTAATGTAAATTCTTATTACATTCAAAAGAATTATTTTTTTTAATTATATTCATTAATATTAAATTTGCATATATAGATTATTACATACGAATTAAAAAGAGCTTTACAATATTACATTCAAATAAAAAACAAAATTAAAATAAATATATATGTTAAAAAATACAATACTTAAAACTAAATATAAATAAATGTAAGTATGAGTTACATATATTTATTTATAAATGAATTAAATAAAACATAAATTTGAATGTATAAAAAAGCTTAATTAACAAAACAAAAAAACGCGCCAATCTATTTACCTACCGGGTGGTGTGGAACAATAGAAAACCTTCATAAAAACAAAAAATTTCATAATGCTTTGAGGGTTGGCGAGCGGAGCGAGCAGGGGGTACCCCCTAGTATATATATATATATATATATATATATATATATATATATATATATATATATATATATATATATATATATATATATATATATATATATATATATATATATGTTTTTGTAAAAATATTAAATACAAAAATATTTTTGTTCCAGATCTATAATCTTACCGTGACTTTTGTTTTTGTGTATAATATGTGTTATAATCCAATTGTGACCTAAAGATTGGTTTTTGATACCTTTTTTGCACTTTATTCTTCGATTTTCTCGACAAACTTTGTTTAATTGACTTTTTAATAAAAAATGTTTCAACAAAAAACTTTTACTTTTTCGAGCTTTACTACTTTACCGTGGATATTTTTAGCATAAATTGCGTTATAATCCAATTGAGGCCTTAAATCAATTTTTTATGATTTTCTTAGATTTAATTTAGGTTTTTCTCGACAACCTTTGTTTGATTGACGTTTTCATAAAAAATGTTAAATATAAAGAAGTTGTATTTTTCGGGATCTACAATTTTACCGTGGAAATTTTTTGCGTATAATGTGTAATAATTCAATAATGGCCTAAAAATCGATTTTTGATAGCTTATTTGCTCCTTAATTTAGGTTTTCCTCGACAAACTTTTTTTAAAGGAAGAAGCTACCGATTTTTGGTAAAAAAATCGATTCTCTTTTAAGTGGTAAAACACTTATTAAAATCTTTTACTTTCAAAAGTAACAGTTTTAACGCGAAAACTAATTTTTTTTTACTTATTTGAAGCTGTAGATAAATGGTTGATCATGCTATTTTTATTGATATTTATGTTTAAACTCATTTTTCTCAAAACTTAATTTTCATAACTTACTTTGTAACCCTGCGTAACAGTTCTTCGTGAATCACGCTGAAAAATGTTGTGCTTTCTTTTTAACATATTTTGAACAAATTTGAAGAGAGTTTTTTTTATTATTACCTAAAATATCATCTTTAAAAATATAAGTTAATATTAAAATACTGCTTATATTGCAAACAATAAATCGTTCCTATAGAATATAACCTCAGAATAGTTGAGAAATATTATTCGAAAATATTGCTCTTTAAATGTCTTAACTTTAGCATGAAATGTTCATAAATAAATGTATACCAATCCATCGTACCCCCTTGCGCACAGTGATAATCATACATATGTCTGTTTTTACAGGTTTTTTCAAAATGGCTACTTCAAAGGGTGGTGAATTGGAACAAAACCAGTCTAAAATGTCATCTTTTTCTATATTATAACATGTTTTGTAGAAAAAATATATCTCTTTTTAAATTAAGGGATTTTAGTGTATGCTGTATCTTCTTCCCTTAATTACCCAGGTGGAAAATGAATCTAGAACTATGTAAATCTATTTAATTTGCCATGGGAATAATCGATGGCATCAATAAAATTAGATAATTTTCTACCATGGTAACGTTTTCGTAAAAAATGTTAAATATAAAAAAGTTGTATTTTTCCGAGATCTACAATTTTACCGTGGAAAATTTAATAAAAACATGAAATTTATTCAAGATACAGCTAAAATTCGAATTTTTAATATATTCAATACTTATACTATATGATAATACGCTCAACGAATACAGTTCATAACAGATACGTTTACTTATTATGATGAGACAAGCTTTTTAAGTTTCAGCCGGTTTGACCGTGGTGTAGCTCAGTTAATCGAGGAACTTGATTACATCCATACATGCATATGAGGCGTCGGGTGCAAAAACAACTTAACCCGGGTCAAGTTTTGGGAAAGAAAAGACGTTTAAAGCTTATACATTGTTGTATCTTAATATATAAATAAAACCAATCGGCTTTTCTTGGTTAGTTTAATAATCCTCCTATTAAAGAATATAGATACACGTGTTAGAACATTTATTTATCAATATATATTATTTAAATAATTAAAATAATTAAAAGAAGTCCCATAAAGGGACGTAGAATACGAATATGTATAGGAACACATTTTAAGCGCTCTTTTATATGAGGCGTTGGGTACAAAAACAACTTAACCCGGGTTAAGTTGTTTTTGATGAAACATACACGGAGAAACTGTTAAACTGCAAAAGAGCGTGCATCACCGCGCGGCAAAAGACGGTGCTGAAATGCACCACATAGGTATCGACGTGCGTAACTTGTTTTTTTTAAGTCGCGCACGTTCATAGTCTATGCATCTGATGATCGCTGTTTTTTTGTTCATTATGCACGGCATTTTAACGTACAAAAATACACAATCTCCGATCACCGACAGTTCAGTTTTTGTGCAATCGCTGCAGTTAAATGGACGATTTCGTAAAGAATTTATTGAATGAGTGGAATTTCCCTGATCTGATTTTTTAAAATTATAATCTGTTTGTACAGCCTATAAACATGTAGGTGCGTTTTCAACCATCCGTGGTCACGCATCAAAATAATAAACACCTTGGTGAAATTGTAGATCTCGGAAAAATACAACTTTTTTATATTTAACATTTTTTACGAAAACGTTACCCTGGTAGAAAATTATCTAGTTTTTTCAAGACCCTCGATTATTCCCATGGCAAACTAGATAGATCTACATAGTTCTAGATTAATTTTTCACCAGGGTAATTAAGGGAAGAAGATACAGCAAACACTAAAATCCTTTAATTTAAGATGACAGATATTTTTTCTACTAAACATGTTATAATATAGAAAAAGATGACATTTTTGACTGGTTTTGTTCAAATTTACCACTCTTTGAAGTAGCCATTTTGAAAAAACCTGTAACAACAGACATATGTATGATTATCACTGTGCGCAAGGGGTTACGATGGATTGGTATACATTTCTTTATGAACATTTCATGCTAAAGTTAAGACATTTAAAGAGCAATATTTTCGAATAATATTTCTCAACTATTCTGAGGATATATTCTATAGGAACAATTTATTGTTTGCGATATTAGCAGTGTTTTAATATTAACTTATACTTTTAAAAATGATATTTTAGGTAATAATAAAAAACTTTCTTTAAATTTGTTCAAAATATGTTAAAATAAAGTACAACGTATAACGTATAGAAAGTATAACGTCAATAAACCGGTTAGAGTGAAGTAAATCACTCTAATTAGAGTGGATTATTCACTCTAACAATAGAGTGGAATGTTTCAATCTTAAGGAGAGTGAAATCTCACTCTATTTTAGAGTTAATATTTTCCCAATATACATCGACGATAAACTAACCTATTGTTTACTTTTTAAGTTTATAATTTTGCAAGCGTGATAGTAGGGGAGGATGGGGTATTGCCGGTCACCTAAGCAAACGTGTTTGTTATTTCCACTTTCAAATTGTTTCTTTTAACTTTAAATAATTATTATGTTAGTTCAAACCATTGACTATAAATATTTCTTATTGGTTTAATATAAAAATGTAAGACTCCTTTTTTCTTCACTACTTCGTATTCTTAGATTGTTCAAATTAATAAAGATTCAAAAAATAACTGCATAAAGCAACGAATAATATGCATAAAAGCTTATTTTATAGACCAGATTTCTTATAAAAAATGTAGGCCTACACTTTGATTGTGTATAATTCCTTAATAAAACTTAGAATAATAGAATAAAATGATTAGATTATTGAAAATAAGGGTGACCGGAATTAGCCAGTGACCGGAATTACCCCGTTCTCCCCTAGATACACTTTTCCAGTAATAATAGGTTTACCAAAATAAAGTCGCAGAAGTTTATATACACAAAATTAATTCTTCTGCATGTTTCATTATATAAATATTTTAAAGTGTTTTTACGTTCCAACAAGAATTTTCAAACCATTCTAAACTATAATAATAGAAACTTAAAGTATCTTCAAATTAAATAATACAATTAAAACTAACTTTAAGAGCATTATTTTTTTTTTTGAAAATTTTTCGTTTTTTGCTTTTTTTATATAGTTTCTTCAGTATATGACTAAGAATATCGGTTAAAAACTTAGTAGGATTACAGTTTTAGGAGGAGAATTTTACTAGGTGAGTACTAATCGTAATGGTATCAACCTAACCTCAAAATATCGTAAAACACAGTTTTCTTTGCAAATTTCGTGGTTACGTATATATTTTCTCGTATTCTGTGTTATAATGATGGTTTTTGCATTATAGAGTGTTACTAGATAACTGTTTATTGAAACTGTATCAATCTAACCTAAAAATATTGGTAAACACTTATTTGGAAATTTCGAGGTCAAAATATGATTTTTTGGTATTTTCTGTGTTATAATTTTTGTATTTACATCAGAGAATGTTACTGAATATATACTAAATGTAGTAGTGTTAACCTAACCTCAAAATATTGAGAACCATATCTGCTTTGAAAACACGATTTTTGTTACTAATTTCGTAGTAACAATATTTATTTATCGTTACTCACCTGCAAAGACGCACACGCATATGCACACCCAAACACACACACACACACACACACACACACACACACACACACACACACACACACACACACACACACACACACACACACACACACACACACACACACACACACACACACACACACACACACACACACACACACACACACACGCATGCACGCACGCACGCACGCACGAAAGCACCATACATACCAACTACTTATTCGCGTGTCTTCCGAAATTAATTTTAATTAATGAGGTTCAAAACTGCGACAAATAAAATAAAATTCGTTTTCGTTTTAATTTCACTCTAACTACTAGAGTGAAAATTACAGCGAATAAATATCACTCTATTTTCTAGAGTGAAATATTTCACTCTAGTAGTTAGAGTGAAAAAATTCACTCTATTAGAGTGAAAATTCACTCTAAAATTTGTTCACTCCATTTTTAGAATGAAATTTCAGTCTACCAGGTTTATCGTGTACTTATTTCCCATCGCAAACTGGTAAAATCTGTTAGTCTTCGTTGGGAACTGGGGACGTCGGTTAGTCTTCATCGCAGGCATGCGATATCTTATTTTCGTCTTAAAAAGGTTAAATCAAAACACCTTTTATATCACTCTAACCTCAAAATCACAACTTTGATTATGATTTTTCGGCACTCGTGGTATAAAATACGGCTCGAAACTAGTGCGTAAGTAGATTATTTACCTCATGTGACTTTTCACTCTCGCTTCGATTCAAAACCGTCACCGTCATCGTCACATTAACGTTTAAATTAATAAGTTAAATAACGTTTTTATAACGTGTTAAATAGGTGCAAAATGTCCGTATTTTGGATTACGTTTGAGCGGTAACAAATTAAACGGGTTAAAAACGTTTTAAAATCGTTTGAATTAAAACGTTTAAAAACGTTTGAAAAATGTTTTAAAAATAACGACATAGAATATATCATAGAATATATTTAACAATTCTTTTCGGTATATTCTATGTCGTTATTTCTCAAACATTTTAAACATTTAAACATTTAAATTTTACAATTGTTTGGAGATTTTAAAAAGGACGTTTTATAAATCATAATACGTTTTCACTTCACTCTACAATTATTACACAATTATATAAACTGTCAATTACTACTCAATTAAGGACAAGCGAGTTTGGATTTTTTCTAAATATAAGTATTTTGCTGACTACATACTAACCACAATAAAATTATACTAAAATTATATCATTCAAATATATATACCCATCATCTATTTTTAACCGACTTCAAAATGAAGGAGCGTATCAATTTGATTCGTATGGTTTTTTATATCTGTTCGCGCATAACTCCTCAACGGATACATCGATTTCGACAATTCTTTTATATCTGATAGAGTATATTTTACTTGTTGTCCCATCAAAATTTCGATTCGGTGCTGGGTTAATTACCAGTACTGACCAATTAAACAGTTTCTGACATCAATGCTTCCATTATTTTTTCATAAATAATTTTGATGCATAACTTCTTTCCAGATGTACCAATTTCGATAATTTTATTTTTTTCATCTGTTAGAGTATGTTTTACTGGTGGTCTTATACAAATTTAAGTCGGTATTGTGCCAATACTACCAGTACTGTCGAAATAAAAATGTATTATCATCGTACACTCGACGTGAAAAATATCTGGTCGAATGCGTTTGAAATTTCTTAAAATCCTCCAATGAGGTTAGCGAAAACGTGCGTTCGATCCAATGAAATCCAATGAAATTGCAGTTCGACCAGATATTTTCCACGTTTAGTGTACATTTATACTATATATGTTATTTAAGAACACTTAATAGCATTTCGACACGGGTGCGGAAGTAGATTATTTGCCTCATGTGACGGTTTTCGCTCGAGCGAAGTTGTTTGTTCCAATTAGAAATATACACTTTATATATACAAAAGTGCATTTTCGTATACTTTTGTACATTTATACACATTTATGTACATTTTCGTACATTTAGCTTCCTCTTAGAGGAAGCTTTGTAATAGTTAAAAATAATGTAAAAATATGTATGTATGCACCCCTATGTATCTCGGTAATCCACGGTAAAATTAATGTTTCAGGACTTATTTTTTTTGTTATTGACGTACAAAGGAGCTGATGAATAAAAATTTTTATCTTTCGATACTTTTTTGTTTGTCTATCAATTTTTCGATTTTTGGGTGCTAGTTAAAATTATATTAAAATTAAAGATTAAAATTAATATAATCAATTCGAATAAAATGCATTTGAAAGAGCTTAAAATTAGCTATTATTTCCGACCCGAAATTTTTGATTCCCTTCTTTTATTACACACGAAAACGTTATTTTATTTTAATGGTTATGTCTCGAAAATATATCATCGAAATTTGTTGAATAAATCAAAAAACTTGAGGTGATTGGAACAATGGAGAAGATTATTCTGTAAGTTTTTTGAGACATTTTATTGTTCTAAGATTCAGAAAAAAATCATCTTGTAAAAAAAATTATTTTTTATGGCAAACGATAACTTGAGTAAAACGGTATTATTCCTTCTGAAAAATTCCAAAAAGGTAGCTTTTTACTATCTCTCGATTAAATTCTTTGTTTCAGTTTTTCAAGTAAGTTTTACATTAATTACAACAATGGAAAGTCCTGATATAGACATTTTAGTCTTAAACTATTTCCACAAAGGTTTCACTTATAAAGAAATTCTTAGTTTATTGGAAAAGGAAAATGAGATTTGTATTTCTTTGAGCACTCTAAAAAGGATCATCTATAATTTAAATTTGAAAAGGAAAAATATCCAAGAAAGTGATATTGAAGATGTTTGTTTAGTAATTATAGAAGAACTTAATACCTGTGGATATAATTTAGGATACAGATCTTTATGGGCCAAGTTAAAAAGAAATATTACCTACAAATAAGAAGAGACACAGTCTATGACCTGATGAAGTTGATCGATACAGAAGATATGCCCATAGGCTTCATAGAAGAGAATATGTTAGTTCAGGTCCGAACTTTATTTGGCATTTAGATGGCTACGATAAATTGAAACCATTTGGATTTTCCATTCATGCATATATCGATGGGTTCTCAAGAAACATTCTGTGGTTAGATGTAGCTTCGACAAACAAAGATCCTTAAGTGATTACCCATTATATTTTGCAAACAGTTAAAAGTTAAAATGCCTGCTGTGATATAAGGTCTGATAAGGGATCTGAAAATGTAATCATCGAATCGTTACAAGTTGCATTACGTAAATACCATGACGATAAGCTTTGTGGAGAGAGGTTACATAAAAGGTAGAAGTGTCCATAACCAGATCACTTTGGAATGAGCATCCCTTTCGTAAGTAACGCATACAAAAAAAAGTCGCTGGAAAGCCTTACATGCTATATAATGTTCCCACAAGCTACAATGCTGCTGATTACAATAAGAGCATTGATGAAGCGACAATTGATCAGCTGCTGGACGAAGTGACTAAGAAACCGCATTTAATTGATCCTTCCTTTAAAAATAAGGCAGACCAAAAAATATCACATTGTGAAGTCAACAATGCTAATGAAGCTTTGGATCTTTATGTGCAATTAATGAATGTTTTTTAACAATCTAGCGTGTAAAATTGAGTACAATAGTTTTAGGTATAAGATTTTTATAAAAGTATAAAAATAATTTGTTTTGAGAATAATGTTATTATTTATGATTAAAAATCCTTAAGCAATATTTGCAAATAAAAATTGTATATAATATAGAAATCATTAAGACATTATAATAATATAATTGGATATCATAAAGAAACGCATTTATATTTTCATTTTGATAATTTTATTAAAAAAACAAATAAACTATTACATTTTTATATATATATATATATATTTGTATGTATGTATATATAGTACTATATCTTTTTGCTGATAAGACAAAACATGTTTTATCTAATTAAATACGGCAATACTTAATTCACATTATTTTACTTTATTTTAGTACGCAATCTAAAGTCTATTTTAATGCTTGGATAAGATAAAACATGTTTAATTTAATTAAATATTGCAATACTTAATTCACATTATTTTACATTTCTTTTAGTATACAGTTAGTCTTTTTTAATCTTTGATAAGATAAAACATGTTTAATCTAATTAAATACTGTAATACTTGATTCACATAATTTTACATTTTTTTGTATACAGTTAGTTTTTTTTAATATTTAGATAATATGAAAGACGTTTATTCTAAATAAATACTGCAATACTTGATTCATATTATTTTACTTTATTTTATTTTAGTATGCAGCTAGTTTCTTTAAATCTTAGAATAGTTTTTTAAAATTAAAATTATTTAAATAAACAAAAAAGGTTATATAAGTTTTAATATTGAACTGTAATATCTTCATAGATAAAGTTCCAAAATTACTTATATCACGTAAAATTTTAAAATCAAAGTACTTAACCCATCATGGGTAGTTAAGTCTTTCTTTTCCACTTCTGTAATAAATGATTTTTTTAAGACTTTGAAGGTTTTACATTTTATGTCGAGGATCATGACTAGAATTACTAACTGGTCTTTTAAAACAACCTACAAGATAAAATAATGATTCTAAATTTTTTTAGTGATATCCCAATTTTTCCAAAACAAACATATTTAACTTAATTGAAATCGATGTAGAATTTACACCACCCACTTTTTGAGAGTCTTTAGAAAGGCCCTGTGAATTAAATGATGTCGACTTTTTAGTTGTAAGTAAGTATACTCGTAAATGGTTATTTTTTTTGCGAATTTTAGAAGAAAAAGCCCAAAAGTCACACTCTTTATCAACATCATTGGTAAAATTGTTGAAAATATGTCCTTTAAATGTACCAGGTTCAATTGTTGGATTCTTGAAAACATTTTCATTGTGTTCATTTTTTATACAGTTTATACACATAGATCTTTGATTTCATTGTACGAATACGTTTTATTTAAATCTAAATATAATTCTTGACCTTCTCCAGCTGCATCTGACATTAATGCAAAAGATTTTACAAGTGCTGTTTTCTTATGTTTCCGTCCAACAATTGATTTGGTCATTACTGGTTCATCATCAACTTTCTTCTTTGATTTAGATGCATTTAAGTTCACTCGATGCTTCTCAATTATGTTCATTATTACACTGTCACGCCTTGTCTTGGCTGTAACTATTACAATATTTATGTATATAATTCACATAATATTGCATTGGTACCCTGGTAGAAACGTTGACCAACTATACGCCATATAATGCCCAATTTTATGGTGTATGGTCAATTTATGTCCTATATTATGGTCAACAACCCAGCTTATGGCCGACGGTTTATGGCCAAAATATGGTGTAATTTATACAATTAATTATAAATAAAATTTAATTAAATAATTGAATACCATAATTGAATACTAATTAGATACTTAAAAAGGGACAATTAATTATTAAAAAATGTAATTAAATACAAGTTTAGTTTTTTAAGCAATAAAAAATTGTATAACTATCAGAATATCTATTTTCGTTTATATAATAGTTGAAGAATCGATAAGAAATGACTAATAATCATCTTTTTGTAGAAGTATTAAGATGTGAAAAATGTATTCACCTTATACAAGGGAGATTGTGATTTAGAATGAAATTCAAACATCGCGCCAATTCAGGCTGATTAGTTAGGTTAGTTTAAGGTGTCGGCAAGGTGCTCTTTAAAATCCTATAGCACATATGACACATAACTGACATATTATTGCAGAAGGTAGTGTTAAAAAATTTAAGATTATTTATTTATTTACTAATTTATTTATTTAATTATAGCATACCATTTTGAATGCTATATTTTTAGTATATATTAAAATTATCATAAAATAACTTGTAGAGAATCTAATGAATCGCAAGTAGAAATTAATATTAAGAATTGTGAAGTCGTTTATGCAGGCCATCTCCTAGCGTTTGAAAGAACATCACTTAAGCAGCTAACAAGATCTCCTACTATATCTCCTACAGTATTTTAAACAATTTAACAGTTCATATTTAATCCATATTAAAATCAGAATTAATGTGAACTTGATTTTTTTCCAATATTGTAGTCTATTCGGAATACACAAAACTTTATTTTCTTATGATAATTAACACTTAATTCACAACATAAAATGCTCGCAAGGCAAAACTCCGTTTTTATTTAAATGTCTCGGGTAACGGTCTGCTCTCTCACAGCTGTCCACACACTCTGTATGTATACATGTCTGTATATGTGTTGGAAGAGTAGGTTCCGACGGTGTGCGCGTGCGCACGCTGCACGCGCCACGCACTATACTATTATACATGTAGTTTACGTGTAGAATCAAAGTTAAAACTTAGAATGCAAACATTACTGCAACTTCGCTTATGTACAGCTAAATTTGAATCTTAATGTGTATTCATATATATATATATATATATATATATATATATATATATATATATATATATATATATATATATATATATATATATATATATATATATATATATATATATATATATATATATATATATATATATATATATATATATATATATATATATATATATATATATATATATATATATATATATATATATATATATATATATATATATATATATATATATATATATATATATATATATATATATATATATATATATATATATATATATATATATATATATATATATATCGCATTAGTTAACTAAATTTTATATTATAAATTCGATTAATCCCATAAAAAAGACTACGCGAATTTAAATTTGTATATATGTATTTGAGGTTATAAATGTATCTTTATCCATATTATGGTCAACTTATGGTGTAATCGGTGGCTATAAGTTGACCACGAAAGTTGGTCAATAGGTAGCGACCAGACCATAAATGATGGTCAATTTTCTACCAGGGTATTAATTTATAATATACATCTCATATATACTCATAAGTAAAATAATAAATACTTCTATGCTCTTCAGCATAAAAAATCTCATATTCCTCTATGTATTCAACTAATTCAAAATGATTATTGACAACGTTAACGCCCCGTGTTTCACCATTAAACTCGTAAGTCAAGCCACATGAAAGAACTTCTTCTAGTTGAAAATTTGTATGAAACTCATTCTGAAGAGTAGATGTTATGTTGCTTTACTTTTCCACATTAAAAACTGTATTTATTAATATCATACCAATTTCATACAGGCAGAATGAATAAATATAATACAATAACGGAATCATCATACCTGAAATAGAGTAAACTTTCCCTGTCGATCAATAAATGCTATGTAATAATTTGCTACATCACATTGCACACGTGAAATGCCGCCCATATAGCGCGTAGAGCGACATCGCCACGATACGACCTGAGCTATACAGGCTTCCGTAACATCCCAGACGGAAATAAAACTTAGCAAATAATTATTAATAAGAATAAATAATTTTTTATAATTTTTAAAAAAAGTTTATAACTGTTTATAACTGTTTATAAAGGTAGGATTTGAGACAATAATAACAGTTTATAAAAGTTATCAACAGTTTTTTTTCTGTTATGAACAGCCAAAAGAAGTTCATAACAGTTATGAACTTTTATTTACTTTTTTGGACCGCAGTGCATAACCGGAAAAACGATCTGTAAAAAATTATAATCAGTTCTAAACTTTTTTTTATCTAGTAATACCAGTTATTAATAATTTAAAATTTTTGTAATAGTATTATAATTATTCACTTTTTGTTCGAAGGAAATTTCATTAATATGAATATTCCAAAATACAAATAATTATTAATTTCAATTAGTACAAAGTACTGAAAACTACCCTGGTAGAAATTTTAGCAGTGAAACTGCTCATCAGACTAGTCACTAGCCAGTACCCACTGCCCAGTTCAAAACATGATGACTGCTTAAGCGCTGGCTAATCACTGCTAAGATTCCGAATTATGCGAAACGCAAACAAAAAAGATTAACCTCGAAAAAGACATACATACGTATATACTATTTTGCGAGTTGTCTTTATATGTTTTCATTTAATAAGGATAAAAACGCGTAAAGGTGGATTTTAAACAATGCATCAATAAGAATTGGAAGTAAATAAAAATATATTTGATGCATCGAGTTACATAACCTACAAATATTTGTACTATGGAATACTTATTTTTGTGAGGTTTAAAATATAAAAGTCAGATCAATACATATAATATATGGTAATATAAGCCATTTCATTGGTTTCATGGGTTTGTTTAATTAATTATAAGTCAATTTATAGTTGTTTACTTTTTTTTATTTCTTTCGGCAGTCCTTCAGCAGTGACGCTAGTAAAAAATCTGACGAAATTCGTATGTCAACTGGCGAGTCACTGCTGAACTCACTGGCCAGTTCATTTTTAACTGGGTATGAACTGGCGAGCCACTGCTGAACGATTCTACCAGGGTAGTAAAAATGTATAATAGTTATTAACACTTACTTATTTTATTTACTGTTCAAAGATTCAAATTTTTACGAAAATCCAAAAAACTTATAAAAGTAAATAAATAATAATATTCATTTATAACAGTTTTAAACATTTATAAAAGTCTCAAATCCTGACTTTATAATCTGCTAATATCAGTTATAAACTTTTTAAAACTTTTATTATAGAAGATCATTTTCGCTTGGGATAGTGCTACATATTAATTTCCTAACCTCACGGACTAGAGTGGGGGTAGGGATTTAATGTGGCGCTTTTTTCCCGGCCCGGCGGGGAAAAAGTATGCACTTTACGGCGGGGTGTCTTAAAGAATAAATTTCCATGTTATATTTCCCGGATATCACCGTTTAAACAAAACACGACTTTTTCGTGTACAACAGAAAAATGAAAGTAGCTAAATTAAAATTTCGGGTCGGAATAGATAGGTAATTTTATGCTCTTTCAAATGCATAAGAAATGAATCGATGACATTATCTCACAAACATACCAAAAAAAAAATTATAATATCAAAAAACCGTTAAAAATAAAAAAAATATTGAAAAACGACAAATATTTATTTCCAGCTCCCTTCCTTAAAAGAAAAACAAAATCATTGAACCTTAAAACCTTCATACACATCTGTCCACACACACACGCACACATACACACTCACACACACACATACACACCCACACTTACAAATGCGCACACACACACATATCCATACAGACTTTTTCTAAAAATAGTGTATTTTTACTCCTAATGTCTCAAAAAATGTTTTTGACATGTTTCTAGCAAAACTTTTTGTTGCCAAAGTGCCAATGAATTGGAGGCGGTTTTTTTATTTCCATAGGGGAATATCGATATTTTTATACTTCAGACACTAGAGGTTAAAAGTTCGGCGGATTTGCCCATATATGATAAAAACGACGACCGTCGACAGATACGCCACAGTCAGCATTGTAATACCAACGTGCATGCGTATATAGATAAGTATACATATATACACACCGAAGAGCAGCATAGTGTGTGCGTGAGTCCGAGTGAGCTGAATAAGCCGATGATAGTTACGAGCGGTGGGCCTAGCTTATTACCGGCGTAGCGACAAGCCGCGACGCACCACGATAAACTTTGCGGTACGTGATTATTTTTCTGCATTGCATATCACACAGCTCTATCGATAGTCACATATATATATATATATATATATATATATATATATATATATATTTTCTTCGTTTATTAATTTTTTTTCAATTCGTAATTCAGTTGGTGCAGCTTTTGTGAAAATCACCACCAGGACTCTATTAATATACACACCATGACGGAGGCGTACAACGCGGAAATCATGCGAGTCTTTGGATTCTGGACGGGAGTGCTGATGCTGAAGCTCCTGGCCATGACCTTGCTCACCGTCAGGATGAGAATCATGAAGAAAGTAATTGTTTTTGATCTTTTTACTTTGCGCTTGATTGATTGATCGTTCATTGTAGCGTGTAAGGTGGATGTACCGCTTGTGGCCAGTGCTCTGGTTTTGGCCAACTAACATAATTTTAATCATTTTAAAAGTTTTAACTGTCGAATTCCATATAACTTCGGCATTAACATCATTATTCATATAAGTATTTTTTCTGTCAAAATATACTGAACTAAGTGTACCTTCATTATTATACAATGTTCTAAAGTACACTCGACGTGGGAAATTTCTGGTCGAATGCGTTTGAAATCCTCCAATGAGCTTAGCGAAAACGTGCGATCGATCCAATGAGAACCAATGAAATTACAGCATTTCAAGACAATTCAAACGCATTCGACCAGAAATTTCCCACCTCGAGTGTACTTTAGAACATTGTATAATAATGAAGGTACACTTAACTCAGTATATTTTGACAGAGAAAATACCTATAGGTTGAGGTGTGTCGAAAATGGCATTTTCTTACGCAAATCGACAAGGGAAGCAGATGACTAAAATGGTCATATTACTTAGTAATATCATTTATGGTCAAAAATAACTGCACAAGTACAATTAATTAGGTTAACATATTAAGAATAAATTAAGAAATATACAGAAAATAAAACCAAATATAGAAAGTTTCTGTTGTTCTTTAAGAAAGTATTCTGCTAAAGCAGTTACCAGCGATTTTTTAAGGTTTAGTGTACATTACTAAGACTTGGTCAAGAAGAATGTAGTTAAATGCAAGACATTGAAAACATTATCTTTTTATACGATTTATAAGCAAAGAATTTATTTTTGAAAACTAAAAAATTATGTTACTTATGTATTATATATCTTTAAAACAGATATAAATCACACTTTTAATCTTTCATTCAAGATGTATGATTAATAAATTACGTGCCTTAAGTTATCGCCGATAACACTTAGCATTATATAAAATTTAAATAACTATCAGAAGAAATTCAGAGCACTCTTAAAAGCTCTTCTTAACTTAAATTTTTTTTTGCTGGCTTCTTTAAAACTGACAATAAAAATAGTTACAGTACCAAGAAAATTTGATGAAATGTTAAAAAAAAATGACATGTTCAACTTAATTAATGTTTGACATTTGCTAAAAATTCTTTTTTGAGCTTCAAAGTAGTTAATTAACGCAAGCATTTCCGGATTAGTTATTGTCTTTTATTTCTTCTATTTTCATATTTTCATATATGAGTTACAAAACAATATATAGAATAGGTTATATCTCGGAATCTATTCGCGGAAGTTTTTAAAAAACGTTTGAAATAATTTATAATGTAAACTAAATAAGCAATACTCAGTTAAATTATTATATTAAAATAAATAATTTCATATTATAACAATTAATGAAGTTTGAGGAAGTTCATTTTTAATGAGGTGGGGTTTATTGCGTTATTTATTTATTTACTTTGAAATTAATTATTATTTTCTTTAAAACAGTTTAACTCTTAGAAATACTGTTTAACAGTTAAAAGAAAATTATTTTAAATAAATAAATGCGCAGTTATATTTATGTTGAATAATCTCTTATGTTGAAAGTATAATACCTTAGTTTACTACCTTTTTCAGTATAATACCTGTTTTGGTATAAAACTCTGAACCGGGTCGAAAACCCAACCCTGGTGGCATTACTTTCCATCCCGGCACATTCGAAAAGAATCATCCTTCCGCTGGGTGTATAAATAGGTATAATCGTTGAATTTAAATCGTAAGAATTTAAAACATAATTAAATCAAGTATAGCATCAATATTTTTATTTAAGTAAAATTCATATAAGATAATTTTACAAATATATCGTCACGTACCTAATTCCTAATCAGTTGAGGGACTATTATATAAATTGGAAATTTGTAGAATGTTTTAAATAAAAATATATCATACGTTAAAAATCTTTTTTCTTCAACAATTTTTAGTATTTTTTGTTCAAACTCTATTTACGGGTTTCTTAGATGATTTTAAAAAACTTCTTGCTTTGGTTTGACTATATTTTATAGATTAAAATTTTTAAAATAATAATGGCTAAAGTTAAAAATCAATTTTTAATAGGACTACTGCAGTTAAATCAGCAACCATTATTTATATAAATTATGTATTTTTTCCTTTCAACATGTTTATATACGTTAAAAATATACAGATTTTAACATTTTAACTCATCACTTAAGCAGATAGAATGAAGTATGCAAATAAGAAATTATACACTTTTTCAAGAAGAATGTTTTTGTCTCGAATAATCCATAAATCTCATCCAGCTTTAATAGTATATTACGCAACTAGGGGCAAAAATGGGTATTTCCAAGCGAGGATGATGATTGAGCACGAGTGGAAGTCGAGGGCGCCCGAGGCGTACACGAGTGCTCAAAATCATCATCCGAGTCTGGAAATAACCTTTTGCTCCAAGTTGCGTACCGTATTTTTTATAACTAATGCATAAAGAAGGCCATTCTTTGTCGTCTACAAAGTGGATTGAGAATAGAGTTTTTCGAGTCGTCCACTTTATTAAGGAAACTGAACAAAAATAAATAAAGGGTACCGAAAATAAAAGGTAACGAAAATGAGTATTTTCGGGGGACCCTTTATTTAACGCTCGGAAAACTCTATTTTCGCTGCATAAACATTTAAAAGAGTCTCTACTCCAAAATTGTTTAATTATTCTTTTGGTATAGAATAAACTTTGAATAAATGAATTAAAAAATTTTCTTAATTCATGTATCACTTTAATTAAACCAGTTACCTACAATAAATTTAAAAAAAGTCTAAAAAAATTTAAGATCATAAATCTACATTTTGAGTTATGAACAAATTAAACTCCAAAATTTTAAAATTGTATCAGATTCATATATTTAACAAGAATAAAGTTGACCTTGCAAGTATAAAAATTCTTTTACATAATTCAGTTCATCTGCTTGAGTTAAAATAAATACAACAGTCTAAATGTTTGTTACATATATGGGTGATTCTGCCACAACTGTCCCAGATGGCGTCCAGAGCTCGAATATGGGTGTATAAATGAGAAAAAATCTTTTGCTGGCCCTTATGTGTGTATAATGTAGTCAACTTTCTTGGATAAATTGCAGGAACCGATTGGTTGATTGTTTTTTAGAATAAGTCAATAAAATAGAGTCAAAATCTCAGTTCCGTCCCGTATCTAAAACATAATTTTCAATATGGAATCATGTGAAAAAAAGCGAATGTGCTATTTGACTTCTCAGAAATATCTTGCGACGAATTTTCAAAGTATGTATCCAGAGTACGTAAATGCAAATGTCAGAATTGCCTAAGGTTTAAAAAATAGAAAACGCGCACAAGAAGATTTTTTAATTTTGTAAAGTACAAAAATTTCAGTCAGTTCCACCCCTCCCCCTCCCCCATAAGCCACTATTTAAATTATGTTTATTGGTCAACAAAATGAATTTTCTCATAGTATTTAGTGGACGTAAGAATTATCTATGCGGAAAAATTTTAATAACAAATGTACAAGATGTTACGATTATTTTTAACCTGGAATATCAGTTACATCATGTCAGTTCCGTCCCATACTAACATCATATAATAATTGTGTACATTTAGATAGGAATAATTTTCAATGCATCCTATTCAAGTATTTGTTTTAAATGTTATTATGAGTGCAAAAATTCTTAAACTCTAAGAGAGAGTTAGTTAGTTATAGAGAAAAAAAAATTATTTGGTCTAATAAATTTTTGAATATTTTTAAAGCTAAACTGGGACAGTTACGGCAGAATAACCCATATTAACATCCATTGTATGAAAATGTACTATATAGTAAAATGTTTAAATACGTCAACCCAAAATGAACTTCTTAATTTATGTAAATAGTTGCTCATTTGAGTAATTGTAGTCAGGACATAACTTATTATCTTCAGAATTGTTAAGGTAAATTTTTTATCAACAATTAGGAAATAATGTATAGCTAAATAATTTGTTTTCTTTGAATTATTATTGAAATACTGTAGAATAATTAAATCAGCAAAACCTCAACTTTATTTCTAATCACACATCATTTTATATTAAATATAAACATATTTTATAAAAATATATATAATAATGTATGTTTACAATATGTAAGTAGTGTAGTTATTTATTAAGTACCTCATTAGGAATTAAGTCTGTGACGGTATCCAATCTAGACAATGTATAGAACAAGGACACGTTAATCAGAATAGATAATATTATAATAATCATTTTAAAATAAATTAAATTATTAGTTACTTTGTGCAATTTGATTGTTTCTAATAAAACTTTAATAGTGTCTCACTTTAACTCTCAATGTTGAATAATACTTGCATAATAATTATAAGTTTATATTGCGTATATTTACTATATATATATATATATATATATATATATATATATATATATATATATATATATATATATATATATATATATATATATATATATATATATAGTTTAAATAGAATACGCTATACTTTATTTATTTAGTAATAATAAAGTTTTGTTTACATAAATAGAATAAAAATTACTCAATGAGAAAAGTTGAAGTAAGTTGCTATTACACTGTATATGTAAACAGGGCATCATAGTATTTTCAGCTTCTAAATTAATCATATGGTATTAAGAGATGTTGATAAAGAATATATTTTTATTTTATCATTTGTTGCTTCAAACATTTTTTGCTGTATAACGATACTAGTAGTAACCTCGAATATTACTTCACAAGTCAGAAAACTTGGACTACTGATATGTTGTTTAAAAAAACAACGCGAATTTCTTATATAATCTTTTGTGCTTATCTTATATTGTGTATCACCTCTTGTGTAATTCTTCTTGATAATGTGAAGTGAATTATGTACGTAATTTATAATTCAAGTGACAATAATTATTATTTGTTCCAAAATAAAGCAAAGAATTTAATTCTACAGAATTATGAATATGTTTTGTATTAATAATTGCTTATAATAAATTTAAACAACACTTATATTCTTACGTGCCCTACTTGAAGAGTTTATGCTTATTTTTTAATTTACTAGAACAAAATTTTCTATTACTTTCGATGATTGCTTCTAACAGCAAATTGTAGACGAGATTTTTAGAGTGTCTCATACACTCTTTAACAAAAAATCTACTATATTTATTAGAACAACAGAAACAACTACTCTACGGGCAAATACCCCTCTCAGCATTGAATTAAACTGTTAATTCATAAAATATGTAAACGTAATTAGTATTAAAAATTAAAATATTTTTCGTATTTATCCTGCAAGTTTCTCGTAAACTTGTTAAACGAATAAAACATGTTACGTATTTAGAGTGTTTCATATACTCTTTAATAAAAAATCTACTATATTCATTTGAACAACAGAAACAACTACTCTGTGAGCAAATTCCCCTCCCAGCATTGAATTAAACTGTTAATTCTTAAAATATGTAGATATATTTTAACATTAAAAAACCAAACATTTTTTGTATTTATCATGCAAATTGAAGTTTTTTTTTCCTTTTTTATAGCAATAAAGGGAAAACCATTTTAAAGTAGGTTTCTGATAAACCTATTACATCGTATTATTAGTTTTTCACTGTATTTATATGTAAGACTCATTCTTACAGAGAAGAGTCTACCTCTTCAAAGCAAGAAATACATAGGTCCTTTAATATTATAAATCTAAAGTGTTTCAGCCTCAAGACTGCCTGTAGGCCTCATCAGTATGATCAGGCAGTCTCTATCATAGACGCACGTATATTTAAAAAAATAAATAAAAAAAATTTTAAACAGTATATCAAAGAAAACAACTAAATTTGATTACTTTTTCATACCTGTAACGTTTTGTAGAATCAATGTAACACAAACACCACATTTTTCTTCTGCAAAATTTATAATTACAATAGAATGATAAATTCAAACAAAAATCATATTAAAAACCAAATTATTAAATTTGACTTGAAAATAAAGACAAACTGTCAAATCGGTAGGTGACGTTTGTAAAATTTTGGACTTTCGGAGCCGAACGACCCGCTACACGCACTAACACTCTACGAATGGTCAGGGCGAAGACTTCGTCATCCGCGCGCGGCAGCACAAAAATAAAAAGGCCCATAAAACCCCTCCATTCTCTTTCGCACATGTGTGCGCCCTTTTGTCCCTCTTCGCTTTTCCAGCGACTATAAGACAGCCACGTTACGGATAATATTTTAAATTGAAACAATTAATTTTGGATACAAATATGTTCTAAATTATTAAAGTTGTATGATTTTATTTTTAATTGCAATATCTATTATTATCATTATTAAATAATAAAATTAAAATATAATAACATTTTTTTATATATATTATAATATAAACAGTTCCACTTGTTTACTATAGTTCTAGAGGTTATATTGAAGGGTTAACTTTACCATGCAAATAAGATGCTGTAGTACAAAATATTAGTAGAATTCTAAGCGTGTAACATGCATTAAAATAATGTATATAAATGGAAGGTATTTATATTTTAATTTTATTATTTAATATTATCAGAAACCTACTTTAAAATGGTTTTCCCTTTATTACTATAAAAAAGGGGAAAAAAAACTTCAATTTGCATGATAAATACAAAAAATGTTTGGTTTTTTAATGTTAAAATATATCTACATATTTTAAGAATTAACAGTTTAATTCAATGCTGGGAGGGGAATTGGCCCACAGAGTAGTTGTTTCTGTTGTTCAAATGAATATAGTAGATTTTTTATTAAAGAGTATATGAAACACTCTAAAAATCTCGTCTACAATTTGCTGTTAGAAGCAATCATCGAAATTTTATCAATGATAAAAAGATTGACGTTCAAATCATTTTTAAGAAACGAGTGTTCGTATTAACATCATACAAACATTCCAATCATTTTCTATTACTATTTTCATAGTTGTTCATCATAATGTATACTTGCTGCCGTTTCATAAACACTGTTATTAACCAATGCAAAAGACTTTAAATGCATATTTATATAAGACAAAAATTAAATGAATTATATTAATAAAAGAAAATTCTGAAAACTGATACAAAATTGTGCCTTGCAGGTTTTCCCCAACCCCGAAGATGCAGTCCTACTAAAGCCCCTAGTAACATGCCGTGTAGCCACCGATGATGCAGATGTTGAACGAGTTCGCAGATCACATCGCAATGATTTGGAAAATATACTTCCCTGGGTAATCATCACGTATATGTATCTTGGAACTGGTCCGTCCAATTTTATCGCAAGCCTATTAATCAGGGCCTTCGTCCTATCACGAGTGGTACACACCCTGTCCTACGTCATCTTCCATAACCAGCCCTTCAGAGGCATCAGTTTTGCTGTTGGGGGTTTTATCATGATCTACCAAGCAGTCGCAATTACGTGTTACTATTACTAAGCAAGATTGTGAATAGTCATAGCTTTTTATTTATGACAAGAATACAAAAGTCATCTACATCACATGTGAGAACAATTTTGATATATCGTTTTACAAAATAATGTAACGTAAACAAGACTGAAAAGAATATTGTCATTATTTTTGTGTCAAGTAAAGAAAAAATTGTATTTCACATATTTTTGTAATATAAAAAATATTTACTGATTAAAGTTTCATTTTTTATTAAACCTTGACAAGCAATTTTTATATATACTTAAATCATGTATGAAAAATATTTACAAATTATGAAAAGAAAAGTGGAAATGCTTATCATACATATGTAAAAGAGCATGTCTCACTGAAACAATAAAATATTATAAATACATCCTATTTGTATAACATATAAGAAAAATATTAAAAGCGAGTTAATATTTCAACCTAATTTCAAAATAAACTAAAAACAAAATTAGAACTTGACTTGAACTTGACTTTAAATAATAACACTCTAAACTAATACATTATTTTTATTAACCCTGGCTTTACCAAGTTTAACTTCATTTATTAAGAAGTCAACGTTTTGCTTATTTGAATTGAATAATTTACAATTAGTTACAGTCAGTGCCATAATCAACAATGTATTGCGATCAATCGCAACATCGTATGCTTTGATGTAATTATCATGTTATAGAGAGTTCGTATTTTGCTTACCTAAAGCTTAAATTTTCGATTCCAAAAACTTGTAAATTGAATTCAAATAATGAAGAAATACTTAACTTTTTATTAACCCTCCTCCGCTCTTGATATATATATATATATGGAATAGCCGTGTATTTTGGACGAATATATTTATCCTACTGCACGGGTGGGTTAAAAGAAAAAATTATTCTGAAAATGTAAAGAAAATTTATATTTTGAGTTCATCATAATTTTTCTTACTAAACTTTCCCCTTGACTATGAATTTTTTAAAATTTTCACATATGTTTATATAACCAAAAATTACTGTACTTTACCATATATATATATATATATATATATATATATATATATATATATATATATATATATATATATACACAACGAAAAATTCATGATTTTCTAGTCTAAATGAGGTAGATTTCCAATGTTTCTGGTGCACACAGAATTTTGTATACAGTCTAGAAAAATTCCTACTTTCTTTTTATACCATTTTGAAAATATTTGTGCATTCTCATCAAAATTGAATACAAATAACCATAATTAAAAATGAGATCATGTTATTTAAATTTAAAAACAGTGTTTTTACGTAAAGCTTCTTTTCATAATTAATTATTTTTCATTTGATCTAGATCAGTACACAGCACCTTGGCAATGCCCAAATTTCTTCACAATGCAAAAAAAAATTAATGTAAAATTAATTTAAAAAAGTTTTGAAAAACGGTAATACACCTGGAAAGTTTAGAATAAGGAAAACAAAAACTGCAGAAAAAGCTGTGTTTGTTAAACATTTTTTGGTCAAAAATTGGTAGGGATCTCCCTTTATCTAAAACTTGTTTAAATTGTATATCAATACTTGATAAAATAAAAATATATACAGTTTCATGTTGGCTCTCGTAGAGACACGTTAAGACGTGTTTGTACACAGTGCGATACACGAGGCCGCGAGTAACAAGTAAAGTTAAACGAAAATTTGAAACCAAACACAAGATCTAGATTGGTTTTAAACAGATTATCGGTGCACTATCAGTGCAACCGATTAAAATGGCACAAAATGGGGGCACAGGCCCTCCTCCTGCATCTACTAGTATACTTCAAAGTTCCCAAACTCAAGAAAAAAGCTACGCCAATGTAATATCAACCGACAATTTTCCTAAAGACGACCAAGCAATAGTAATTGATTCAATCGAAAACTACTCAGTCGACGATTACGTAAGTCAACTATTAAATCTAACCAACCGGGAAAACATCAAAGCCATTTCAAGAATTTCAAATAACCGAATCTGCGTGTATTTTGCCTCGAGAAAAATCACAGACGAACTTATTGACCAGCACAAAAGTATTACACTTGGAAACAAAAATTTACCTTTTCGTCCGCTAATCTCCAGAGCCAAACGAATTATTCTCTCGAATGTACGACCCTCAGTACCACATGAAGTATTAGAAAAAGCATTAGCCAATTTTAACGTAAAACTAGAATCTAAAGTATCTTTCGTGAGAGCGGGAATTAGTATTCCCGGCTGTGCGCATATTGTTAGTTTCCGCAGACAAGTTTACGTGCAACCGGAACATACAGAAAAAATCCCAGATTCATTTCAAGTACTCTATGATGGCACGAAATTCCGCATAATTGTTTCAACAGACAGTATGACGTGTTTCATTTGTAAAGAGACCGGACACGTGGCTAAACAATGCCCGCTAAACGTAAACACACAAATTACCGAAAACGACCAGAATAATGTTTCCTCTACTCTCACCAAAATCTATACAGAAAACTTTCCTACACTTACACCTCTCGATCGTAAACAAAATCTTCCCAGCCCAAACGATAAAAGTGCCGATGATACAAATATAACCCCGCAAATTGATAAATTTGGCCAAACTACTATGCAAATTCCTCATACTCAACTCAAAACTCCCAATAATATGCAGTCAACAGACGAAATTAACAAACAAAGCTTTAAGAGGCCATTATCACTGTCAACATCATCTTCTTCCCCTATAGAAAATGCAAAAAATCTCTCAGGATCAGAGTCAAGTCTAGACTCCTTATCAGATCTAAATAACACTGACTCGAACCATAAAAACCTTAAGCAACCCAAAATAAAAAAATCAAAAAAGAAAAGCAAACCTAATGAAGAAATAAGCCAACCCTCATCAAATTTCGATGAAAGTTTATTACCACTCCAAGAACTAGTTGAAGACCCATCAGCTGCATTCCCAATGGACTTTCTCACCTTCAAAAGCTTTCTCGATAAAGTTTCACCAAAGACCTTTGATCCTACAACCATGCAAGAATACTGTCAAAACATAAGTGAAGTTTCTACAATGCTGAGAAAAGTGTATCCAAACCTAAGTTCTCGAGGAATGAAATCGAAATTTACAAAAATCATTAACAAAATAGAAAAAACAGAAATAAAAATTACCGATAGAATGGACGGTATTTATGAAAACCAGAACGATATAGCAGCCACTCTAGATAAAACGGATTAAATATCTAACTTTTGAATTTTCATAAATAAATCAATATATTAGAAAATGAGTTTTAATATCATACAATGGAATCTTAACGGACATTATAAAAGACTAGAGAATCTTCAACAAATACTAGCCGAACGTAATGCCAAAATAATATGTTTGCAGGAAACTCATTAAAAGTGACTTCTGCGCTAAATTCAATCGTTTCAAAAATTTTTTTAAAAATAGACATACAAGCCAAGCAAGTGGAGGAGTAGCTATATTTATTAAAAGCGATATTTACTGTCAAAAAATCAATCTAAATACCCCCCTTGAAGCAGTAGCTATTGAGGTCTACCTACCAAATAAACTTACTATTTGTAACATATACTTGCCCAACAGCCAGAAATTAGATTTGCACGAACTTAACCATTTGAAATCACAATTAACGAAACCATTTATATTATTAGGTGATCTTAATTCACATAATATACTATGGGGTTCAAAGGCAACAGATGCCAGAGGCCAAATAATAGAAAAATTTTTAAATGATCCCGAGATTATTCTACTTAACAACAACCAACAAACACATTTTAATGCATCCAATGGTTCTGAAAGCGCTATCGACTTAACACTAAGTTGCGCATCAATAGCAGAAAACATTGAAATGACAGTCGCGGATGAATTGCATGATAGCGACCATTACCCGATAGTAATAAATTATGCTGCTATCACTGAAAATACAAGTGCAAATCTTACGGTCCCTAAAATACGAAACTATAAAAAAGCTCATTGGACATTATACCATGACGAAGTAGATAAAGGAATATCTATCTTACAAATCCCATTCTCGAACAATAAAAATAACATTAATGACCTTGTTCAAAATTTTAACAATGCTATATGCAGGGCCGCGGACATTGCAATTCCTTCAAAAAAAATAAAAACAAAAAATAACCAAGTACCTTGGTGGAACGATGCGTGTGTAAAAGCCTCTAAAGAATCCAAACACGCCTTCAATATATTTAAAAAACACAACACTCTCTCAAATAAAATAGAGTACAACAAAAAAAAGGCTATTTTCAAAAAAACTCTTAAAGAAACAAAAAAAAATTACTGGTTAGACTTTGTTAAATCTCTTAACGTGCACACTCCGGCTTCAATAATTTGGAATAAAATACAAAGGATCCAAGGTAAAATCAAATCATAATGAAATCATCTTTGATTCTCTTGAAACTCCAGCGACGAGAACTATGAGCAAGATTTTTTGCAAAACAGACACAACCAAAGTAATTACTCGGCAAATTATGAACAACAAAACAAATCCAATAATCCCTTTCTAAATGAGCCGATTAAAATGGAAGAAATTATTGAAACTTTAAAGGAATGCAAGAGCTCTAGTCCCGGACCAGACCAAATTCCAAATATTTTACTCAAACATCTTCCCAAGTCAGCAACGGAATACATGAAAAAGCTGTTAAACCTTATTTGGCTCGAAAACGTTTTTCCCGATCATGAAAACTAGCCATAACCATACCAATTCCTAAACCAGGCAAAGATAAGTCCTCCCCAAAAAACTGTAGACCTATCTCATTGACAAACAATCTATGTAAGCTATTAGAAAAAATTGTAAATAAAAGGCTTAAAGTATTTCTAGAAATAAAAAACATCTTTGTTTCTCAACAAAGCGGCTTTAGACAAGACCGTTCAACCTACGATCATCTCATTCAATTAGAAAATGCAATATGTGAAGCTTTCAGCAAGAAACAACATCTTATCGCTGTTAGCTTAGATATAGAAAAAGCCTTCGAAATGATCTGTATAGATAGAGTCATTACAGCTCGACAAAAAGCCTCAGTTGACGGACACATGTTAAGATTTATCACAAATTTTCTAAAAGAAAGATTAATGCAAGTTAAAGCAAACGGCATTCTATCAGCGACTAAGGTGCTAAAAAACGGAGTACCTCAAGGCTCGATCCTTAGCGTTACCCTCTTTCTATCGTTATTGGCAATTAACGATATAGTAAACAATATTGATTACCCAGTGAAATGCTGCTTATTTGCAGACGATTTAACGCTGTTCTATCAAGGAAATAACCCCCAACTATCACAAGAAATAATTCAAAAAACACTTGACAAACTTGAACAGTGGTCAACTTCTTCCGGCTTTAAGTTTTCCAACACAAAATCGCAATTTATTACTTTTACAAAAAAAAACAGTATCTCAACCACAAGTCGTTTTAAAAATTAAAGATAAACAACTAGAAGAAGTTAAACAGCTAAAAATTCTTGGTCTTATTTTCGATAATAAATTAAATTGGAAATACCACATAAACGACTTAAAAACTAAAGCTTCAAAACGCTTAAACATATTAAAAACTTTAGCCGCAAAAAATTGGGGGGCCGACAAAGATACACTATTAAATACATACAAAGCTATAGTCCTATCAAAACTCGATTATGGTAGTATACTGTATGATGCATCGAAGACAGTTAAAACATTAAATCCAATTCATAATACTGGCTTAAAAATAGCACTTGGAGCTTTTCATACGAGTCCAACCTCCAGTATACTAGCTGAAGCAAATATGCCACCTCTAAGCTTTCGTCGCATGCAACTTATGTGTAAACATGCATGCAAATTATCATCTTTACCCGAAAATCCATTAACCAAAATGTTTCTTATTGATCCAATAATCTCCCAAGATAATAATAAAAATAATATACCCAAATCATTTATGGAAAGACTCCAAGACATTCTTTTACTAATCAACGAAGAAATACCAAACATCATGTTAAAGCCGCCCCCAATCCATCCTGTAGCTGCATTAAACCTTAACATCAATTTACATAACACCAGTTACAATTTGCAAGATGACGAATACACCCAAGTATTCGTCGAAGGACGAGTTACAAGAACTGGAACAGGTATCTCAATTAACCTCCCTGAAAAATCTTATAAATTTCCAGTTCACGGTTCGCTCAACAACACTACCGTGCAATCGTATGCTATTCTAAAAGCGCTTGAAATGATCGAAACTTTAGACTGCAATAAATATATTATCTTCTCCAGCTCAATGTCAATCCTAAAAGATTTAAAAAACCCGTATACAAAAAATACAATAATACAAAATATACAACATAAAATCACTAACATGAAAACAAAAAAAATAATCCTTTCATCATTACAAGACTCGAACGACCAAAAAGCTACAGCGGCGAATATTTCAGCAAAGGAAGCGGCAGAGATGAACTATGTACATAATGAAACTCCGATACCACTCTATAATGCTCAAGAAATCTTAATGAAATCCATAACAGAAAAATGGAACAAAACATGGAGGTCTGGAAAAAATACATATTTGCATACCATAAGAGACGATATTTTTTCTACAATAAGCACCAAAAAACTCTCTCGTACAGAACAGGTCACTATAACTCGTCTCAGAATAGGACACACAAAAATCACACATCAATATTTATTCTATAATCTGGCACCACCAATATGCAACGAATGTAATGAACAACTAACTGTTAAACACATACAAGCTACTTGCAAGAAATATACTAAAGAAAGAATACTCTACTTAATTCCACCAGACGACATCATATTAGCATTAAATTCACATGAAAGTATACGAAAAATTGTAAATTATTTGCATAATGTTAAACTCATTTCTCTTTTCTAAATTACTAATTTTTTGTATTATGTTTATAACTGTAATTCGTATAATTATGTACTTTTTTATATAACATGACAATGTAACAACCCGATACCATGTAATTTTAAATGTAGTCGCTAATGGCCTCGTTGTCGATGCGACTCTAAATAAATAAATAAATGAAAAAAAAAAAAATATATATATATACACCTTTATGTAAAGCCATATTATAAAACCTCAAAATCTTGATCCTACGCGTCACAATCTATTATCATTGTTAATACCCTATTGGAAGAACAATATCATTACCAGTAGCTCTATATATAATTCCTTTCTGCCGCCCTATTGAATCAACTAGAATGTGTATGGCAAATTTGTATTCCCTATATATTGGAGAACATTTTTAGGACATAGCTTGGGGGGTTCGAGTTATTCTCGAGTGATAAAATGTATGTCACAGGATTTGTCCAAAAAATAATTACATATATTTATTTTCTTATGTATTTATGTTTTGGAAAAATTTTGTGATATACGTTTTATCACTGAATAAAGCCTCTGGGGCTAAATACCTTTGGAAGAAAAAAGAAATTGGACAACCTTTGTGGCATGCACGATTCTAGGTGAGAGGATGGGCGAAATTTTGTTTTCCAATGGTTATTTCCCGACCTCAGAATCAAAGACCAAAGACTTCTATATCAAATTTTGACAGTTTCGCGAGAGAGACAATTGAAAATTTTAAATTTTACCTCGTGTACTAGCTTACTGCGAAGTGTTACTTTTATACCAACTACACTTGTCAAAATGATTGCACTTTTTATTTCTTGTTTATTCACGAGGTATATATATTTGTTTACAAAGGTTGCATAGATAAACTTATACCAAATAACAATTATACATTTAAATTAAGCAATTTTTGTCCACCTAATTATCAATCAAACGTTCAATTAAGATTTTGATTTAACTCATTTATTGAGGTTAAATATACCTTTTTTATTTTCAATGAATTTTTCTTCTAAGTTAGAGGTACATTCCCAATGATATTTTTCAAGTGCAATAATTCTTCATCAAACATTTGTCTTATACTACAATAATTTGGAACATTTTAGCGTCACATACTTTGTAATATGTAAATAAGTACAATGTATTTGCAATTTCCCATAAGAGCTCATTGTTAAACAGCAAAAGATAAAAACATTGATATATCGACTTCTTGTTACCCTAGCCATCTTCAAATGTATATGACTATTTTCTAGGCATGTGCCAACCTGTATACAAAATTTTATACTTATCTCAGCGTTATTTTTATTTGGTATAGAACTCCCTTAATTTAAATAAAAATATATAACCTATTAGGCTGTTCACTTAACGGTATAGTGACGTCAATTATAAATAACGTTGAGGGTGTCAGATTTTAAATGAAAAATTCTGTAATAAATCACACGAAATAGTTAGCAAGATTTTGAAAGGGGCAAATAACGCAAAACGATATAAGCTATTTAATTCATTTATAATAACGCTTTTTCTATCTCAAAAACTGAGATAAAAGAGAAATCAAAATTTTGAAAGTGATATTTTTTACATTTTAATCTTTTTTACTGCAACTTATATTAAGGTGTTGTATCTTTAATCACACAATAATGTTGAAAGATACATGTGCTATCATAATAAATATTATTTCTTAATTAATTCTTATAAAATCAGGTAAACAATATTATGCACAGCTTAAATCGATGAAATGTAAATTAAAAAGAAACTTAAAATTACTAAGTTTGTTACGATTTTCGAATTCAACATTACCTATTTACGGAGTTACTAACCTCAAAATACTGCTTAAGGACTTCGAAGGTAATAATCACTGATAATACATAAATATCACTACTAAGAAATCAGAGTTTTCATGCTTTCGCGCGTAAATACAGCGCCTCTCAACATCTATTGTCACAATACATCTACTGTAGGAATTACGGCGCCCCAGAATAACGCATACAGTGAAATCTCGTGAAGGTGGCTACATTACCTACATGGCCACACTACCTGCACCCACCTTATATGATCATATAAAAAAATTATACATGAAGATATATGAAGATATATGAAAATATATGAATATATACGATCAAATAAGTAAATATCAATCCAGGTGTGAGCATAAGCAAATTACGGCAACATACAAGCATATTGAACTAATTTTACAAGCTTAGGTATGAAAAATACCAATTTAAATCAATTCATTTACATTGATGAACTTTTCCCAGATGAAATCAATATATATATATATATATATATATCATGAACATATCATTATCAAAATTTTATAAAAATTAATATTTAAAAAATAACTAAATGGAAGAAAACAAAATAAACCCCAGTTGTGTAAGTATAGTAATTGAAAAATCAGCACATAATAACAAATTTTTTCAAAATCTAATTTTTGTTTTCATTTGAAACTAGATATCAATTAATTACAATGAGTACTACACAACTCATTATAACAGTAACCAATAAAATGATTACTTTGTAAGTCAATAAGGTCGTTATATCCTTAGAGGATGCTAGTCACTTATAAATTCAAATTTTTCGCTTTGAGTCTTACCGACCGAGAATTCAATAATCTCGCACTACAGAAATCTTCCCTATCGCAAATCGATAACGCAGCGATCAATCAACCCATGCGTCGATAATGCAAGCATCACCTTAACCAACGCTTACAAAAATAACGAACGCTCGAAAAATAAAACGGCCTAAAGCCCAAACAAACAATTTGTCGCTCATCACTATGCAAACTAATGCGCCTCGGACGACGCGTCTTCTCCAATAATTAGCGTCTCTCACATTAGCCCAAGGCGAAGAGTAACGGATATCTCGTATTCCCCAGACCGACAACGAAGGCGAACATTCTGGAAGAATCATCGCACAAGAAAACATGCAACCTCACGATGATTATTCCGATTATTTATATTACAGTACGGTCTCTCTCAAGTGCTTACCATATAGACGATAAAAACGACGACCGGCGACAGATACGCCAGTCAGCGTTAAGTATAATACCAACGCGCATACGTATATAGGTAAGTATACCTATGTATGCACTGAAGAGCAGCATCAGCAGCATGCATGCACGCGTGTGTGTATATGTGTGCGTGACTCCGGACTCCGAGACCCGAGTGAGCCGATGATAGTTACGTGCGGTTGGGCCTAGCTTATTACCGGCGTAGCGACGAGCCACGACGCACCAACGATAAACTTTGCGGTACTCGATTATTCTTCTGCATTGCAACAGGTATATCACACAGATCTTTCGTCATACATATATATATATTATTCATCGTTTACTACATTTTTTTTCTATTAAATAATCGAGAGCAATAATAATACAATTCGTAATTCATTTAGTGCAGCTCTTGTGAGAATCACCAAAGGACGCTATAAATATATAAACCATGGCGGAGGCGTACAACGCGGAAATCATGCGAGTCTTCGGATTCTGGACGGCAGTACTGACTCTCAAGCTCCTGGCCATGGTACCGCTCACCGCCAGGATGAGGTTCAGGAAGAAGGTACTTTTCTGTTTTCTTTTCTACTTTGCTTTGCTTGATTGATTGATCATTCACTGTAGCGTGTATATATAGCTATAGTCGTTGCTCGTTCAACAGTGAGTAGAGGGCTTCGGACTTCGGAGCGCAGGGCTGTAATGGTGTTGAGGCGAGCCCGGCGCATTTGCATTTTATTTATTTATTTAGTTGTTTATAAAATCGGAAGAATTTAACATAAAATTAAATCTAGTATAGCATCAATATTCTTATTTGAGTAAAATTTATATAAGATAATTTTACAAGTATAGCGTCACGTATCTAATTCCTAATCAGTTGAGGTATTACTATAAAAGTTAGAAATTTGTAGAATGTTTTCAATAAATAGTCTAAAATTAGAGACCAATTTTCAGCAGGACTACTACAGTTAAGGGGGCAGGCCTAGGATAAACCTAAAAAAAGACTTTTTTATCACGAGACCACAAAACTTTTTACGTTTAAAAGCAATCATTCTGAAAATTTTTATACTATCAAAACACAACACCATCTTAAATTTTACCTTTATAACATCTCAAAATCTTGATCTTACATGTAACAATAAATCATTATTTTCAATACCATATTTATTAAAGGAAGTTTGATCCTCACACGATTCTAGGTGACACGATGAACAAAGAAATTGTTTTTGACGGTTATTCGACTCCTTTTGACATGTATTACAAAAAGAGCGGAGTACTTTTTCGTTAAACTTTTTTTTATTATTTTTTTGGAGTTCCAATCAATTTTTTGGGAAATATGAAAAAATTTTATCAAAAAATTGATTGGAACTCCGAAAAAAAAATAAAAAAAAGTTTAACCAAAACGTACTCCGCTCTTTTTGTAATACATGTCAAAAGGAGTCGAATAACCGTCAAAAACAATTTCTTTGTTCATCGTGTCACCTCGAATCGTGTGAGGATCAAACTTCCTTTAATAAATATGGTATTACAACGGTAAAATTGAAGATGGTGTTGAGTTTTGATAGTATAAAAATGTTCAGAATGGTTGCTTTTAAGGTGGCTCGAGCGTTAGATGCCGTATCAAGCGAGGGCACCGTAAGGAGCATTGCATTAGCAAGCTATTTAATAATCATAATTTCAGAAGAAACATGAATTACTACTTCCTAGTATGTTAATGTAAAAACTATGACATAAATGAGTATCAAACTCGATTTTTTTTACTTTTTCTTTTATCTGTGGGTGTAACAATTTTTTTGACCGCTACTGACTCGGTAAGTGTGGCAACGTCGCAAGGATCAGCTGATCCGGTAGAACATGTGCGCCCATGACGTTTACTTTGTGATTTCTGTAGTAGTTTCAAATAAACATGCCTCATAATGTGCATGCGACAAAAAGTAAATTACAAATTTACGAGTTTTATGTATTGAAACATTTTTAAAAAGTTATTATGTAAAATATCACTTTGACAAAAATGTTATGTAAAAAGCCAGTGTCAAAAAGATGCCATGTCAATATATTCATATATAAATACATGTTTTTGATTGAATTTGTA
The DNA here is from genome assembly GCA_949152435.1 of Gastracanthus pulcherrimus. Classification (NCBI taxonomy): domain Eukaryota; kingdom Metazoa; phylum Arthropoda; class Insecta; order Hymenoptera; family Pteromalidae; genus Gastracanthus; species Gastracanthus pulcherrimus. The sequence goes on from OX424572.1 coordinate 38,715,260, forward strand.
CATAACCTTTTTTTGCATCTGTTTTAAAATAACATCTTTTGAAAAGAAAATCTGATACGATCAAATGATATTAATATATTTTTAGAAGTCTTTTTATATCGAGCTTAAAATTTAAGTATGATAAAATCATGCGATTAATTATAAATTTATAAATGTATGAAAAGTGTTTTAATTGAGGAGTGGTAGAACAAAACCGGATAATTCAAGTTTCGGTAATAATTGTATTTATCTATTATAATTTACTGTTGTCTTTATATATTTTACATTATTGGATACTTAAACTTAATATTTTACCATAAAAACAAAACTTTAAGATGCATTTACTCCATAATAAACAATATTAAGTAGATTGACATTTAAAATTGCAATTATCCGATTTTATTCCGACACTCCACAATTATAAAATAATGAAATGTACTTATACGATTTTTACACTGATTTTCTTGTTTATTACTATAAAAGTCATACAATTTAAAGTTTAGTCAGTTTAAATTTCCCGCCATTTCATGTTCATTTTGAAATGCGATGTTGCCGCTTGTAATAGACATGCGCAGAAAGTACTACATAGTGTAGTAAATCGTTAGTTTATACACTTTCATCATTATTATTTCTCTATTTTGATCGACTACTCACAATTATTTTTATGCCATTGTAATCCTCATAAACCAGTGTATAACCACCTGTTTTTTTGTTATGATATAGTATTTTACAACATTACTACAGAATAATTACTCACAGATAATGACAGAAACGTTATAAGCTACGTGTTGTACAGACTCATTTTACAACTCTTTTTTCTTTATAATTTAGTCGATGAGCTTATGATTTTTGGAAAGCAATAAAAAGTTTAACATTTAAAGTATATTTCCCGCATATTTTTAAATTAAAAAATATAGAAACCTTGTAAAATTTTACGTTACTATTATTTGTCTAATTTCTAAGTCTCAGCATCTATATAGATATAAAGTAACCGTCATAAAATTTTTGGTCACGACTTTGGTCACGACTTTGTCAACTTGGTAAAATATGACAATTTTCGTCATATTTTCAGTGGCCATGTGACCGTCGTAAGAGGATCACTGGACCGTCTTATGACGCGCGTCACGGTCACGTTACATATCTGCGTATATATATATATGCATACAAAAAAACACTGTCAACTGCATTGGTACTATGCTTTCTCAAAGAGAATTTAATTAAAATTATTATATAAATAAAGGAGAGCTGCGCAGTACCGTCCAGCATGGTTATTTTCTTGTCTAAATATTTTCATTTAGTGATTTGTAAAATATGCTACTAAAAAATGAATATTTTTCAATAAATATATTATCGTATATAACGTATATCAGGGTGCCTTTGGTCAGCGATGTGTCATTGATATCTAAAATCCATTTCTATCTATAAATTCAAATAAAATCTATACCTACAAAAGATTGAATTATTGTATTTCTATTCTTTTAATGCAAAAAATGCATGACACTTAAACGCATCATTTTTTAAAATCACTATTTAAAAAATTTACTACTATTTAATATATACTAGTTTACAAAATCCATCATCAAAATAGTATAAAAATTATAATTTTTTTATGCTCTATTATAGATAGATACAGATTAAATATTGCAAAAATAAATTATTTCATTATTAAATCATTTTTAAAAAATCACTAAATAATATTTTTCATATAACATTATCTTTCCAGTTTTTGGATTTTTTCGCGCACTATAATGTATAAAGTTGACTAATATCTATAAGAGAAAGTACAACGATAAAGCTTATAGAGACTTTGTGAAATACATGAAAAAAGAGTATCGTTTAAATGGAATAATCTGTAATATCTCAGAAAATTATGAACCAAAGCGGCTAGAAAATATTCAGTCTATAAGCTGACACCAAGCAAATATTTTCTGAAATTTGCAAGGCATTACATCAATTATTACTTAAGTTATCGTTGTCCAAAAAATGCATTTTTTTACATTTTATTTTTTTTTGCAGAAAACAAATCGTCTTATTACCTAGAAATATACCTATATACGAAACAAGTATTCCGTAGAAATTTCAATGACTTTTCTCATATTGTTTTCGAGTAATAAATGTCGAAAAGAAAAATTTTGTCACACAGTAAAACAACTGAAAAATGACTCATACAAAATCGTATCCGGTCCTAAAATGAAGGATTTTATGAGTACTTTATTGTGTAAAAAATTCGCTTCCCAAAAGCTATTCCTGCATTGAGAAAAATTAAAAGATTGCTATATTCATTTTAACTCGTCACTTAAGCAGATAGAATGAATTATGCAAATGTAAAATTGTACACTTTTGAAGAAGTTTGTTTTTGTCTCTAAAAATCCATAAATCATATCCAGCTTTAAATTCCTTATCGGGGTTTATTTTGTTCTTTACTAAAAATGTAAAAGTGTCTCTGCTCCAAAATTGTCTTCATTATTATTTTGGTATAGAATAAGCTTTGAATAAACGAATTAAAATTTTTTCGTAATTCATGTATCTCTTTAATTAAACTAGTTATAATAAAATCCAGAGCTCACATACGAGTGTATGAATGAAAAAAAATATTTTGTCGGTTCTAATGTGTGTATAGTGTTGTCAACATTCTTAGATAAATTGCAGGAACCAAGTGGTTGATTGTTTTTTTATTATAAATCAATAAAATAGAGTCAAAATATCAGTACTGCCCTGCATCCAAAACATAATTTTCAATCTGGAACCTTATACCACGTGAAAAAAAACCGCTGCGAATTCATTGGCTCTTAGCTTCCTCAAACTAAATTAATTGTTCCAATATGAAATTCTTTGTTCTAAAAAATTAATTCTAAATTGCTATATCTCTTTCTAAATAATAGCGCAAAAAGAGTGTGCTTCTTTATCATTGGTGATTTGACAAAATATAATTTTTTACTAAAATTACAGAACGATAGGTAATAATCCTCATCACAGTAATTTTTTCTCTGTATGTAATTTATTAAAATTATTTAAATATTTAAATTAAATTTAATCAGATAGTACGTAGATTCACTGAATTCCTAATCGTCTAAAATGTTGTGAACGATTTGCCATCATAGATTTCCGAGATATAACCGATTAAACTAAATATGAATTTTTTCGTGTATAACAAAAGAAAGGAAAGAGCCTATCCAAAATTTGCAGCTGTAAAAGATAATTTTATGCTCCCTTTAATGCATTTACATTAAATTGATCATAATATTTCTGACATACCAAAAAATTCGAAAAACGAAACCTCAAAAATCCGAAAATCGAAAAATTGTTTTAAAAAAAACGAGTCAATATCTTCATTAAAAAATGAAAAAAATGAATCTTGTTTAGTAAAAAATTACCTAACCATTCTCGAAATATAAGCAATGAAAATGAAATTTCATAAATACATAACCTTAAATATTTTGAAATATTAAGGTCGTTGTGATCTGTTTCAAAATAAAGCAAAGAATTTAATTCTTCAGAATTACGAATATGTTTTGTATTAATAATTACGTATAACAAATGTACACAACACTTATATTCTTACGCGCCCTACTTACAAGAATTTATGCTTATTTTAAATTTGAACAAATTTTTCTATTACTATTTCCATAGTTGTTCATCATAATGTATACTTACTGCCAGCCGCCGTCTCATAAACACTGTTAATAACCAATGCAAAATACTTTGAATGCTTATTTATATAAAACAAAAATAAAATTAAATTAAATTAATAAAAGAAAATTTTTAAAACATATATACAATTGGTCCTTGCAGGTTTTCGCCAACCACGAAGATACATTACTACTAAAGAAAGCCCGTGTAGCCTACGATGATGAAGATGTTGAACGAGTTCGAAGATCACATCTCAATGATTTGGAAAATATACTTCCATGGGTAGCCATCACGTATGTATATCTTGGAACTGGACCATCCAATTTTATCGCAAGTCTGGTCATCAGAACTTTTGTCCTGTCACGAGTGGGACACACCCTATCCTACGCCGTCTTTCCTAAACAGCCGTTCAGAGGTATAAGTTTTGGTGTTGGATTTACTATCATGGTCTTCGAAGCAGTCGCAACTCTGTGTTACTATTTCTAAGTAAGATTGTGAATAGTCTTAGCTATTTATTTATGACAAGTCTTCTACATCACGTGTAAGAATAATTTTTATATATCTTTTTTACAAAATATTGTAATATAAACATGACTGCAAAAGATATTGTCATTATTTTGGTGTCAAGTAAAAAAAATTATATTTCACATATTTTTAATATAAAAAATATTTACTGATTAAGGTTTAACTTTTTATTAAACCTTCACAAACAACTTTTATATATACTTAAATCATGTATGAAAATTTTTTACAAATTATGAAATAAAAAGTGGAAATACTTATCATACATAAGTAAAAGAGCATGTCTCACTGAAAAAATAAAATATTATAAATACATCCTATTTGTATAACATATAAGAAAAATATTAAAGGCGAGTTAATATTTCAACCTAATTTAGAAATAAATTAAAAACATAATTAGAACTGACTTTAATTAAGAACGCTCTAAAATAATATAATTCTTTTATTAACCCTTGCTTTACCAAGAGGGGACCAAGGATACAAAATACTTTGTAAATTTAACACCATTTTTAAATTTTCATTTTTGGACACCAGTGAATAGATTCGTCATTAACGACCCTAGCAACCCCTTTACACCAATTTTTATTGGAAACTTTATTTATTGTTGAAATGTTGAAGTGACACAGGTTTATGTTATCCCTGTGGTCCTCCCTTGGTAAAGCGAGAGTTAATTAGATAGAGGGTGTGACCTCTTCTAGTATCTAAAAAGCTATTTTGTTGATAAGTTACTATCGATTTTAAGCGAAAAACTAACTTTGGATATGGATTGTATAGTAAATGCAACCTCAATTAACTTGATAAAAATCTTCAAAAGAAGTCAATTTAACTTTAACATGACTACTCATATCATTCAGTTAAGTATGTGCCATCAACTTGCTAATCCAAAAGCCGAAAAACTACTTTGTACGATGAATTACTAACGATTTCAAGTATAAAACTAACTTTTGAGATGGATTATATAGTACAACCTTAATTTGCTTTTTATATATATTTATCAAAGAATACTGCATGAACTTTATAGGCTTTGTACAGTTTGTGAAAGTATATAGAATGTAATTTATTGAACAGTTAGTAGTAAATAGTAAAGTTATTTTATGACAAGTAATTTAAATTGAATTTTATCTCATATCTTCACCTTATACACACATATAGCACTCAAGATTGCAGCAATATCACATAAGTACTATACGCAATATTAAATATTCCTGTGATATGTAGCAGCAATATTGCTGTGAAACTGTAGCAACATTTAATGTCCGCGGCGTTTTTATCACAAGAATATTACGGGGAATATCAGTACAATATTTTGGTGACACTCAGGCAACATTTCAGTAACATAACAACAATATTATTATGGGTAATGTTTGAACCGTCCTTATATAGTAACTAAAGACGAATCTTAGCACTTGCGAAAAAACGCAAAAGCGTCATCTAGCGGCAATTAAGATTTATGGCACAATTAAACGATAAAATTAAAATGTTATCGTTGAATAAGTGATGACTGATTTATTGCCATATGATATAGTAGAAATATTTTCGCAGTATTAGTTTGAAATGCATCTAGGAATCTCATTCTGTAAGCTTGCAGGAATATAGCTGTAGTATCTTAATGTAATACGTCTTATAATAGTATTTCAGAATATTTCGCATATATTTCAGTGTCATGTGTAACAGTGTAATATTATACAAATATTTCGGCATTATTAATGTGACATGCATCGAGAAATGTCGTCCAGTAAACTTGTAATAATATTGATGTAATACTGCAATGTGATATGTCACATGTACTACATATATTAGGATGTGAGTTATCACAATGTAATATTGTAGAATTATTGCAGAGATCTTGCGTTCAAATGTATCATTTCACAGTGTTACAAGAATATCATTGTAATATTACAATGTGATATATCGTAATGTAATATTACAGAAAGATTGATGCAATACTATAATCTTGAAAATCATGTTGGAATATCAGAGAAATGTAGCTGCAATATATCAACTTATTCGCAATATCACAGCAACGTTGAAATGTTTATACGACATACCTGCAATATTTGGTGCTATAACGGCGGGCAGGATAACGGAAATACGAAACTTTGGAAAAATATATTTTTATAATTTAGCAACAAATTTAGTAAATATAGGAGAGTGGGGCTAATTTGTACAATATAATATCTGGATCACAAGTGCATCCCCTATTCCTTCTTTTTAGCGGATATTTATCGATTTTTACAAAGTTCTATATAAGATTTTTAAATTCTAATGACTTTGATAAATCAAATAATTTATTAAGCAATAATACAACTTTTAAACTTTTCTTAGTTAGAGTATGCATCTATTAAGATTTTAAGCTTTGGTAGACAATAATAAAAGGTGCACATTATGCTTTATATTATTATTCTCATCTACCAACCCATATGTCTATATGGTGTCTACCATATGTCCTTTTACGGGACACTCCTACCACCTGTGTTTAGGAGTGTTTGATCCTATACTCAATCTATATGTAACCCATTGAATTTCCGCATTCTTCCACTCTCTAAAATGAATCAGTGAAATTTTCACTGATAGTCTCAGTGAACGATATTTTCACTGATTAATCAGTGGATTTCACTGATAATCAGTGAATTATTTTGTCAAACTTTAAGTCACTACAGAATCAGTGAATTTTATTGTTAAATCAGTGAATTGTCTAGCTAAAGCTCAAAGTCACTGGTAAATCAGTGAATTTCATTGTTGAATCAGTATCTTTCGGAAATGTTGAGTAGCAAAGTTTATATGCTGCGACAGATTGGTGGGTTGCGGTTTATTAACATTTATTTACAATTATAATGCAAATAAAAATTTACTTGTATTGTAAATATACGTTTAATAACACTGATAGAGAAACCTGGGTTAATAGTATACAGGGCTAACTTGGAAAATACGAATATCTGGAGCACAAGTAATTATTTACAGTTGTCCCTTGGATATTCAGACATATATAAAATTAAATATTAAAAAAAAATTTAAGTTATGAAATTGCCTTCCACTTTTTTAACAGTCATTTATAGATTATTCAACAGTTGCTGAAGAAATTTAAAATCACTATAAGTTCAATATCTGAAGCAATATCATAAGAAGGTGTCGGTTACCGACGCAGATTCCTACTACACCACACACCTTTTTTGGTTTCTATTTATACAATAATTTATTTCATGAAAAACTACGAGTTTCCGACGTCTCGTTTGAGACTAAGTAATATTTGAAGTCTCAAAAACCACCTATAATTGCTTTTTAGCCTTTGAGAAATTCTTCAATTACAAAATCAATGATAAACAGAACCTCATTTGCTGTTGAATTTAATATTTTCCCAAAAATAAAGCAACGATAGGCAATCTTTTAGCGCTTAAAATATTCCTTTTTTACACAAAACGAGTACACGTCTTAGTATTTCGATAAAGAATTTATTATTTAAATGAATAGTGAAATACTTCATTAGACTAGAACATAAATATTTTGCTTCCTCTTAAATAACTATAGAATTAAGAACATTGGTTTCACAAATTCTTTTTCAGATCAAAACTATTTTACGTGGATGTAAGTAAATGGAACTAGTAACATTATAAATATACCATGCGCATGAAAGCTGTTAAACATACACAAGTTCCGAAAATGTATTACGTAAGTGTCTCCATGGGTGAGCGGTCAAGGTGTCCGACTGGCGTGCAGAAGATCGAGAATTCGATTCCATCCAACATCAAAAAAAAATTTTCTGATATTATAATAATTTAATTTAGTTCTTAATAAATATGTCTACCATATTCGCTATGTTTCAATTTATAATATAATAAATAACTAATTAATATAAATAAAGCGTCGGCGCGTAAATTCAACTTTTCCCAAACAGTGAAAATCCACTGATTAGGCAGTAAAAATTTCACTGATGAATCAGTGAACTCCTCTGTTGAAGCTGTAAAAAATTCACTGATAAAATCAGTGAAATTGGCACTAATTGATTCAGTGAACTTTTTTTCGCTAATTGAATCAGTGACTACTCACTGTTTCGCAATGGAATACTTGGCACTAATTGAATCAGTGACTATTCACTGATTCATTCTTAGAGAGCAGGGACTTGCCCTATGACGTGGGGAAAACTTGACCGATCAAGAAAACCCACTCCCCAGGAGAACCAGCCGACAGGAAAGTTAAACTCAGGTACCTTTTACTTCCACGAAAAGCACCTAAATTTTCATTCCCCATCTGCGGAACAATCAAATCATTGTTGAGACGAAGTTCCCGAGCTGTACCAACCCCGCCCAGCGCTGCTTAACTTGGATGATCGATCTGGATGTTCGATCACTCGTGCACCCACGGATCCCTCCAACGATGACGCTTTACATTATGCTTTATAATAATTTTTAGAAGATAAACGTGTATATGCCTGTGTCAAATTTGAACACTTACTGGTCACTATCTTATTCTATATGGCACATTTAATTTTTCATCGTAATTATAGAAACGTACGTCTTCCTACATGTATTTCATAATGACTTTCATTATTAAGTTTTTGGTAATTGTTGATAATAACGTTATATGCAATGAAACAATTAAAAAACAGTTAAATCGTTACTCCCCATTTGATAATGTAATATGGACTCTAACTTTTTTGTGACAAAATGAACATTCAGAAAAATTCCCACGCTTACTTTGCTCACATGTACTTACAATCTATTGGAATTCAGAAAATCATTGAAACGTAATGTACAAGTTCGCCCCACTCTCCTATATCATTGTTCACTGTAGACACTGTATCTCTAAACACGTTCAATATATTTCCATCTTTAATTCGCTTTTAATATCGTCCCGCTACCTAAAAGTCTTCAAAAAGAGTACAACATCCTGTCGATCCTTTAAATTGCAAACCGCATTCCAAAACCCACTGCCGAAGCATCCCATAACCTACGCGCCAACGCAGCTTCCCACCATAAAAATACACCCACACCCAACAACATTCACCCACCATCCTACATCCACGCAGCACCACCCGCGACAAACAAGACAATCTGATAAAACGCCAGAACCGCCGCAGTGGAATTGTTTTCGCCCGTCGCCATAACAACAACCGACCCCGCGCGCATTCTCGGCCATACCTAGACACTTGGAGGAGTCGGCGCACTCGGCCACACCGGACCGACGGCAAATTTCAAGCGAGCCCCGCGCGCGAGCAAGTATACCGCTGCCTCATTTTCCTGGGGCAGCGCGCGCTCGCAAGCCGCACCAGTGTTGTACATTTAATTTTCCAACCGGTCGCACGTAACAATACACTCGAAAATCATCGAGAGTACAGGGGATAGCGAAAGAAATGCCATGATGTCTCGGCGGTGGCGCGGGAGTATCGGCGATTCGGGCAGTCGGTGCACCAGGGAGATGAGTGGAGCGAGGATGGCATCGTGTGCGCGCGCGGGGCATCGATCGCCGCGGGCCGCGCTCGTCAATTGTTATGGGTCAACGCGCGTAGATGCGGATCGATCCTCCTCGGACCCGAAGCAGCGGCAGCGACGGCAGCGGGGAGTCGCAGCGAGTAAGTGTCACGCGGCCGTGCGCTGGGAGGAACACTGCACGGCTCTCGATGTCACCTCGGGGCGATTGCATCCTGCATGATTTTTGCGTGTTTCGCATGTACGCACGGCCAGAGCAAGACTGTGAGAACTTCATGTTTCTGTGTACTAAATAGCTGTACACTTGAAAGATTTTAATTCTTTGGAAATACTCCAACGGAGGTTTGCGAAAATGCGCATTCGATCCAATGAAATTGCAGTGTTTTACAAAAATTCAAATCATTCGAATCAGATGTTTTGTTCATCGAGTGTGATATACTGCACCAACCTGGCAATTCGACTGTCACGAACGCGGTTCAAATTTTTTAATATCCTCCAATGTAAGTGCACTCGAAAAAAACAACAAAAGAACCAATATAACCATAATCACGCTTCGTCATTTTTAAAAATTTATTATGCGCTCGTGTCAATCGAATTGTCCGGTGGATGTATGTGGAAAATCGGTTAAGGTTGCATTTACTGCGCACAGTCCATGCCGAGGTCCACGCTTGAAGTTAGTTCATAAGATAAAAACTACAATGAATAAGTGGGTGAAGTAGTTTTTTTTTCATTTTCAGTTCTTGCAATATATGCAGAAACGTGGTCTAAATATTATAAGCCTTAAAAATCAGATATCGAAGCCAATTTAATGGAGTTTTATTGTTGTTATCGAAATCGCAATAGACGCACTAAATCATGCCTTATTTGCGTGATGGTGGATGAAAGTGAAACCTCCTTAAATTAATCAACTACTTGTCATAATTATTTATCAAAGTTTTAATATAAAAAACTAACTTTATGGCATGTAGCAAAACTGTATTGTAATAATTAAATCTAATAACAAAGTTTTATTTCTTGATAAATTTACTTACTTGACTGCTTTTACAATAATATAGAGTTTTTAATTGTCATAGTCTTATTCCAAGGGTACGATATTCACGTACTTTATGAACGATTGCATGTATAGTAAACCCGCGTTGATGAAAACTCGGTTAACGCGAACAAAATTTGGATCCATTCGAATTGGGGTTGCTTCTTATATATATGTGGACAATTAAAACACTAAATATCTAATCCAAACAACTTTTCAAATTGAAGTTGAACAGCACAACTTTAATGTAGGAAATTGCGAAAGTTTACTGAATGTAGTTTCTTATCAAAGCTAAATGTGAGAAAATAAATGAGTACACAGTAGACTTATAAATAGAAAAACAACATGGTAGTGGCACATCCGGTATATAGTCGACCATTTTATTTATAAAATTTAAAGAAAAATAAAATAATCTAATATAAATATAGTGCTGAATAGTAGAATTAATTTACTGTATTATTGCCAATTATCAATTGAAAAATATGAATGGTTATAACCGCAAAATATAGCGCCTATATATATATATATTTAAATTTTCTGTAAATCTCTAGAACATCCTTCTCTAAACCAAACAAACTCGACCTAAAAATTTGATCTTTCCCAAATACTATTTTGTTTATTTTTAAGTTTGTTTAGTATGAAAGTATGACTACAGTGAAAAGACAAATTTTTTTTATTGTTCAGTCCTACGAGCTAAAATTTTAAAGGCTTATGTAGGATGATATTAACAGGTTCTATATCAATTTTAGCTCAAGATATCGATTATTTTCAGACTTATTGATAAAAATCGTTTTTAACAAAAATTACCAGTTTTCAAAATGTCACTTGAGCATAGTGTATGACAAAAAGCTCTGAATAAAAATCAGTCACTTCCTTGTTAATCCAACAGAAGAAACTGTTGACAGAATTTAAAATAACATCTTCTACTTCCTTCAAACAATTTAGTTTTCATTTGACTTATGAAAATGTTTAAAAATTCATGTTATTTAATAATGACAGATGGAAAAAATTAGATAAGAAAAAAAGGTATATTTTCTGGAAAAGTTTAAAAAAAATTCACGAAAACCTCATGTGCAAGCCACTTTTTAAAGTTAAACGTTTTAATTTTGTATGTTATCTAATGTAAATTGTTTTACTAAAATGCGTATAGCTTTGTTAAAATATCGCGTATTGACACCCGATAGGTTTCAAAACATTCTTACAATTACAAAGATTGAGAAAATTCAATACAAAATCTTTTTATATTTTGGTCAAAATACACCAGAGTCCTACCTTAAGTTTGACCATGCACACGGCTAAAAAATTAATATTGTTAAAAATAAATAACACACAATTTTGTGTTACTTTGAGAAACAAAATATGCGTTGATGATGGTTTGCAAAGAACTGTTTATTTTGTAACGCATAAAAAATGTAAGTGGAAAAGTGACACGGAAATATGAAGTGACTTATTTGTCATTTATTATCTTTACATAGAAATGCATATTTAAAAATTAAAACAAATATATTTTACGAAATAAAAAATAAAACATTAAGAATTTGTTTTTAATCCTATATTATACCGTTTTTCACTAGCTGAATGAAATATTACTACTGTAAAATGTAGTTTCTTTTCTGTTACGCAATTGTCTGTTCCAAATTCTATTACGCTCTTCTTCATGGAAATGGTGGTCTAAAGATTTCCCAAAAATTCCAAGTCAACGTATTACTACAATCATGCATCGCCTGAACGTTGAAACTAAATTTTTCATTTCTACATCTCCAAGTAGAATTCTGAGCCAGCAAAAACAAACAAACAGCAAAATTTATCATACATTTACTGTTACTAAATTACTGTCTAATTTCTCTCCTCGTACAGAAAGAAAATTTCAGTTCCATCAAATTAGCCTAAACGAGGGTTTACTATAAAATACAGCTTATACGGCCCCTGTGAACGTGCTCTCCACGACAGACTCACCTGCACCTCGCGCTTGCATACTTTCAGGGGCGCTCTATGCGAAAACAGCACAGCGGCAGCGCTGCCGAACACGTGACGCCGTAAATAGCTCTATTATCACGAACAGCGTATACGTAGAGACTTGCACTTTGTAACTTTCGATGCTTTGGTTGCAGCTTGCGCTTTATGTCTGCGGCCTATATTTCCTTTTTCTCGGGTGTGCGTGTGTAATACAGTGAAGCAGAGCTTTTAAACATTGTAATTTCGTGCGTGAATTTGAATTTTAATGTAATTGTAGGATTCGAATAACGCACCGGGTTTTAGTAAGGATCGTTTTGGTTCTTTTTTTAGCGAAATAGAAAGCTTTTTTTCTTGTTGGAGATTTTATATTTGTAGGTATTTAACTAGGTGTGAAGAATGGAATGTGTTCCAATGAAAATCGACAACAGTGGTGGTATACGGGGTCAAGATTACTGTTATTTGTCGCCGAGCGCGACTATTATGCGGCGCTGTAAGTGTGTATTATACTTGTGGAAAATTGTGTAGCAGCAAAAATGTGCGATCTGTAAATAGCTGAAAAAGTGTTTGCAGTAGACTAAATGAAATATCGCTTGGTTTACAGGCATAGAAAATGACAAAATTGATCACGAACAAATAATTTATTTATTGATAATTATTAATGTTTCTAACGTATTTTCCACTACTTTTATCGAAGATTTTATAGTATATAATTAATAATATATAATAATAATAATAATAGTATATTCATATTAACAGTCTCCATGAGACATTAGTATAATTCAAACAAAATCTTGAAAAGATCTGTACCTATAAGATCTCAATTTTATGATTTTCCTTTACAAAAGTTTCACATAATATCTATAAAAACTCTAAAATAGATAATAAAAATGTAACAGTCTTGAACATATTCAGAACAAGTTTATTATATCTCAAGTCGTTCCCTTATTTGAAATATATCAAGAACATATTTTTAATGAGAATAATAGATTTTTTATTTTTACGCGGGTATACGATATAAAAATAGTGTATAAAGAAAAACAATAATTATTATTGTTTGTGTCAATTGCAAACAAGTAAAAGCGTTTCGGGTAAATAGCGTTTTTAATGCCGTATATGGCATTGTCACTACAATTCTTTTTAAATAATAAATTCCAAAAAGTCTTTCTACTCTACGTTTCAATCTCCAACAAAATTAATTAATTATTATTATTAACAATCTCGCATTAATTATTATATTTTATAGTATTTTAGCTGTAAACAAATCCTGAAAAAATCAATTTTGTTTATATACAAACAACATATATGCGTTGATCAAAAGATGCCCTTAAAAGTCTTTGTATCTCAAACAAATTCATTATTATAATAAGAAGGAATCATAATACTTAAAAAATAAGAAATGTATTACTGATCACCCACATAAATAGACGTCATCTACAATAATCATTATTGTTATTTTTATACATTATTGTGGTCTCGACGAGAGAAATGACAAGTACTTCCCAATCATCAGCATTCATTAATAAAGATCGAAGTATAATTTGTTTTATTTCTACCGCAAAATTCCAACGACGAACAATCGAGTAGCTTATAATTAAATCGCTAATTGCTTCGCTTCTAATAACACTAAAAGTGCATCGTTGCAAAAAGCAAAGAGTTTCATGTATGTTTGCAGAATAAAACATTCGTCGAAAAGACTCGCTTACTCGCTCGTTCGCGATGACTTAGACTTCTGTGTAAAAGCGGTGTAGCCAACGTTCGCTAAAAAGGGAATATGTCATGGATTTTCGTTCAAAATGGACTGAGGCGCTCAAGTATGTTGCAAAACGGATACGCGATTTTTTTCCTCGACCGTTTCGAACTTCGTTTTCAAATTCGAAATGACTCGTTAGAGTATATAAATAAATTCGAATTAAAGTTTTATCTTACACTCTTGTATTTTTTATATGGGCGACTTTTAAAAATGCATTGCGTATTTCTGTTTAATGCATATTTCACAATGATATAAAAAAGAGATTATTAGGTATATATTTCATTTTTGCAATGGGAGCCCTATAAATTATAAAGCATTTAAATACTGAGTGTAGAATAAACAATATTTTATGTTTAATATATTAAAATTATAAATATGTATTAATATTTATAGCAATATTTATACTTTTAATATTAATGTATTTTAAACATTCTTTAATTTATCTTTGCTATAAAATGTACATTTCATCTTTATCTTATAACAGCGAGTCCTGTAAGTTTTTTGTAAGCATTTCAGTATTAAATAGTATTTCTACTTATCTCTGATCAACTGCATTATATGATTCAAATGCTTTAATACACTTTACGGCTTTAATTTTAATACACGTACCAAATTTTCCATTTTGGTATGTTAGAAATATTATCTTCTGGTCAAGGAATATAGGATAAAAAGACATGTTCCTTCAAAATTTATTATCACATATTTGAAGATTATAAACTGTTAAAAAAAATTTGCGGTGTCCAATTGGTTAACATTAAAATCTATATACATAATTATCGCATGACTAAAATCTTTAATAAATATACAAAATTTAGCGAATCGGTAAATGTTTGAATGAAAGCTACCGAAATATAAATATTAGTTTTACGCAAAAATGCTTAATAAATAAAATTAGAACAGGTCGAAATTTTCGATTATAATGCACGCAACTATAGTGTATTGAATTATGTATACGCAAAGAAATAATTAGTGGTTGTGATTATAGTACCTACTTTTTGTTCACATCATAAGGAAACGTGCATCAAGAAAATCGCTTATAATTTAATGATATGTACGGCACTAAAATTACAACAATTTTGCTTCCTCCTAGATTAAGCTTTGTAATAGTACAAAAGAAGTTTTCTTAAAAACATGTTAGAAACATGTTTTGGACCATTGGCAATCGAAATGCACTATATTTAGAAAATGTTTGTAGGGATGTGTGTGTGTGTGTGTATGTGTGTGTGTGTGTGTGTGTGTGTGTGTGTGTGTGTGTGTGTGTGTGTGTATGTGTGTGTGTGTGTGTGTGTGTGTGTGTGTGTGTGTGTGTGTGTGTGTGTGTGTGTGTGTGTGTGTGTGTGTGTGTGTGTGTGTGTGTGTGTGTGTGTGTGTGTGTGTGTGTGTGTGTGTGTGTGTGTGTGTGTGTGTGTGTGTGTGTGTGTGTGTGTGTGGATGTGTATGCGTATGTGTGTGTGAGCGTGTATGTGTGTGTGTGTGTGTATGCCTATGAGTGTGTGTGTACGTATGTATCCCTCTGTATCTCGAGTAATCCACGGTAAAAATGAATGTTTCAGGGCTCATTCTTTTTTTATTTTTGAACGTACAAAGGGGGCTGACAAATAAAATTTTTCATTTTTCAATGCTTTTTTGTTTTTTTTATCGATTTTTTGATTCTTTGGTTTTAGTTTCTTAGGTTTTCTAAAGGTTAAAATTAATATAATCAATTCGAATAAAATGCATTTGAATAAGCTTAAAATTACCTATCTTTTACGATGTGAAATTTTTGATAAGGTAATTCTCTTCTTTTGTTTTACACGAGAACGTCATTTTCTTTTAAATGGTTATATCTCGGAAATATATCATGGAAACTTATTGAAAAAATTTGAGATGATTAGGAATATGGAGAAGAATATTCAATAAAAATGTTTAGTCTTAATACTTTTATGCTTTCGATAAGAAAATAATTTTGTTAAAGAAATCGATTTTCTATGCCGTACGATAACTTGAGTATAACGGCATTATTCTCTTTGAAAATTTCAAGAATGGTAGCTTGTAACTATCTCTTGGCTAAGTTCTTTGCCCAGATTATGAGAACTTTTATGTTTCAAGATATTTGAGGTTATGTTTAAAAAAAATTATTTATTTTGATTGTTTATATTTCGAGAGCGATGCAGTCATTTTTTATCAACTGGGGCTTATCTCTTTCGTTTTTTAATAAAAATTCGGAATTAAAAAGAAATTTTAAGTTTCGTCGACTCGTTTTTGTTTTATAACGACTTTTTTATTTTACTTTATTCTGAAATCAATGAGGTATATTATTTTGGTATGTTAGAAATATTATAATCGCTTCAGTGTAAATGCATTTGAAGGAGAATAAAATTATCCATCTTCCCCAACATGAAATTTTCTATAAGCTATTTTCCTTGTTTTGTTATACACGGAAACGTCATCTTTTTTAAACAGTGATATTTTGAAAACATATGATAGAAAATCTTTATAAATTAATTAAGATGGAAAAGGTTTCCACTATCTCTTAGCAGTCTTGGCTGAGCTCTTTGACCGGAATATGAAATCTTTTATTTGTCAAAATATTTGAGATTATATTTTTTTTATTTATTATTTATTGCCTATCTTTGGTATTACGCGGTAATTTTTTACGAATCAGTAATTTTTCTTTTGATGAATAGAAATATTTTTCCTTTTTGAAATTCATCGACTCATTTTTTTTATAATAATTTGTCATTATTATGATTTTATTCTAATCGGTCGCAGTTTCTTAAAAGTTAAAAATTATGCAAAATATTCCATATATTTATATAATTGAATTGAAAAATAATTATTTATTTATTAAACAAACGAATTTTTATCTGTTTTTTGATAAACATACGAAATTAGAAAAAAAAAGATTCTTGGATTTGGTTTTGTTTTTATAGCGATATTTCTATTTACGATATTTTGAAATCGATAATGCAAATTTTGATCATAAGCTTATAATTTTTTGTAATTTATCTTTTGACAACAATCAATGATAAAAAAACACACCTTTTTGATATATTAATAAGAAATACAGCAATTAAAAAAAATGTATTATAATAAAGAAAATCATATTGGAACAATTTATTTATTAAGTTTGAGGAACCTAAGTGCCAATGAATTGGCAGCGTTTTTGTCTTATTATCCCGTTATGTAATAATAAATTCCAATATTAAATTAATCTAAAAAAATCCATAAAGATTAAATTTTGTTTGAATCCAGTGCCAAAACATACCCTTATCTTTGATTCAATCAAAACCACCATACTTAAATCAAACCCACCTCAATCATGCATAAATCCCAATTAGATACATATGCACTTCGCAAAACGAAATAAAATACAGTGCACACATCAAACCTTATAGCCTTGCGAGCATTGCGAACTGCTGCATTCACAGTTCTCTCGTCGTACGCTCGTCACTCCTCGCGCGGGTGCACGTAGGAAGATATTTATAAAAGGACTACTCATACAACGCATAAGCATCGCATAGCTTCTCTCTACGAATGTGGCGTTATATACGTATACGCTCTGCCGAAGATTAATTTTCATCCGCCTTGGTTCTCTCTTCTCCGGCACGTGTCATTCCGAACTCCTCGTAGAGTAGTCTTCTAGCATATTAGAAGCTGTCAATCGACGTCTCTTGGATGTGTGTTTGAGGATTGAAAGAATAATGGCTGATTCGCGGTGAAAAAGGTGTGCGATTTGCGTGTTTGATTGATTAGTTTTTTGTGATGGAGGAATTGAATGGTTGGATTGAGTTTGCTTGATTGTAAATAGGTTTTTTGACTTTACGGATCAGTATAAAAGGATTAAGAAATTTATACTGCGAATGGCCTATTTCAATAATTTAATTTTAAATTGTAATCTCCCTTGATGTAACCAAGCAATTTTCATCTCATGAAAAGTGTTTAAATACTGTTTACCCCTTTTCAAGGCGTAAATTGCGAAGTGAAATATAACTTAATTTTCATGATATGAAAATAAAATGATTCCAGACATCATTTTGACGAAAAAAGGATATTTGAAAAGACTATTTTCTTTATTAAACCCACTTGTACGTTAACCTGAATGATACTCGAGGTAAAGTTTGTGCTTTTTTCTTGCACTTTTAAACATAAACTTTAACAGAAATCACTATATGAACATTTTTAACCATTGAAATTGAAGCTAAATAGTTTGCCTTTAGCCTCTTATTTACTTATTTATGACATAACGCATACTTATTAGATTGAAATGTTTATATTTATTAATAATTACCTACAAATTATTATTTTTTTGTCATGAATATTTAAATGATTAGGCAGTATCCCACCCCTAGAAGGACAGAAAAAATGTATAATTATTCAAAATTCTAGATTTTTGTAAAATCGAGCAAGTACCGTAAATATCATCAAGAAATACATATTCGTTTTACTTCAATGTTATCATTGTATTACAGTTCCTCAATCTTTTTCAACCAGTTTTCGAAGTATGCGAAAAACTTTTATTTTCGTATGAGGTATTTTGTGTAGGAACATCATTTTGAAAACATTTTGTACATTCATATATTCTTTTTTCTGGTTTTCCCAGATTAAATTAACCTATACAATCCCATTAGATTGTAGAAATTTCCGATTAATCCTTTCATACCCGAATTATTTTCTGAAAATCAGAGTTTGTCTGCAAAAAGTCCATTGTAAAAAAAATCATTAAAAGAATGCTCTCGTTTTAATTAATAAAGTATGTTCTATGGACATACTAGAATATTATTGAACCTCAAAATTCCACATGGATTGCATATGGACCTCGTAAATGCAATATCTTCTTTAAATACCAAATGTGTCATATATTTATATATATTTTATTTGCACAAAGTCAAAATATAGTACAAAAAATTACATTGCAATGTTATATGTCAGGTACAAAGTAGTCAATAGTTGAAACTAGTATCGCTTATCATAGTTCGTCAATTTGTGGAATTATATTGCACAAACATCTATCGCGTGTCAATTGGTGAAAACAAGCATTCATACCGATTTAACACAAAACAGACGTATACATGCTTATAATTACATTCATACAATATTCACTAAATAGAATAAATTAACAATTATAATAGAATAAATTAACCATTATAATAGATAGGACCGACACAATACGTGAGAAGCTATGTCTCATATACAGCTACAATGAGTACAAAAGAGTTAAAATGTAGAATTTGAAGCGAAATATTATCCAAATCTGAGAGTCTCAATGAGATTTAATGGTTTTTTTTGGTCAGGGATAAGCGTTTGAAAAATTTTCAAAATCAGCTCATTCCGCATGACTCACACGCTTCCAAACCGATACACCTTGAACACCTAAGTAAGTGCTTCGGCAACACAATCAAATAGTCTATCCCACAATAAATTGTAACCAAACAATAGAAATCACCCCAAACAAAAATGAAAAACCCTCAAAACTCGAAATTCTCCGCCCAAAACCCACGCTCTCTCGCCTCCACTCACGCGTTCCGAATTTTCAAGGGCTCGCCCGACCTTTTCTCGGAGTCACGGAGGCGTGTGCCACGCGAATCGAATCGCAATATACGGGGGCAAGGATAAAGAAAGGGAGGCGCGCGCGCGCGCGCTGAGTTTATATGTATTTCGTGCGCGAGTCCTCGGATACACGGCCGACCTCGTCTGCATGTGTATATATATATATATAGACATATGTACGTGTGTATCTCGAGAGCGTTATTCAGTGCGCCGGGGCAGGGACGAATATGGTAAAGAGCCGCGAGACGTTTACTCGGGAGCGCGAGCGAGTCATTACACTCGATCGTGTTGGTTCTTGTATTTTTTTTTCTTACTTGGCTGTTTTTGAGAAAGGGAGAGAGAGAATTTTGATGTGCGAGGCGCTGGTTTTGGGATGTTTTAATGGTTCTTTGTTGGTTTGGGGGAGAAACATTTTTATTGAGAGGTAGTAAACATTTGGTGTATAGGAACGAATCTGTGGGTTCAATCGTTTCTTTGATATAAACTCGTGTAAGGTTCATTGGTTTCTTTGTAATGTGATCTCATTCATTTTTTTGTAATATAACTTCGTGTGGAAGTGGTTTTCCACACTCGTTCGTATTGGGTTTCTTCTTCGCATTTTATGATTTTCGAAAAACTTGCGGTACCATTGTTCGTTGGATACTTAATGATTCTTTGTTCTTTGGGATGATTCAAGTTTCTTTTAGTTTTATTCGGCGTATTTGAGGCCCCATCTATTAATTTACGATATTCTCAAAATAATTACTCCATTCATTGGAAAATAATATTGTAACATAAATATGTGATACTTAATAATAATTTTACGTGATTTCAGTTTTGGAAAATTAATAATTTAAAGAAATAATAATAATTCACATAAAAATAGTGTTTTCAAATAAAAATACAAGACAGACATTTTTATAAAAATCTTTCAGGTTAATTTTAAAGTGGAATCCGGGGTAGAGGAAAATAAAATAATGTTGGAAAAATTAGTGTGCTATACAAAGCTTCAGTAGATAACAATTTCACTTTTTGGCTGCCATGCCCCGCACTATATATTATACTCTTAGTCATTCTTCAATATTTTCATACGAAAAATGTATGTTTATTCCATGAGTGTGCATAGCTGTTCAATTGGAATTCATTGAATGTTCGTAAAATTACAAACTCTACAATCCAAGTGGGATTTTGTAGACGCCAGGTCAGTAGTGAAGGGTTATAATGGATAGAAAATCGATTGCAATGCAAGTAGATAGGGACGCTATATGATAATGTTATACGTATTTCAAAGTTTTCTCATCTTAGGTAGATACATTCTCGGCGCACAATTCTTCTGATCGAATGCGTTTGAATTCGCTAACTTCATTGGAGGATTTCAAAAAAATGTAAATGCTTTCGATCAGAAGAATTCGTCGTCGAGTGATACATCTCAGATAAATTTAGGCCGTGTAAAACTCATTTATCTTCACATATGCATGCAGGCCGCTGGTTTCTTTTTTGCCGAAATTTATTTATCACGCGGTTTTGAAAGTAATCTTTATCGGATCGACTCGAAACTTTCGGGACATATTTCACCATATCTTTGTTCTGAATATGAATGCACCAGAATCAGTATAAATATAAGAAAAATTCAATTTCAGACCATGATATTTCGCACTTTCTTTCTTATACAAGCAATCAAGTAACGTCAAATTTGTATGAAAAAGAACTTTTACTTGTATTTTATTGTTGTACCATACTTTTTCAACCTTTTATTAACCAATTCAAAAATCAAGACAAACAATTTTGAACTATCGTAGTCTCCTCTTTGGGGGCCGACATACCCTACGTGGCGATAAATGTGTTTCAGTCCCTTATCCACAAATCAACCCAATAAACTCTTCCAAAAAAGTAAACCCCCTCTCCCCCTACCAAACTACATTCAATGCATCATTTTCAATTGCGGGAATTCCCCGAGGTCCCCGTATCCCCAAGAAAGATCCATCCCACACCAAGGTACACCACCTCCACACATGCACACACCTCTTACACTGCACAATTCACGTACAGCCGTACTCTCAAACTCGAACCGAGTCATGACATCACAGGCTGCATATGCAGCAGCCTCAGCAACCGACACTCGCGTCGTCATTGTCCTCGCGACGCGCTCATCTATATACTGCACTCTCTCTCTCACACACACGCGCGTGTGTCTCGCATCGCCCTCGTCTTTAAATTCTCTCTCTTTTTTTTATTCCTTTTGCATTTCCGAAAACTGTCCAGCGCAGCTTGCAGCGAGGGCCGCCAACTTATATACGCGCGCGCGCAAGCTGCGCGAACTCGCGCTCGGCTCATGCCCAATTACGACTTGTGCGCACCGTGTCAAGAACGACTTTTTGCCGTCTCCGTCTCTGTCTGCTTCGCGGCAGCCCCTCGCGCGGGACACACATACGTTTAACCCGATTAGCCGTTTTTAAAGAATCGAGGATGGGGTGGGGAAGGGGGGGGGCAAAGTGTCGCGACGCGAGATCGGCCCATGTTTTCTTGGAAATTTCGCGAATCACGCGACGGCGAATATCTGAATCCGCGAGTCGCTTTTATGGCTGGCGAGAGGGAGATTCAGCTCTTGCATACAGAGTAGCGAAGAGAGGTATTGAGAGAAAAGGAGTGAGTGAGAGAGAGAGAGGGAGAGGTTTCGAAGAAGACGCGAGAGGTTTTTTTGTAGTGGATCTGGATGCTTTTGGAATTACAAGAGCGATGGGTGTTGACGCGGTGTCGAAATTGGCGTATATATGGGCATTTGGTCTTGATTGTTGTACAAGAATTTCAAGAGAATTTAAGATCGCATCGCAAAGGGTAAATAAAGACATTGTAGCGAATTCTTCACAAGTTTTAAATGAGTTAAAGAGAAGTTCATAAAAGAACTCGTAGGAATTAATTCATTATAAATACGTAAATAATACATTGACACTCCTATTACGAAGTCTAGCACGTTTTAGATTTCTCAAATAATACGAGTTCTTTTGAGGATCTTCCTAGCAATTTTCATATTACCGAAAACTAGCAATTTTTAGATTCTTCGACAAAAACTATGATTTTTGTAATTATTAGGTAATCTAAAAAGTGGTATACCAATATATATATAGTTTTTGTAAGAGATCTTTGAAAAGACTATAGTTGTTCTTGTGAAAGCTGAAATGGGCTACACTTTGTAAGGAACATCGATATAAAGAGTTGAGATTTTTATTACGATATATGTAATAGTATAATTTGAGATAATACTTTTTGGATTCATAAAGACTATTTTAAGTATTCTAAAAGAATTCAAAGAAACTTTATTCGTAAAAGTTCTTAAACATCGTATGGTTTCCAATAAAGTCTATTTGTAAATCAATGAGAGAATTAATTAACTCATCGTTAACAGTTAATAAAGTTCATAGAGGAATCATTTAGAAAGTATAAATTATGTCACATTCATGAAAACTCATTATAAATTCATATAAAATTTTACATTTAAATTTCCTTTAACAAGCTCTTTTTAATACTGGTCAGTAGTGCGGTCTGGAAATAAATTGGATGCAATTAAAATAAATGAAAATGTAGGTACCCACTATTTGATTATAAGATTGACTGACAATACCCTAGTAATGCAAACTTTTATCCAATCAGTGTGAACAATCTGATTATCAATTCATTCTTTATTGTCCTGAGCGTGACGAGTTTTATTAATATTTCGCTGTAAATAACAAAAGAAATTCTAAATATTTTCAAAAAGAAAATTACTTTCATTTTGTGGGTGGAAGTGGAAGCTTGAATTTAAACTTTTTTCCTATAAAAATATTATTTTGATCCAAAGTTATTAACAATTGAAGATGGTGATTGAAAAATTAGTGATCAATGACCCGTTAATGAAACAGTGTGAACATTACTCAAAAAGATTCGTTCCATTGTATGTCAAAAAAGTAAAAGATACTCAATTTTTGTAAACATGTATAAAAAAAATTGCATATACGTCGGTCTCACAGTATTAAGTAGAAACAGGGTCGGCTTTAGTCAGACATCAGGTATCCGATTGTATTATACTGATCGATATACTACTAATCGTTTTCTTAATACAAACATTGATCTCTTTCACAAATTCCCGCCGAAAACTTTTTCATTCATTCTGTAATAAGTTCTATTTATAATTCCAGC
Organism: Gastracanthus pulcherrimus; assembly: GCA_949152435.1. Lineage (NCBI taxonomy): Eukaryota > Metazoa > Arthropoda > Insecta > Hymenoptera > Pteromalidae > Gastracanthus > Gastracanthus pulcherrimus. The sequence goes on from OX424572.1 coordinate 38,739,231, forward strand.
TCGTCATAATACGCGAGCAATTTTTTGGCCCTCGTATTAATAACGCGTAACAACCCAACCCACATATATGAGTAAAGCGAATAAATATATACGATGATTAACCCTGCATATACATATATATATACAGCACGTGACTCATATATTCGAATCGGAGTAAAGAGACCGATGAATTAGCATTATTCAAACTTGAATTACTAGATCGCGACCTCATTAATGACCCAAAAATAACAGATGAAAAAAGTTGATATACATATATGTCAGTCTGGAAAAGTCGGCTTTAAATCAAGTATTCGATAAATCCCCCAAAATCTCGTTATAGGTACTTCAGTTCGATTTCTATTTGGTACATTGCATCATATGCGAGTCGGTAATACTTCCTCCCACACACACTTTCTCCTTGAAAACTGTATCACGCAGCTTAAGACGACTAAGCAGCCAAAATCCACATTGCACGAAATATTATATTTTTGTGATTTATTATCTTTAAGACATATCCAAATTTGCAATAGAAAAAAGCCGCTGCCAATTCATAGGCACTTAACTTCCTCAAATTAAAGAAGTTGTTCCAATATGAAATTTTTTGTTTTAATAAATTATTTTAAAATGCTATATCTTTCTTATTAATAGCTTAAAAAAGGTGTCATTTATTAACGGTTTTTGAGTAAAAAAATAATCTTATTTTTTTATTATATGTTTAAAATAAATATCTTTTAAGTAATTATTAATGTGGGACTTTAATTTTAAATTTTATTGTTAGTGTCAATGGTGTCATGCATAAATAATTTACCATATCGATTTAAAAAAATCGTTAAATAGAAAAATTGTTATACAACAAAAACGAGTCGATGAATCTTTAAATCTCTTTCTAATGTCGAATCTTTATTAAAAGACAAAAAAAATTTGCCCAGTTTGGTAAAAAATGACCGTTCTCGAGATATAAGGATCAAAAAGATTTCAAAAAATACATCTCAAATATCTTGTAATATAAAGGTCGTTATGATCTGGGCAAAGAACTCTTCCAAGTAACTTTTATTTTTAAATGTTCGCCATTAAATTTCAACAAAAACGCATGTTCATACGTATTATGGACTAAATACGGACCTCTTTATCATATAAGAACATTTATCTATTAAAAGAACTGCAATTCTACCCTTAAACACCTGCAAAATGAAAACCTCAACACGCACATACCTACTCCTAAAAAAAACCTCCCAAAAACACCTTCCAATTCTCCGAAGCACTGCGCACCTTTGCACGATCATTACCTCCATTCGCGCGTTACAAACACCGGCAGCCGCGCTCGCGTCCTCTGCATCGTTTCCGCTATTCGCTCTCCATAGACGAGCGCAGACAGCTATAATAATCGCATAATTCTCCTAGAGGTCGTTGGCAACTCCAACTTCACTCGCTCACTCTCTCTCTCGCTCGCTCGCTCGCTCAGAAAAATCGTGGGCGCGCGCGCGCTGCGAGAGAAAGAGAAAAGGCCGCGGCCAGGCAGGCAGCTCCAGCTCCGTATTTGGCCGAGAGCGCGAAGGTACGGCCGGTGGGCGAACGAGAATCGAGTCATCGAATGTCTCGAGTCTCGGTGTATGTAGTCGGTCGAGTCGGGGCTCGGAGAAGTGTATTGTAGCCTTTGTGCGAGGTGCATTTTATGCGTACAGGGTGACAAAAGGAAGGTGGGTGAGTGCAGGCAATGCTTGCTGGATTTTTAAGGAGAAGCTTGGATTGAGGACAGGGAGATGATTTTACTTCTTTCTATAAGAGTTTTTTATGAAAAGAATGCTAGTTTTTATGGTTTGTTTATCAATGTACACGATTTAGGTAATCATTTAGAGAAATTGGAGGTTATTCAGTACTCAGAAGCATGTTACTTAGGTAAAATGAAAAGAAAGAGATAAAATTGAGTGATAGGTAAAAACATAAAAAATTAATGATAAAGGGTGTCAACGGGTTAATTTAAAAAGAAGGTCAAATCCGATAAAATAATTGAAAGAATGAAGATTTTATCAGACATTTAATAGTAAAAAGTAAGAAAATTAATTTTATTTTATGTTTTTCAATTTATATAGAAGAAAATTATTGTTTAAATTCTTAAGATTTTACGGATCCTTCATGCTCATATCAGTTTTATCAGTTCCTATCAATGTTTTATATGGAGCCGACGTAGGTCATCCATGGACATCCTCCTTTCCGATTAAAATGAAGAATTTTGATTTGATCATGACTAGAGGATACACGTGTATTTTTCGTTTCTGTATATAAATTTTCTACGGAATAAACTCGAAATTTTGCAAATTCAATATATAGATCAGTAAGATCATAGTTTCAGTTATTATTTTTTTGTTGTAGTAAATAAATCCCAATGTAGTTAGATTTAGAAAAGAAGGGTTTTATTTACGTGTAATCAGCTCTTGTAATAAGGAATTAAGGCGGTTATTGAAACAAATAAAAAAGAAGCACTAAAAATTGAATCACTTAATGGTACATATTTTCGAAGTGACGTCCATTTCAATTGGTATAGTACTCAGTGCACTCGTGGAAACCATCAAAATCAGCATCTAGCATTTGATTATTTAGTTCAGAAACTATTTTGAAGGATTCCGCCCAGTCGAAATTCTTCAAAACTTAAAAAAATCTATTTCTCAAATCACGTATAAAAATTTTTTTTCAAAGCAATTTTTTATTTAAAAATATTTTTGCATTATCTATATAAATTTTAGATCAGAAATAAATATTAAAATAGGCAGACGAAATGCCGTATGCGAAAGAGGTTAACAGGAAAATATTTTAATTTACCTTAAAAAAGCCGTTTTCTCAGTTCAGGAGTGCATTCTTTACCCTATTTTTGAGCATGTATGAAAGTCCAAAACTTTAAGACGTAACAATGGTAAGAAAAAAAATGGGTATTCAACTGGGATGTATTCTTAATAACCAAAATGAGATCATCCCTTGATTTAACATAAGATTTTGCTTTAGAGAAGGAGCAAGAAGCCCTCCCAAAGAAATAAAATACTTTTTCCAAGGCTAACTCACTCATATTAGACCTGTAACTTTCAGTCTACAATAGACAAAACATCGCATATCCCACCGAACTTTTTTTGCTCTATATAATGCTACCCATTCTGAAATTATATATTCCAAATATACAGCGACTTTTTTTGCTTATCTTTTCTGTCATCCTTCATGTAAAATGCATACCTACGCCTGCACACAGCCTCGAAACATCGAAAAGACACTGCAGAATATCGTGCTTTATTGGCTTTGGAAGATTCTGGTCTGTTTCTTTTTTTTTTTTTCTTTTTTCAAGTTGCGATCTTTTGCGTGACCGGAGCAGCAAAAGCGAGGATGGCAATGCCGATGATGATGACGATGACTAACGCGCTTTTAAAGGAAATACGCTCTTACCTCGTTATTTACGCTCTTCTACGCGTGTCTGTCTGTATGTGTATATATAGTCGATGCGCTTGATTTATATGCCGGTGTTTTATATATATGCTCAGCTTTGTTATTCATTTTTTTAGCCTATTTGCTTGCTTTGGCTTTGAGGCATTTCCTTCTTTTTTTTTAAAGGATGTATGACTGGTTTAGGATTTTGGGATAGGTTTGAGGTGGGTGTGTCTTATTTATATACTCTTTAGAGTTTGGTTATTCTGGGCTCGACTGATAATAACGAATTCTTGTGTCTTTTAACTCGCTAAATACACTAGGCTTGCATTGCGTGTGTCTTTTACATTTTTTAAATATCTTCAAAGTTATGCCGTTCCTAGATGTTTTAAATATGTTATGACTTAACTAATGTTAAATGTTATTGGTATCATGATAATCAGAATAACTTAAAATATTGTAAAAGAGATATACTGTAGGTGATTATAATCTATCACAGCAATTACAAACAAAAAATTTTTTAAAGCAAAAATTTCTTTATTCTGTTCCATACATTATCGTTTTGTACACTGAAATTCAAAACTTTTTTATTTATACTATCAGCAACCATTTTTTGGTAATTTGAGTAGAATTATCTAAAATTTTCATAAAAATTAGTTGGTAATTATAAATAATGAAGCGTTTTCGAGAGACGAGACACGATTTTTCATAACATTACTTGCGCAACAGTTCGCATCAAATCTCGAACTATCTCGAATAAAATTATTAACCTTTTACCCGGAACTGCATGAAAATGCAGCATCGAAAATTTGGCGAAAAATAAGATTAATGAATTTAAAAATATAAAAAACTATAATCTTCAAACTTTTAAAACAATTAAATGTTATATAAGAAATTAACATAAAAATATTCGCTAATAATTATTTATGATCTTATATAATTCCCAAGGGGAATTTCATCGATAATATTCTAGTTATAAAAATGGTTTAGAAAAAATAATTAATTAGTATTAAAATAAATAAAAATACATAAGAGATAATTGAAAGAGAAAACTAGTTATAAAAACTATTTTTTTAAATATTCACTTTAGCACTTGTTTATTTTATTTTAAATTTTATAACCAACTTTTTTGCTTTACTGTAACTTTTTCAAATGAAATAATTAAATTAAATGAGTTAATTAAATATTTAACTGTTGAAAAATTGAAAATCGTGTATTAGCAATTCGTACGACACGTTCACTCAATTTGTCAGATAAGAAGAAGCAGAACAAATTGAACTACTGAATTATATTTTTTATCATATATTAATACTAAACATATTTTATTTTGCATAAATCTAAATTTATGCCCTTTCTATAAAGGGTGTAAATTATAAAAATAATTCTACTAATTAATACTCTTTAACAGTAATATAAGTACTATATATACACCTACAATTGCTATTTATTGTGTAAAACCTCAGTTCAGTTTTTCAATGACAGTTCTATATTTTTATAATATACGATGAATGTTAAAAATAGTTATCCTCTGTGCAATTAATCAACTCCTCGACGGACGTATAAATCAGATATCCGATAGTTTCGAACCAAAACGGACGATCATTTTTTTCTTTGCTCGACTTATGCGTACTTCGGTGGTTTGTACTACAACATACAACCGCGCGCGCGCGTTATTGCTTATATTCAGCGACGAGGAAGAGCGCTTGTAATCTTCAATTAGACTCAAACTATTCTTAATTCTGATCCTCCGCATGCGTGATATATAAAGTGGACGAAATTTCGAGTCATCTGTATGCGTTAAAAAAGTATAACACTGCCCTTGCTTGCTTATTCAAACAAAACGCAGTCTTACATATATTCAAGTGTCAATTTTATAACGCGCGTCCGGACATTACGTCGATTAAAGTGAACAGTACGAAAGTTTTTGCGATGAAGTTTCACCTGAGTAACCTCGCTCGTCACACAATGTTTACAAAAATATGCCGTGTACACAAACAAACAATTGCGAAACTTTTAATCATACAGTCTGTACTTGTAATGAAAAAAATTATAAAAAAATCCATTTTTGCGTACAGACATTCTGTCTGAAGTTTTATTACTATAAAATACCACTATGGTCCCATTTTTAGATCAATTTACCGAATTCTCAAAAGAAAGTGTCTTATTTAATGTTTTCTTGCTTTATATATAGATTATGCTATTAAACGACCACTTCTTATTTCATTATAAATTAACACGGGTTCCACAAACAAGTGATCAAAAACGGGATCCATAACATCTATGTGGCTAACATAACATCACACCTATGTGGCTATGTGATAGAAAAATGCTAATAACAAAACCAAGTTTCCAAGTGACCAAGAAATTTAGATTCCCCAAAAATAACTTCACCCACTGAAGAATTTAGCTCAGACCCCGCATCTCTCAGATTATATATTATAGTGGGGGTAATGCTGTGTAAAGGATATGTTTTTTTAAAAGCATTTTTCGGGATTTTTTGAACGAACAAAATTTTGACTTTTTGCTTACGTATTCATGGTTACGTTTGAAAACATTTGTAAGCGTTTTTAAAACAATTTTATTAAAAAAGCACAATCTTGTATCTAAGTTTTGACCTAAAGCTAACTTTTTTCCAAATTTGGCTACATATATTCTTAATCTATTTAAAAATACAATCGTGCACCCAATAAATGTTAATTATTAATTTTCAAATAATATGTATGTACATACACAATTTTGTGTTTAAAGTTTCAAAATGATTGGTTCAAGACCGAGTTTTAAATTAAAACCAATCAGAGTTTCTCAAATACACATAATCATACAAACGCGCTTCATTAAAAACGCTCATAACTTTTTTGTTTCTTGGGATAAATGTGTACACATTCTTTCACATATTTTTCTCACGTACCTATATAAGTACGCAATACAATAAAACACGAACAAACTTATTTTAAATCAATCGAAAAAAATATTGGCAGTGCAAGCCAATATAAGATGAAAATTGGCCAATCTTTCAAAATTCACATTGCACTCCATTCTTCTTAATAAGACAAACTCCACATGTCGAAATTCATCCTCAGAAGCTTCATACCCACACACACACGGAAAATATATATCGCCTCCTCTCCCAAATAAGCGACATCGCGCTCTCACGTGTCCACGCACACGCGCGCGCGATCCTCGCGCTTTAATTAGCGATGTGTCTCTCCCCGGCTGCATCGGCACCGCAGAACCGCAGCTGCAATTATATATATATCGCTCGGCTCGCATAATTTATGCAAGTAGTCTGCGCGCGGAAAAGAAAAACCTTGACGAGTCTCTCCGAGAGACTACTCCAGCAGCAGCACCAGCAGCCGTCAAGTATTTTCTCGCGAAATTCAGCCTAACGAAGGATCGGTATTATACAGCGATGTGTATACATATATATATATATATATATATATATATATATATATATATATATATACATATACCCACAGCGATCGCAATAAGGCGGTGCTCGATTCGATAAGGATATAGAGGCCTTCCACCCCTTATTCGCCGTGCGCGGCTGTCTGCCGCTTTTTGCGATTATCGGCTTGCTGGGCTTACTGCCGATTTTGAGAGATCTCTCTCTCGCTCGCTTGTTCGCTAATTTATTCCAGGTCAAGGACTACCGCTGCATGCATTTACGCGTGTACACCGAGATATTCGCCTTTTCTGCTCGCTGCAGCTTCGGCTTCTCGCTATTTTTTTTTCCTCTTTTTCGCGGTGCAAGCACGTATACCGATCCTCGAATTTCCACGGTTAATTATCGATGCAAATCGAAAACGAGAGAGAGAGAGCGACAAAAAGGAAACAACATGCCTGCGGTTCTGGAAGAGAGTCGGTCACACTTTTAAAAATGACGATTACGTCAGCTATATATAGTGCTGCCTCTCTCTCGCTCTCTTACTCGCGCTCGCGAGTAATTCCGGTGCCTCGCGAATCGCAACCGGTTGTTGCGCTTCGCGGGACTCGCGAGTCTACAGTGCGGTGTGTGTTTGTGTGTGTGTGTGCCTCTGCACCGTGCCGCCCCTCCTCTACTCCTTCGTATACACCATATTCACTCGCGTACGGCCTCGTCGCCGGGTTTCGCCTTCGCGATCGCGTAGTATATGCTCGTGCATGTGTGTGTTTGTACGCGAAGCGCGAGGCTCGCGAAAATAAGATGAGGAGAGGGAGAGAAAGAGTCGTGAAATATGTATACCGTCACGGGCCCAGTTTTTTAAGTGACATGTATACGTTGCTAAAAATAGATCTGAAGCACACTTTTCAAATTTGAGATACGTATTTTCGGAGAAGATGGCATTGCTTCTTTAAATTATAAACCGATTTTCTTGTATTAATTAATTCAGTAGATTTATCCCAAATTATAAATTGTTTGCTTACGCGTGGAAATTTTAAACGACACATGTCTATTCAATTTTATTGAGTCCTAAAGAAATGTTCTGATAAATAGAAAAAAGAATTTTAAATAACGAAAAAAAATGTTGAGTTTGAAATTTTTGATTAATTAATTATTTTAGGTCAAAAATACCAATTTTTAACTGATTCACCCCACAACGATTACGATTTTTTTTACAAAATCAATTGAATCTTTAAAAGTCTGAGTAATTCAGTACTTAAGACTAAAAATACCGATTTTTAACCGATTTCCAACCGTTTCATCCTACAACGATAATGATTTACATAAAAAAAATTATCAAAAACTGAGTTCGTGTCGGTGAAAAGAAACAGCAGCCGATAGTTTGGGATTATCTCCTTCTCTCTCTCACTCACTCACTTGTTCCAAGTGGCAGCGCGTGTACGTGCACCACCGTGTATACACAGCTTACAGCTCTCGAGACATACACACACATACTCGCACCTCGCACATCCCACGCGATCGCGAGAGTTCCCGACTATAGCGTGCAAACAACAGCGAAATAAGAAGTAGGGATATATACCCAACACAAACCACGCTCCAGAGAGAGAAAGATCGTCACAGATCTCTGTGCCTGGAGAACGAGCGAGCGCCGCGCGGAGTAGTGGAGGAAGGGAATGAACGTGTATTTTCCAGCCGCGGTGCGAGCCGCTGCGCGCCAGTCTGCTAACGGCGCTAACGCTGACCGGCACGAGAGCGAGAGCGCTCTCCTCGAGCTAAGCGCGCAGAGCCACTTTACCGCACACGTTCACATATACACTCACACGTAACTTATAATACTTAACAAAAAAAAGCGCCTCTCTTATCTTCGCCTTTGCCTGCCGCAGTGTACGAAACCGCTTAAACTCTTTCTGTGTATACAATTTTACTCGCGACGCTACCGCAGCTTTGTTTATTTAATATTCGAGAAGAAAGATACGATATTATCTGATATACAGTGCCGAACGCAGCTGCTGCCGGTAGCAGCGACCCGAGTACGATCGTCGGCCGCTGCTTGATCGTCGCGACATGCGACCTAATACCACGTGCCGCGCGTAAGAAACCGACGACACCGAGCTGAAGACGAGCGAACCGCAGGATGACGGTGAAAAAGGACAAAGCCGAGCTGGTCGCGGCAGCTTCGGCTCCGGGCACCTCGACGTCCACGACGGAGGTGACGACCAGCAGTACCGAGCAGGTGGTGCACACTAGGGAGGAATCGGTCAGCAAGGCTAAATACCTGCAGGAGGCCCAGCGCACCGTGGAGACCGAGAAACGAGAGAGAATCTTGATGGACTCGCAGGGTAACGTGCTCCAGGTGCAATCCTCGAGCCAACCGATCGTCAGCAGCAGCTCGAGCAAGAATCTCGCCCAGCTGGACTTCCTGGCGGCCGAGCTCATCGACTCCGCCAACACCATCCACGATGGCAAGACCACCACCACCACCACGAAGGTTATCACTCTACCGCAGGAGCAACCGCAACAACCGGCAATCGTTCAGAAGAACGTGATCTACGAGCGCGTGGAGGAACAGCTGCCGGCCGGCTCCAGTATCGTCAAAGTCGACACCAGCAAACGCGCCGAAGAGGAGCTGGTAACCTCTGCTACGTCCGTGGACTACGCGGCGAGTTACTACATCGAGCGCAGCGAGACCACCTGGGAGGACGCGCACACGGATGCCGGCGTGTACGAGCCGATCACAGCGGTGGATAACACGACTAATCGAAGCGTTAACACACGAACGAACGAGTCAACGACGAACAAACGAAACGACAACGCGGTCCAGGTGGAGGACGTGACCGGGGACTCGCGCTACACCGTGGAGTACGAGACCAAGGTCAACCGATCGGTACTCTCAGACACCATCCACGAGGACACTGATCATAGCACTTCGAGTCACAGGGTGACCACGACGCACAAGCCTGGTGAATCCTCCTGGGATGGAACGTTCGTCTACGAGAAGCCACCGACAGTGAGCACGAGTCCGCAGAGCCGCAGGAAGATCGAGCGCAGATCGGGAACCGTGGACATACGCGAGGTCACCGAGGACAACAGCATCAACGAGGCCGACTACACCGAGAGCAGCAGCTACACCGTGCAGCACGCCGCCTCGGGCCAGGATCTGCACGTGAGTTCCACGACGACGCAGAGAAGTGGAGTGCGCGAGACAAGCGGTTGGGACGGTACCTTTGTTAACGAAAGGAACGACTCGAACGTCGAGAGAACGGAGGAGCTGAGGACGAGGCACGATGTAGCCGAGGACAAGAGAACCAAGGGTCCCGATCAATCGAGACCAGCTGGCTTCAGCCCGAATTGGGATGGAAATTTCGTTACCGAGAGGAAGGAGACTATAGTGGAAAGGACCACCACGCATGGTGCGCCAGAACCCAACAGGAGATCCACGAGTCCCGACAAGAATCAACCGAGGAACAATTATACGACGAGCTCGCTGGCGTCCAACTGGGACGGATCCTTTGTTACGGAGAAGAGGGATTCTAACGTGGCGAGGACCGAAGAGCTGAGGACGAGGCACGATGTAGCTGAAGCTATCAGATCGAAGAGTCCTGATAAGCCTAGACAACCGGCGGGTTACACCACGACCTCGATGACATCCAACTGGGATGGATCCTTCACTACGGAGACGAAGGATTCGAACATGGAGAGGACTGAAGAAACGAGGACGAGGCATGACATATCGGAAGCTAATAGATCGAGGAGCCCCGATAAGCCTAGACAGACTCCCGGTTATACGACGAGCTCGATGACCTCCAGCTGGGACGGAACCTTCGTTACGGAGAAGAAGGATACTACCAGCACCAGACATCCCGAGGCGCAACCAGACCAGCCAGGAAAAAGAAGACCTGGAAGCCCGGACAAGCCTCGCAACTACCCGACGAATGCAACGTCCAGCTGGGACGGCACCTTTGTCGTAGAAAAGACCACCAACGTCACCGACCACAGAAGACCAAGTGTCGAGAGGGTGCCGGACTCTCATGTACCTAGAACAACCGGAAGGAACGGCTCCTTCATCTACGATAAGTCACCTGTCCGTAGACCCAGTGTCGACAGGGACACATCCTTCCCGGATAGCAACGATACAACGCTGGTGAGCACCACGCTGACCTTCGACGTGTCCCAGAACTCCACGTTGACGGATTCTAATAAAACCACCAAGGAGACCGTGATCGAGACCACCACAGACTCCAGGAAGCCTACGTCCCCGACTAAGTCCACGCCGGACTCCAGGAAGCCTACTTCTACGTCTATGCCTACGACGGACTCCAGGAAGCCTACATCCACGACTACGACGGACTCCAGGAAGCCTACGTCCACTTCTCCTTCTACGCCTACGCCCTCGCCTCGTTCGCGATCGCCCCAGAAGAATCAGCCTATCGACGCTAGGACCGTCATCAGCAACACGAAGCTTAACTCGTCGACCTGGGACGGTTCCTTCGTCTACGAGAAGCCTCAGCAACCTAGACAGCCTCGGCAGGACGACGATAAACCTCAGCAACCTAAACAGCAACAGCCTCGTAAAGACGATGACAAGCCTCAGCATCCTAGACAACAACAGCCTAAAGATGATGATAGGCCCCAGTTCCAGCAGCCTAGACAACAACAGCCTCGTCGGGATAGCGATTCGCCTGATAAGGGTAGAAGCCCGCGAAGACCCAGCGATGGACCAAATGATATTGATAAGCCGCAGTCGCTCGTGACAACGACGTTGGTGTACGACGTCGAGGATTCGAGGCACCACGAGACCGAACAGCAGATCTTGGAGTCGTCGATATTGGTGAACCAGTCGACGAGCTTCACGTCCATCAGGGACTTCCGGAATGTCGACGAGCAGCATACCACCGTGAGTTTTTTTTTATGATGATGTCGTCGTGGCTTTGCAATTATTATTTTTGGGAGAGCGAGAAAAGGCGCTTACGCTGTATAGGTATAATATATTGATAAGGAATAGATGTTTTTGTAGGTAAATTGTTTTGCTCTCGGTATGCGTATAATTTTGTTTTCCTCTTGTCATTAATCGTATTTTATTGAGCCGGTAACGAAGAGGGATTATATAATATCGCACCCTTAGGGCAAGTCTAAGACAAAAAATTTGCATGTGAAAATAAAAGTTACATATATTCCTTGAAAGTTAGTAAAATTAAATTGAATAATAAAATTCTAACAAAATCATCGCCCTTATGAAAAATTTCTCAGTCATTCTTTCAAAAATCAAGAATTTTTAATTTTTTTAGTTTTATTCTGAGGGTATGATGTCATATATATAATGCATTCTGAATAGTTCTATTTGAGAATTTGTATGCAGATGACTCATAAACAAAAAACAACAAATTCTTAAAACTAGAACTAAATTTAAACTGAACTACTTATATCAATTACATATTTTTCTATTGTACGATCAACATTTTTTTTAATATTATTTTTCTTTTTTTCTTATCATATATTTTCCATTTATTTGGCAACTTATTATAGTGAAAGTGTCGCTATGTAACTATACGACCTCTTTTTCCTAATTTATTTACTTTTAGTTATCGTTCCGTTTCGTTTTCAGTAGTACCAGCTGTGCTGTATATTTTAATGTAAAAGTCATTATAATGACATATTATTGCTTTTTCACTATATATTTTTCAATGAGATTCAAAGGAATAACATTTTAGACTCCTTCTAGGTTTAGTTACAAAATAAAGTATAAATCACTTATAGGCATATTCTATTTGTATTTTGTATACGTAGATTATTTTTCCATTTATAACTGGTGTAAAAGTAATAAAATTTACGAGTATGCTGATAAGGGTACAACTATAAAAAATGATTGTATATGAATTTTAGTGCGAAAAATCTTACGTAAGAAAATTAACTTATACCTACACTATAAAATTTACTATTTCTGTTTGTATATTAGAGACATGTAAAAATATTACCTATAAATATGACAATTTTATAGAAATTCGCTAATATACATATATATACAAACAGAAATATCACACTTTTTTTATACGATTTCTTCCAGTGTATTTTGAAAATCAGTAAAAATAGGTTGTGTTAATTAGTTCATGAAAAAAGTTTGTTTTGGGGGCACTATGCAAAATTGTCTATATTGCGTTTATTGACAAAAACATGTTTAACACAGTTTCGCCACTGAATACCGCTAAATGCGTTCCAACGTCGTAAGTTACTACCGATCGTCATCGCTTAACGTTCAATTTCGCGGTTTTTACAGTTAACTGGAAATTAAATTTTAATGAAATTCCAAACGAAGCGGAACATTTTGTAATTTATAGTTTAGTGTTTTACAGATTTTAAATCTTCATGCTCTGTTATGAATTTTCTACATTTTTAAATCTTTATACTACTTCATTTGAAGTACTAACTTTTTACTCTGTTAGGTCTCACAATTATTGGGTAATAAACGGTTATTCCCAATATTTTTAATTAGACTTATAACAGTTTTATCTATAAAGAAAGATAATACATTTATGATAATTTATTAATAATAATTATTTTGTAATTATTCTTGTATTCGTGTTTCTCGGTATCAATTTTTTTTAAATTGTTCTTAAATCATAGCTGAAAACTTGCAGGAATGTCATTTGTAAATAAAGCTATATTTAAAACTCGCGACGCTGTATAAAACTTTTCAGAAAAAGTGTTATAGCCTCGATAAGGATAACGCATGCATAACGTAAGAGTTTATCGCGCGATAATAACATATAAACTTTACGATTCTTGCCATTTTTGTACTTACGAAAAATATAGTTAAAATTGTCTCCATCTCTATCCTTCTTTTTCTTCTAACCCTGGCAAAAGCTATCATATCTGTTGGAAAATGCGATAAATTGTACATATTTGAAAACATTTAGTTTGATGTATTCGCCTCCGATATCGTACATTTGAATAAATCAATTTAACCAGATACTTACGAAATTAAATACTTTTAAAGAAAGGTAAAGGACTAGTAAGAGCTGTTTCGGGTCCCAGTACATTTAGTATCTATTTTCACCAGATGGTTTTATTAAAAAAATTTGATAATTTTGAACTAAGCGAAATCGGTTTGACTGGTAAGGAACTTTACTACTTAATATTATATAAGCCCCAAAATAATCATTTGAACGAATAATCTGATTATTATAAAATAACTATTATTATTATAGCTAAAGAAGCACAAAAGGCGTACTGGTCAAATCGGATCTGTTTAACTCAAATTATCTATTTTTCTAGTCAAACCATTGTAAATGCAATTTCATCGAAAATTGACTTATTAACCCCTTTTCTTTAAACATTTACTGACAGGTTACAACTCTACTTAACTGCAAATTATCGCTGGTTTATGTTATCACAAAACTTATTTGAAATTAAACTATTGCTATTACAAAAATTACAATTTATTAAAATTTTCTAAATATTATTCAACAATTTACATTAATTAGACATTTTTGTAACTCTGTAACTATTTCACGTAGTTTTTCAGATGTTTGTCTCGTATTTCAACAAATCTTAACGTCTTTACAGATATTCCCAAATATACAAATTAATAAACTATTTTTAATAGATTTTAATATTTTTTCTTAAATAAGAATAAAATTTCATTTTACAGTTTTAAGAGTAAATGTAAAATAAAGATTAAACTCTGACGTTTCTTATTGTTACTTATAACATTTATCAATAGCTTTAAGTAATTTTAAACATATATCCTATTCAACTCTTTTTCAGTTTTGTTTAAATAGTTTATTTTTATTTAAATTTTCTAAAATATATTCAAAAATTTTTGTATTGAAATTTTTTTAATGTTTACAAACGATTATTAAAAGTAAGTTAATAACAAATTATAATATTTCTTGCACTTACGATTTGTTCTTAGCAATCTATCAAATAATTATTATTTGAAAATTATTAATTACTCTTCTTCTTTTTTAATTTCAATATTCTTTAACAAATATCCTCAATTACCAATACAATTATCTACAAATTGTTTCCTCCAAGGTTCAATATCCAAATACACACAACCATCGCTCGCTCCCATCAAAACATCCCATAAATTCAGCAAGAATCGTCTGAAAAAGACCTAAACGCGCAAGGCCGACCTTCGCGCACTTCTCATCGTATAACATCATCACCCGCTCGTAAATACCTCGGCGTCTTTTTGATGAATTCGCCGCATCCACACCGGCGAAAAATTCAATCGCGCGCACAGCGTCGTAGCTTAGGTATGTACGTAAAATCGTATATAATTGCGGGAGGAAGCAGTTACAGTCTCGGCCGGAAAACGCTCGTATACATATGTATGGGGGCTTGTAAGTACGGTTTGTGTACACATCACGAGCCGAGATTCTTATCGCGTGCGTGATCGCGTCTTCGGCATTGTTGTAATAGACGTGAAGCTCTCTTCGCTTTATATGGGCAGATCTGAACGAAACTTTTAGCTTTTATCGTTTGATGATCAAATTGTAAATCATTGTTGTACTGACTTGTTATTAATATATTTTGTTTCATTTTTGCACGTCTGTAGTGTGATTGTAATTGTTGGTATTTTTAAATTACTTCAAACGGTCAAAGATGAATTTCTCTCGAAAAAATGCGCGTGAATTGCAAAATTTTGTTTAAGTGGGGGGGATTCTGCGGTTTTCTCTTACCATTGTATGTGATGTCCTACTTTTAGAATTCAGATTAAACTTTCACAATCTTTACAGAATATGATTTTGTGTATAATAAAAAGTATATCTTTCACGTATCCGAAGTGCCAAAATCACTGTCCAGATGATTTCATCGAATACCTGATTTTGACTTAAAATGTGCATACTAAATTAATCAATCTTCTTAGAATTTAAAAGACTTGTTTCAATGTCACATATGAAAGTTGGCTTTCATTTTAAAAACATTTTTATGTTTACTGACTTATCACATTCAGAGACTTCACATTTGTTTGCTAACAGTAGGTTTAAAAAATTAATAACAATATTTAAACAATCAATAAAAATAGTCAGTAATTGAAAGCATCCCATTAATGTGCCTCAAATATTTTTCGAACTGCAGAACTAAATTGTTAAAACAAATACAGTATTTGCTCACGAGCATCTAAAATCTTTCTCAATTCAGATCGAATTTGCTTGCAATTATATGTTTTTACGATACGACAGCATTTGCATAAAAAGAATAATCGCTGCAACAGCGACGTAGAATTCGTTAGATTTGCCTGTTTATTTGGCAAATCAATAACATTTTTAGTTCTTGCTTTAGCCAAATTTTTTACTAAGAACAACCAATCGGCATTTTATAGATCCGCAAAAATGGCAAATTTAGAAGTTTTTGACTAAAGCAGTCAACGAATTCTGCAATCCCTAAACTGGCACTGGAAAATCACTATTTTACCAAAATTGTTGGCTGTTTTGCCATACACTTTTAACCACATATAAATAAAAAGAATGGCATATCCATCTTATTTTTACATTACGAATTTTAGAACAGTAAAAGAACCTATTGGTTCTCACAAATCTTCACCTTAATAGAGTATACATAAAATGCAATGCTATATATTCCAATAATAGAAGAAAGATCTTTCAAGGAAAAAAATAAATTACACTAATGAAATATTACTTGCAAAAGGTATAATATATAATTATTCTACAGAACTTTTAACTTTTGGGAAACCACTTTTTAATGTTTGTAATTCAGATCCCTATCGAAGTACATCGTTTAATTACAACTTAAAGCATTTGTTAAGAAACTCTAAAAAAACTACTTAAAAAATACACGAATAAGAAAAAGGTTTCACTCGATCTATTTTTCATAAGGAAATAGCTGGAATTCTCCAGATAAGAACACTTGTAGAAAAAATAAAGAATAGGTAATAATACCGTGCTTGCAATGAAGTCATAGTACACTCATAATACTAATTAACTGAATGTGATTATAGAAGTTCAAGGAGTAAGATATAATCTATGACAAAATAAGACTAAATTAAGTCATAGTTTTATTGTTACATAATTGTACTCTCATAATAGGAGTTTTCAATATTCATCGTGCACTATGCGCATCAGGTTTCTGTTCTAACCTTGCTAAAATTTGGCTTTCTCAAGAAAATTATAGAAAAACTTATTCAACTTAATTTACAATAAAAACATAAAGAAAACGTGCAATTTTGTACAAAACTGTAACTATTTTTTCTGAGAGGATAAAATTTAGTACAAAAATAGTAGAGAATCTATAAAAAAAGTTATTTTGGTATGACAAAAAAGTACAAAAAGTTACTAGATACTTACATAGTTTTTAATCTATTAATATTAACTAGTAGAAAGCCCTGGTAGAAAGCAATCTCATTTTTAGCAAGTAATATCTATAAACAGGCATTAATGGCCGATTACAGACTATGAATTAGATTGATCTCTACCAGGGCTATTTATTTCAGCTATGACTGTTGATAAAAAGGACGAAAATTGTCCCAAATTTTGTTACATCCTAGTTATATGATCAAAAACTAGGGATACAAATTTCAGATTAATTAACAATTAAAAAAAATGATAAATGTCACTTTTCTCTCTTAAATAGAAATTTAATTTTCATCTCCAGTGATTCTCAGTTTTCCACTGCGGACTCGCGTCACAATTTCCCATATGGACTTACCCACACACACCCCACCTAGGGAGCAAAAATAAATTAAAATCACAAAACTCCCATAGCACCTCCTCGCTACTCCGACGCGCTCCGACACTGTGCAAGCATCGCAAGCGTTCTAAAGACACGCAGGTAGACACAGCGTTTCCCTTTTGTACACGCGCACAGCGTATACCCGGCATACAGTCGACACGCCACCATCGGGCCTCTGATTATACCGAGTTTATATATTCCGCGGACAAACGAGGAAACGCCCGTGTACTGTACTGTACTGTACGTCGCGTGTGTATCAGTCAGCGCGAAGGAGTGAGAGAGAGAGAGAGAGACAGCGCGCGATGGTTACAAAACGGCCGAATTGGGACGATTATGTTGTATGCGTGTTTTCTAGCGCCTGCTGCATTGCGTAAGGCCGCGACCTAGCCTTGTATGTGTATGTACGCGAGCGGGCTCTGAATCTCCCCGCGATGTGTTACACGCGACGGATGCTGCCGAGAATGACGATCTTTTCTTTCTGTTGTAGGTGCGCGGTGAGCGTTCTTTTTTTTTTGTCTTTTCCTTTTTATTTTCCTGCTGCTGCTTTTGCGGCGTGGTGAGTCACGGTGCGTTTGGCATTGTGGATTTGTAGAGGTATAGAGTGTCGGTGGGGAGATTTGTGAGCTTTGACAGGAGGGTGGTGGATGTGTAATGTTGTTAATATAGGGTTTAGGTTGATGCGAGAAAGTGAAATTCTTTGAATTTATGATGTAGATGTAGAAAAAAGTACTCATGAAATATCATTTTTTGAAAATCAGTTGATTTAACTTGGTATTTGAGTTTAAACTTCCGTATTAAAATATAAGATATACAATATTTTGCAATATTAATTGAAACCTCGAACATTTAATAAAAACTTAATGTAAAATTTTAATGTTATAAAAAATAACCAAATTGCATAAGTAAATTCATTATCTTTTATTTTCATAGTGACATAAAATGAAAAAAAAAATGTTATGTGGCTTACGCCGCACTGTACCTGAAATTAAAAATTCAATTTCGTTTTGTACCCATTCTATTGAGTTTTAAATAAGTCCCATGAAAATGATATTGAACATTGTTTTAAAGCGTATAAAATTGTAACTGGCGATAGCAAAGTATTAAAATATGTTAAAATTCATGATAGAAATATAAGAAGCTATTTGAAATAGTTTTAAAGAGTTAAAATGTTTAAGACTAATGTAAATTGTTAAAAGAAATGTTAAAATTAATTGTTAAAAGTTCCAAATAGGCGCCAACAATGTCTTTGTGAAAATCAAGAAAAGTATGTATTATTTGTTTAGGTTAAATGAGAATTAAGTGCGTTTACATGTTATAAACATAAAATCAGTAGTAACATCTAACTACTTTTGCCAGACGAAACACGGCATGTTACTACTGATTTATATGTATTTTTATCACAGGTAAAATTAATACTTTCAAAATGGTTACTTCACTTCTCAGCGATTAACTATTTTTAAAAGAGTTGCAAATATTATTCGAGAGTATGTTATGTCTATATGGATAAACTGTAAGTGATACCTTGATATCTTGGCTACAAATGTTAATAAGTTTTACTTGAGTATAAACGATTATCATCTTAAATTTCAGCTTTTTCTAAACCAATTCACAAGTCCCTTTTTTTGCTATAACAGAAAATTTTGCGACTCACTATATGAAATTGTTTTAAATATTCTAAATTGTAAAGTTAAAGCATTGCATAGACAACTCTTTTCTAATATTTTAAGTAATAATAACATAATTTATTATTAGGTCTGCTATTGATTTTCTTATAATATTCTCAAAAAATAATTTACACTAGTAGGAATTTTTAGGAAAATAAGGTATGAATTTATACACATGTATTTATTAATTCATACTTTCTGATAATTTTATAGTGTCTTACACTTTTTCACAATTTCTTAAAATTATTTACAGTGTTTAACACTTTTCTTGCACTTTTAAACATTATGTATCATAGAATTTTGTTACGACTGAAAAATATCTCATAAATATATTACTCTGAACCAAGATGATTTTCTAATTACAATAAAATACTTGTCAAATATTTAATTATTTTTCATTTGACAAACAGCTTTAAAAAATTGTTTTAAAATATAAAACATTGACAAGCATACATGCGTTCCGTTATGCTTTGACCTACAAATAAGTGCAATAATCACTGTCTATATAATAAATGTATTACAAGACTATTATCAATCAAGTTAGTGGCAAAAGATGGTATATAATCTGAATAATTCAATCTCTAATCTTCATGAAAACCGGAAATGAATCATTTTTTGTCAATACAAATAATTTATAGAAATATGCAATCATAAATAACTTTATCAACCGTGAATCTCATAAGAAAAATACCGTAAAAATATTTTTATTATAGTTCACAACTGCGAATTATTCATAATGTGATTCGTTAACTTGTCATGATGCATGAGACAAATTAGAGAACTAAATAAAATCACTTAAAGTCTAAAATTTTGATTGCTCGTGAAGGTTGCATTTGATGAGTAATGAATCTGTTGATCTTTACGAATCATTCTTTTATTTTGGCAAAATTGCCGACGTTTAGTTCGTTTCCGTGCGTCCCTCTTCAAGGCGAAGAAATTTATTAAAACTTTTCATAATCAAAAGATAAAAAAAATCTGCGTCAAAATTATTGTCGCAAGATTTAAAGACTCTATTGTTTATAGAGGTAGAACTTGTTAAGTGATTACCGACATTCTGGGCGTTTCCGTACTTCCCTTCAAGGCGAGAAGATTCACAGAATGAAATATGACAATGATCTGTAGGCAGTATATATCTTTCTAAATCTCTTCGCCTTGAAGAGGGGCGTACAGAAACATCGGCAATACTGCTAACATAAAAGAATTATTCGTGAAGATCAGCAGAGCTATTATTTAATAATTAAAATCAGACTAAGTTACATAAAACTGAGTAACCTATACTTTTCCTCTCCTACGTTTTAATTTTATAATCCGGAGAAAAAATGATTTAATTAATAAGGTCTGATTATATGATTGTTATCGCTTAATTATATCGTTATGGAAAACAATTTTTTATAAATGCTAAGAACGTTTTGCAGATATCTTGATATGATGCTCTATATTGGAAGTACCACAGCATTCTGATGATAATACCTATAACGAAATTACTTCAGATAATTTCAATATTTTC
Source organism: Gastracanthus pulcherrimus (assembly GCA_949152435.1). Lineage (NCBI taxonomy): Eukaryota > Metazoa > Arthropoda > Insecta > Hymenoptera > Pteromalidae > Gastracanthus > Gastracanthus pulcherrimus. The sequence continues at coordinate 38,759,866 of OX424572.1, forward strand.
AATAAATTTGTTGAAAACTATTTTTTGTAACGAAGTTTGTAGGCGATAAATCAGAGTGATAATTTAAATCACAATTACAAAGTAAGTCAAAAGATCAAGAGTAAAATACTTATTTACCGCCTGACTTTTTTTGTACCCTCAATAAATAACATTTCTGATTGAAAATCTCTAACGAGGTTAGCGAAAACGAGTATTCAATCGAATAAAATTGTAGTATTTAAAAAAATTCAAAGAACTCCCATCTAAAGATTTTTTATCGAGAGTATATGCCAATGAGTGCCAAAATTAAAAAGTCTGTTTTACAATTATTTTACGCCTTTTTTTCCAAAGTTCCAGTTTCATAAAGACGCGGTAAAATATACGCATTTAACTCTTGCTTTACCAAGAGGGGTAAATCGATGACTATAACAATAAGACTTGCTAAATTCAACGTTTTTACTTCGATCGTCTTAAAAATTTAAATACAGGTATATTTGAAACCACCGATTAAGAATCTGAAGTCCAAAATTTGAAATTAAAAATGACAAATCTAAAATAGTCACATATTTACTGTATGTTGGTCTATTATATTGGATCAGTCATTTTTATTTGGGCAATTTAGACAACAAAGTTGTAATCAGCTATTTATCATTTTCTAGGAACTTACTAAAATTGTATGATTTATAAACATAATTTACTTTAGGTTGGCCATATTAAATCCTCCATTTTGAATTTTGTAATTTGGATTGCAGATTTGTAATCGGAGACCCCAAAAACTTCTATAACTACATTTTTATAACGATCGAAGTAAAAACTTTGAATTTAGCATATTTTTTCATTCGCGTAATTAATTCACCCCACTTGGTAAATGACGTGACCAAATCGAGCATGGTAAATCAAGGGTAGAATTTAAAAGTTCATGGTAGTCTCTTAGTTACGAGATGCACTGTACAATATTTCTTATATTAAGAACTAGTTCAATTTACAGTTAAAGGCATAAATGACTCTATTCCTCCACGATTTAGAATAAAATTAACTTTTTACTACGAGTGTATAGCCCGACTACCCCATTAACAAAACAATGATAAATCCCTTGATTTATCACCTATATCTTCTCACCACCATAAACCACAAACCAACCCCACCCCTGAAAAAACTCATCACCCCTTTATCACCATTTCCAGCGAACTGTGGATGAACAGGACACTCGCACTCGTAGCACTAGCATGGTGGCGCAGGATGTCGTCACCAGTAACGAGCAGCAAAGCGAGAAAATCACCAGCAGTACCACCACCACTAACGACAGCCCTCGCCGACCGTCCGGGGATTCCCCGACGCGGCTGTACTCGCCCGAGCGGGTGCGGCCCATACCGTACCTGCGCGAGGACAGTCCGCCCAAGCCCAAGGCCACCTCGACGCCGGCCGGCAAGAAACCACAGCAGCCACAGCAGCAGCAGCAGCAGCCGCAGAAGCCGGGACCGAGAGATGAGTCGACGTCGAAGCCCACGCAGAGACGGTGAGTGGGGCTTCTTTGCGCGAGAAAGCCGGATGTTTGGGTCTTTTATGGTGTGCGATATTAAAGTTTGTGAAGGAGTGAAGGACGTATTGGAAAGATTTAGTAAGGAGCGTTTAATAAACAAGTTGTCGAAACGTTTTATGAATGTTAAAAGTTTTAATAAACGAGTGGATAAAACGTTCTGGGAACATATGAATATTGAATAAACAAATTTCTGAAACGTTTTAGCAATGTTTAAATGTTTGCTTTGTTGAGTTACAAACGTTGAGTGAGAGCGTGTTAGAAACGAGTCTGAATCGTGAATGTAACGTAGCTGAAATTTCATTCCTAAAAATGTTTATAATAATAAAAAGTTAGAAATTATATACAATAAACATATCATTTTAGTATAGAGGAGACGAACGATCTTTTTTATACCATATGCATTACCGAAATAAGATGTTTTTTATACATCAGATTAGATTTTTATCATTTTTGTAATTGTAATAAATACTTTATGAGATAAAATTTGAACAACATTATGTTCACCTTCCTGCAAAGTTCGGCAACTTGTTTTTTCAACGTTGATTGTTGCCAAAAAGTTGCTGTTAAAATGGTTCTAAAATGTTTTGTGGCATGTTGATTACTTGCGCTATTATTTGAATAGTTAGTTGTTATAGTAAATTTGACAGTTCATGCAAAGACTAACGCATTTCAATTTTCCGAAGAAAGGCACTATTTCACTTTACGTGTATAAAAAAAGTGTTCACTTTATCGATATGTTTTATTAGTATACTTTGTTGAAAATTTTTTTTGTTATATTTATCAGTTTTTCACCTCATGAAAAGTAGGACGATTTATCAAAAATCTGAAATGCGTTAGTCTTCCTATGAGGCGTCGAATTATTGATTATTAAATATATGATTACTTGGTAGACATTGCATCAATCAATAAAATCAAATGCAAATACATACAATTATTACAGGTGTCAAAGTCAATTAAAATTCAAATTTCGCGCCTCTAATCTTATCTACACTGAGAGAATGGTTCAGTTAGGCTTGCCGAAGCCGCATTGCTAAGTTTGCGGAGGCCATAGTCTATCATTCTTACTGAGAAGTTCGGTAACAACTGCGGAACAGTTTGGCTGTTTTAGCGGATGCCTATTAAAAGTGATGTGTGGTGTTGCGCTTTATTGTAGCCTCATTATCACGTTTGTGATAAGGTAAAACAGAAGTAAGGTTAAAGTAGAACATCGAAAATGTAACTTAGACTAACTAATCATATATAAAAAGGTTACAACAACAAAAAAATAACAAATTCATTAAAATTCATTATTTGTGAGAAAGTGAGGTTAGGCATGTAGCGCGAGGTACGGAGACTCAGCTGCCGAACTTGTTCCGCTATTCTTGCCGTATACATACTACCGAACTCACTTTGGTCAAAACTACCAAACAGTTCAGCAAGTCTGACCGATGTATTCTCTCAGTGTACCGAACGATAAGTAATTATAAGTTGTAGGTCAATTAAGGTTGTTCTTTCATGAAAATCGACCTTAAAAGTAAAAAATTATACAATGATTTGTTTAAGTGTTACAATATCAGAAACGTTATAGTATCGAAGAAGGGTACTTTAAATGACAAGAAAAACTTTCTTCATGAAAATTTCGATATTGCAAAATTAGATATCGCGTAAATTAGAGAATAATTTGACAAATGAACCGAATCTTTTTTATTTGTTATCCGATTTAAATTTGAAAGGTCGTAAAACCTGCATAGTTGCAGCCTATAGTTTATACTTGCATATGCACATACTTACAAAAACATGTGTATGGACTTATAAACAGTTCACTGTAACTTTGCAGATTTTTGGATGTTTCTCAATTTTTCAATTTTTATATAGGTGAGTCCCCCTGAAATCTTTCAAGGAACAAAATGAGACCTTCCAAATTAAAATCGGATAACAAATAAAAAATTTTAATTTTGCAATATCGAAATTTTTATGAAATACTTTTTTTTATAAAAGATCCGTCTTAATATATACTAAATTATGTAGAACCAGAACATCATTACTCTTTCTTATATAATAATATACCGTTATACAAAGCATCAATCAAATAATTTAACGCTTTTATGCATGTCGTTCAAATAAAAAAAGAAAATAATAAAATAAACTTTCCATTCTGAACTCTCGACACTTTGTTCGAATGACATAATTTGTAGAAATATTGAAATATTTGCTAAAATTTTTATATAAATGGTAAATTCATACATACGAGAGCCCACTAATTGCAAGTTATCAATTGCAGCTGATTACACATTTCTCAGTCGATAAGATTTGAGACGAAAATGTAAAATTTTAAATTGTTTTGACACTAATAAATAAAATAATTAATTGTATAATAAAAATAATATTATTTTTCTTATACGTAGACCTTCGGATGGCAAAATTACTCCGAAACCGAAGGAGGGCCCAGATGGCCCAAAACCACAGCCATCAGACTCTGGGCCAGTTCCGCAGGAAAAAGGCCCGAAAAAAATCGGGCCAAACGACAATGAGCCCCTGAAAACTCCAGACGTCCTAGCCAAAATTCCCGCGAAAGAGCAATGCATCTGCGAGCTCTGCACATGCGGGTACGTCTACTGATTTTCGTAAAAAAATTAATTTATCTCTGCTAAACAAAAATCACGTGAAATATCAGATGAAATTTTGCGGAAGATTATAGAACAAAACAAAATCATATGTCAAAGTATTTGGGAAAATCACTTTTGACAGTTTATAGAAACATTCTGAAATTTCATATAAAATGACGGAAGATTTCACGTAATAATTCGACATGAGATCTTACGTGAAATTTTAGAAAGTATTAATTGTAAAATGAATTTTTTGGTAAACTATCACATGTAATTTTTATGTTTCACAATCTATCATGATTATTTGTAGGAATTAAAAAAAACTAATTAACTTAGGAGAATCACCAGTAGATACAAAACATTTAAAATATTAAATGTACAGTCTTTACACAGTTTGCATTACTTGACATTTCACGAGACATCTCGTATAAAATTATGAGATAGTTTTCAACATGAAATTTCGAAAAGTTTCATTAAACTGTCAATTGCATTTTTCTGCGAATTTTCATGCCATATTTTTATTTCACAATTTCGCATAATAGTTTTAGTAGAAAAAAATTACTTCTTCAAGCAATAACAGACAAATGCACTTATCCACCCTACAGGCGACATCGCTGTCCCCACAACGATTTCCAGGACCACCTGGACATCTCGCACGAGCCCCTACACACTGTCACCTCCTACAAGCAGGAGTACGACGAAAAGCACGTGGCGCGCCAGACGACCTACCACCACGAGGACCATCTGCGCATGGAGGGCGAGTTCACGGGTGAGCGCAGGACGGATTACGCGGTGACGCGGGGCGAGCGCGCCCCGGTCGTCAAGCCCCAGGATCATCTGCGACCGGAGGGCGAGTTCCTCGGCAGGCCGAAGGAGGAGGCGCCGAAGATCGGCGAGCGGACGCCGATCAAGAGGCCGCAGGATAATCTCAGACCGGAGGGAAAATTCGATAGTACGTTGCTTTCTTTTTAGATTTTTGGTATGGGGTAAAAAATTGCGTGAAGCTTGTGTAAATAGGTGAAGAAGATTTGCTTTGATTAAATATTCGTATTTTTGAGTGATGCAAGATGACAGTACTCGAAAATGTAAGAGCCCGGTAATTAAGACGTTGAACAATTAAGGAAGTCTCTACATTATTGATGGAACTGCAGAAATGTACATCAATGTATAAAAGTGTCACTAGAGTATATAAATTGAGGTAAAAATTAGGATACAATTTGATACATTTTGATAAATTTTTTACACACTGGTAGGAATCAAAATGAAACTTCCGACATGCTAATGTAAGTATAGGATTTTTCTGTTCGTGTGGTTTGAAAAAGTGTACATAACTTTATGGAAATTCACTTTCTTACTATATTTTCGTATATTTTTGTGTGTTTCTAATTTCCACCAGGATTGATATCTTTTATTTTATTAATTACACAAATGCTTATTTATAATAAGATGATATTTTATATAAATATGTGTAATTATAGGTGTAACGACGACAGAGCTGGTTTTCACCGGTCATCCCGGCGAAAGACCAAGAGCTGAGCGTCGTAATACGTACACCAAGATGGCCGGCGATTTTACAGACGAAACGACTTCGAGAACCGAATACATCGATCATCGCAGCGTTCACAGAGCTGAAATCATTCGAAGAACTGATAATCTCACCATCGGGGAAGACGAATTCATAGTAAGTCGATCGATTCATTCCGATCTCTTTTTTTATTTGTAAAATTAATTTTCTAAAACAAGATTATTCAAATAAATTTATAATAACATTTCTTTCTTTTTCAGGGTACCTCAAATACTAAAGATGATTATCACGCCTACGATATTACATCGCAACGTCAACCAAAGCAGATCAAGCCAATTGAAGAGAACAACAGTCGCTTTTATGAAAGAGATGACACTCAGAAGAACGTGACGACTACGCATGAGGAATATCATCAATTTGACAGGAAAGATTATCGTAATACAAGTATAACTCGACAGGAAGATAATTTGAAATTAGAAGGAGACTTCGTGAGACCTAAGCCTGAAGAGTATAAACCTATCGATCGGCCAACGGCAACGAAACCACAAGACAATTTGTATCCAGAGGGAGATTTCGTAAGTAGACCAAAGGAAGAGGCTCCAACTAAAGGTGATAGAGCGGATATACGACGACCACAAGATAACTTAAGACCAGAAGGAGACTTTGACAGGCCTAAACCAGAACAATATAAGCCAGCTGAACGTCCGATAGCTCAAAGACCACGTGATAATTTGAAGCCTGAAGGCGACTTCGAGAGACCAAAACCAACTGAATACAAAATGACAGAGCGTCCAACAGCTAAAAAGCCTCAGGACAATTTATATCCAGAAGGGGATTTCGAAAGTCGACCAAAAGAGAAAGCTCCTACTAAAGGTGATAGAGCAGAAATACGACGACCGCAGGACAATTTAAGGCCAGAAGGAAAAATGGATATGCCCAAAAAAGAACCATTTGGCCCAGGTGAGAAACGCACACCGATCAAACATCCAGATAATTTGAAACCAGAAGGGGATTTCGAGAGACCGAAACCTACAGAATATAAACCTGGTGAGCGACCCATAGCTATGAAACCACAGGATAACTTATACCCGGAAGGAGAATTTGAACGTAGACCAATAGATAAAGCTCCGACTAAGGGTGACAGAGCAGACATCAAAAAACCCAAGGATAATCTAAAACCAGAAGGACCATTCGAGGGTCGTCCTAAGGATGACTTCAAACCTACTAAGGGCGTAAGAGCAGATATAGTAAAACACACGGATAATCTTACGATGACGGGAGATATGCAAACCATTACGTCTCGAGATGATTATACAGATTTTGTTGTTCGTGAAAGAACTGAGGTTACAAAATATCAAGATAATCTTCGTATGGAAGGAGAATTTATTGACATGCGAACGCGAGATGATTACAAAATTGTTAGAGGAGAACGCGTGGACATTGTTAGACATGAGGATAACTTGTATCCAGAAGGACCATTTGAAGGTCGACCAAAAGATGATTTTACTCCTAAACGAACCGAAAGACCACAAATAAAGAAACCCGAAGATAATCTTAGACCGGAAGGTGAGTTTGAAAAACGTCCGACGGAAAAAGCTCCAACCAAGGGTGACAGAGCAGATATAATAAGACCGCAGGATAACTTAAGGCCGGAGGGAAAAATGGATATGCCTGATAAACCTGGATATAGTCCAGCTGAAAGACGTTCACCTATAAAACATACCGACCATTTAAAACCTGAGGGTGAGTTTGACAGGCCGAAACCATCTGAATATAAGCCTGGCGAGCGACCTACAGCTACGAAACCTCAAGATAATTTACACCCAGAAGGAGAATTTGAAAGACCAAAACCGACTGAATATAGGCCCGGTGAACGACCAATGCCTACAAAACCGCGCGACAATTTACACCCTGAGGGAGAATTTGACAGGCCCAAGCCGACGCAATATAAGCCTGCTGAGCGTCCAACAGCTACGAAACCTCACGATAATTTGTATCCTGAAGGAGATTTCGTTCGTCAACCCAAGGAAAAAGCTCCAACTAAGGGTGACAGAGCAGATATAAGACGACCACAGGATAACTTGAAGCCGGAGGGAAAAATGGATATGCCTGATAAACCTGGGTATAGTCCAGCTGAAAGGCGTTCACCTATTAAACATACCGACCATTTAAAACCTGAGGGTGTGTTTGACAGGCCGAAACCATCTGAATATAAACCTGGCGAGCGATCAACAGCTACGAAACCTCACGATAATTTACACCCTGAAGGTGAGTTTGAGAGACCAAAACCAACTGAATATAGGCCTGGCGAACGGCAAATGCCCACAAAACCGCGTGACAATTTACACCCTGAGGGAGAATTTGACAGGCCCAAGCCAACGCAATATAACCCTGGTGAGCGTCCAACAGCTACGAAACCACAGGATAATTTGTATCCTGAAGGAGATTTCGTACGTCAACCTAAGGAAAAAGCTCCAACTAAGGGTGACAGAGCAGATATAAGACGACCACAGGATAATTTGAGGCCGGAGGGAAAAATGGATATGCCTGATAAACCTGGGTATACTCCAGCTGAAAGGCGTTCACCTATAAAACAGACGGACCATTTGAAGCCTGAGGGTGAGTTTGACAGGCCGAAACCATCTGAATATAAGTCTGGTGAGCGTCCAACCGCTACGAAACCTCGCGATAATTTGCACCCTGAAGGAGAGTTTGAAAGACCAAAACCAACTGAATATAGGCCTGGCGAACGACCCGCGCCCACAAAACCACGCGACAATTTACACCCTGAGGGAGAATTTGACCGACCCAAGCCGACGCAATATAAGCCTGCTGAGCGTCCAACAGCTTCGAAACCACACGATAATTTGTATCCTGAAGGAGATTTCGTACGTGAACCTAAAGACAAAGCCCCGACTAAAGGAGATAGAGCAGACATCAGACGACCACAAGATAATTTAAGACCAGAGGGAAACTTTGAGCGCCCAGAAAAAACTGACTTTGGTCCTGCAGAAAGACGATCACCTATAAAACATCCAGATCATTTGAAGCCTGAGGGTGAGTTTGACAGGCCAAAACCATCTGAATATAAGCCCAGTGAGCGTCCAACAGCTACGAAACCTCACGATAATTTGCACCCTGAAGGAGAATTTGAAAGACCAAAACCAAATGAATATAGGCCTGGAGAAAGACCAGCGCCCACAAAACCGCGCGACAATTTATACCCTGAGGGAGAATTTGACAGGCCCAAACCAACGCAATATAAGCCTTCTGAGCGTCCAACAGCTACGAAACCTCACGATAATTTGTATCCTGAAGGAGATTTTGTACGTCAACCTAAGGAAAAAGCTCCAACCAAGGGTGACAGAGCAGATATAAGACGACCACAGGATAACTTGAAGCCGGAGGGAAAAATGGATATGCCTGATAAACCTGGGTATAGCCCAGCAGAGAGACGCTCTCCTATAAAACATGCGGATCATTTAAAGCCAGAAGGAGAGTTCGAAAGACCGAAGCCAACTCAATATAAGCCTGCTGAGAGACCAATAGCTACGAAACCTCACGATAATTTGTATCCTGAAGGAGATTTCGTACGTCAACCTAAGGACAAAGCTCCGATTAAAGGAGATAGAGCAGACATCAGACGACCACAAGATAATTTAAGACCAGAAGGAGATTTTGAGCGCCCAGAAAAAACAGACTTTGGTCCTGCAGAAAGACGATCTCCTACAAAACCTCGCGACAATTTACACCCTGAGGGAGAATTTGACAGGCCTAAACCTACGCAGTATAAGCCTGCTGAGCGTCCAACACAAAAGAAACCCCAAGATAATTTGCATCCTGAAGGAGACTTCGTACGTAGACCAAAGGAACAAGCTCCAACGAAAGGGGATAGAGCGGACATCAGACGACCGCAGGATAATCTAAAACCAGAAGGAGACTTTGAAAGGCCAGAGAAAACTGACTTTGGCCCTGCAGAAAGGCGCTCTCCTATAAAACATACAGATAACTTGAAGCCTGAAGGAGATTTTGAAAGACCTAAACCTTCACAATATAAGCCTGCTGAGCGTCCAACTGCTAAAAAGCCGCAAGATAATTTGCATCCTGAGGGTGAGTTTGTCCGTAAACCAAAGGATAAAGCTCCCACTAAGGGTGACCGAGCTGATACTAAGCGACCTCAAGATAATTTGCGACCAGAGGGAACTATGGATATGCCTGATAAACCTGGGTATAGTCCTGCTGAGAGGCGCTCTCCTATTAAGCATACGGACAACTTAAAGCCAGAAGGAGAATTTGAAAGACCAAAACCGGCTCAATATAAACCTGCTGATCGCGTGACACCGAAAAGGCCACAGGACAATTTGTACCCTGAAGGAGAGTTTGTACGTCAACCGAAAGAGAAAACTCCTACCAAAGGCGATCGGGCTGATATTCGAAAACCGCAAGATAATCTTCGGCCGGAAGGTAAATTTGATGTCCCGAAAAAATCTCCTGTTGGTCCAGGTGAAAGACGTTCTCCTATTAAGCATCCTGATAATTTAAAACCAGAAGGGGATTTCGAAAGGCCTAAACCCACTCAATATAAGCCAGCAGAACGTCCAACGCAGAAGAAACCACAAGATAATTTATATCCAGAAGGAGATTTCGAGCGCCAGCCAAAGAAAAAGGCTCCAACTAAAGGTGAAAGAGCAGACATCAAGAGACCCAAAGATAATCTAAAACCAGAAGGACCTTTCGAAGGTCGCCCTAAGGATGACTTTAAACCTACTAAGGGCGTAAGAGCAGATATAGTAAAACACACGGATAATCTTACGATGACGGGAGAAATGCAAACCATTACGTCTCGAGATGATTATACAGATTTTGTTGTTCGAGAGCGAGCAGAAATTACAAAGTACCAGGATAATCTTCGTATGGAGGGAGAATTCATTGACATGCGTACGCGAGATGATTACACAATTGTGAAAGGTGAACGAGTTAACATTCTTAGACATGAAGATAACCTATATCCAGAAGGTCCATTTGAAGGCAGACCAAAGGATGATTATACTCCTAAAAGAGCTGAAAGACCACAAATAAAGAAACCTAAAGATAACCTTAGACCAGAAGGTGAATTTGATCGACCCGAAAAGACCGACTTTGGTCCCGCAGAAAGGCGCTCACCTATAAAACATACAGATAATTTGAAACCCGAAGGAGACTTTGAACGACCTTCACCAGCTCAATACAAGCCTGCTGAACGCCCGTCACCTACGAAACCACGGGATAACTTGCATCCGGAAGGAGAGTTTGTACGGCAACCTAAAGAAAAAGCTCCGACTAAAGGCGATAGAGCAGACATCAGACGACCACAAGATAATTTAAGACCAGAGGGAGACTTTGAGCGCCCAGAAAAAACTGACTTTGGTCCTGCAGAAAGACGTGCTCCAATAAGACATACAGACCATCTGATGCCTGAGGGTGAGTTTGAAAGACCTCAGCCAACCCAATTCCGACCCGCTGAACGACCAACGGCTACAAGACCTCACGATAATTTGCACCCTGAGGGAGAGTTCGAAAGGCCAGATAAACCAGACTTTGGTCCTGCAGAAAGACGATCGCCTATAAAACATACAGACCACTTGAAACCTGAAGGAGATTTTGAAAGGCCTCAACCAACTCAGTATAGACCCGCTGAACGTCCAACGCCTACAAGACCTCACGACAATTTGCACCCTGAAGGTGAATTTGAAAGACCTAAACCATCTACATACAAGCCTGCTGATCGACCAACGGCTACAAGGCCTAAAGACAACTTGCATCCTGAGGGAGAGTTCGAAAGGCCCCAACCAACTAAATATAGGCCTGCTGAACGGCCATCGCCTACAAGACCTCACGACAATTTGCACCCTGAAGGAGACTTCGTACGCCAACCAAAAGAGAAAGCTCCTACTAAAGGTGATAGAGCAGAAATACGACGACCGCAGGACAATTTGAGGCCAGAAGGAAAAATGGAGATGCCTGAAAAATCACCAGTTGGTCCATGTGAACGGCGATCGCCTATTAAACAACCTGATAATTTGAAGCCAGAAGGAGATTTCGAGAGGCCTAAACCTACTCAATATAAACCTGCTGAGCGTCCAATTGCAACCAAACCCCACGACAACTTGTATCCTGAAGGAGAATTTGATCGTCAACCAAAGCCCAAAGCTCCAACTATAGGTGAAAGAGCAGACATCAAGAAACCCAAAGATAATCTAAAGCCAGAAGGACCATTCGAGGGTCGTCCTAAGGATGACTTCAAACCTACTAAGGGCGTAAGAGCAGATATAGTAAAACACACGGATAATCTTACGATGACGGGAGATATGCAAACCATTACGTCTCGAGATGATTATACAGATTTTGTTGTTCGTGAAAGAACTGAGATTACAAAATATCAAGATAATCTTCGTATGGAAGGAGAATTCATTGACATGCGAACGCGAGATGATTACAAAATTGTTAGAGGAGAACGCATGGACATTGTTAGACATGAGGATAACTTGTATCCAGAAGGACCATTTGAAGGTCGACCGAAGGATGATTATACTCCCAAAAGAGCAGAAAGGCCGCAGATTAAGAAGCCAGAAGATAATCTTAAACCTGAAGGTGAGTTTGATCGTCCTGAACAAACGGACTTTGGCCCGGCGGAAAGACGCTCACCTATAAAGCATACAGATAATTTAAAACCAGAAGGAGAATTTGAACGTCCTCAACCGACTCAATACAAGCCTGCTGAGCGTGCAAAACCTACAAAACCACAAGATAATTTGCATCCTGAAGGAGATTTTGTACGTCGGCCGAAAGAGGAAGCTCCAACTAGAGGCGACAGGGCAGACGTTAAGAGGCCACAAGATAATTTGCGCCCAGAGGGAACTATGGATATGCCGGATAAACCTGGATATAGTCCTGCTGAGAGACGCTCTCCTATAAAACCTGCAGATAATTTGAAGCCTGAGGGTGAGTTCGAAAGGCCCGAACCTACACAGTACAAGCCTGCTGAACGTCCATCACCTAAGAAGCCGCAAGATAATTTACATCCAGAAGGTGAATTCGAACGAAGACCAAAAGAAAAAGCTCCCGTTAAAGGAGATAGAGCTGATATACGAAAACCACAAGACAATCTACGCCCTGAAGGTAAATTTGATGCACCTACGAAATCACCCGTTGGTCCAGGTGAAAGGCGTTCTCCCATCAAACATCCCGATAATTTGAAACCAGAAGGAGATTTCGAAAGACCTAAGCCAACACAGTATAAACCTGCTGATCGTGTGACTCCTAAGAAACCTCAGGACAATTTGCACCCAGAAGGTGATTTCGTACGCCAACCGAAGGAAAAGGCTCCGGTTAAAGGTGATAGAGCGGATATTCGAAAACCGCAAGACAATTTAAAACCAGAAGGTAAATTTGACGTACCGAAAAAATCACCTGTAGGTCCAGGAGAAAGACGGTCGCCAATTAAGCACCCTGATAATTTGAAACCAGAAGGCGAGTTTGAAAGACCTAAGCCTACTCAATATAAGCCAGCTGAACGTCCAACACAGAAGAAACCTCAGGACAATTTACACCCTGAAGGAGAGTTTGTACGGCAACCGAAAGATAAAACTCCCACCAGAGGCGATCGGGCTGAGATTCGAAAACCGCAAGATAATCTTCGGCCGGAAGGTAAATTTGATGCACCGAAGAAATCACCTGTTGGCCCAGGTGAAAGGCGTTCTCCCATTAAACACCCTGATAATTTGAAACCAGAGGGCGAGTTTGAAAGACCTAAGCCTGCTCAATATAAGCCAGCTGAGCGTCCAACACAGAAGAAACCTCAAGATAATTTACATCCTGAAGGCGACTTTGAGCGACAACCTAAGAAGGAAGCTCCTACTAAAGGTGAAAGAGCTGATATTAAGAAGCCTAAGGACAATCTTAAGCCAGAAGGACCATTCGAAGGTCGCCCCAAACCAGACTTCAAGCCTACAAGAGGAGAAAGAGCCGAGATAGTTAAGCATACAGATAATCTGGTGATTGAAGGAGACATGCAAACTATTACATCCCGCGATGATTATAAAGATTTTGTTGTTTGCCAACGAACAGAAGTTACGAAGCACCAGGATAACTTACGTGTAGAAGGTGAGTTCATTGACATGCGAACTCGCGACGATTATAGAGTCGTCAGAGGTGAACGCGTAGAGATCATCAGGCACGAGGATAACTTGCGTCCAGAAGGGCCATTCGAAGGTCGACCAAAGGATGATTTCACTCCGAAGAGAGCCGAAAGACCACAAATTAAGAAACCTGAAGACAATCTGAGACCGGAAGGAGAATTTGATGCACCGAAGAAATCGCCTGTTGGTCCAGGTGAAAGACGTTCTCCTATAAGGCATCCCGATAATTTGAAACCAGAGGGAGACTTTGAGAGACCTCAACCAAATCAATATAAACCTGGTGAACGTCCGACACCTAAGAAGCCCCAGGACAATTTACATCCTGAAGGAGACTTCGTACGTCATCCAAAGGATACAGCTCCTATTAAGGGTGAACGAGCTGATGTACGAAGACCTCAAGACAATCTAAAACCGGAAGGTACATTCGATGCACCAAAGAAGTCACCGGTTGGTCCAGGTGAAAGACGGTCTCCCATCAAACACCCCGATAATTTGAGACCCGAAGGAGACTTTGAGAGACCTAAACCGACGCAGTATAGACCTGCCGAACGCGTGACACCTAAGAAACCACACGACAATCTGTTCCCAGAAGGTGATTTCGTACGTCAACCCAAGGAAGGATCTCCGACCAAGGATGAAATCACGAGGAAACATACTGATCAACGCATCGTCAATCAACGGGACGAAATCACCAAGAAACATACCGATCAACGGGTTATCAATCAACGGGGCGATATCACCAAGAAACATACCGATCAACGCGTCGTGAATCAACGGGACGAGCGTATCTCGACGCTCGAGATCGGTAGCAAGACCGAGAAAACCGAGCGACGCAACGTCATACGCCAAACCGATCTACGAAACGAGACTGAGTTCGAGAAGACTCTACGTGTCGAGAGTAAAGACAACGTCAATACCACGGATAGGCAAATTGCCAAGAGACCTCATGACAATCTGCGACCGGAAGGCGACATGCACACGACCACGTCATCGACGAGCGATTACCAACGCGTCGACGGTGACAATTATCGCGCTCAGACGTACAGACGCGAGGACCATTTGCGAATGGAAGGTCGCATCGACACGCGTCGATCCAGCGACGACTACTGCAACAAACAGGTGCGCAACATCGAGAAGGTTCACTCGCAGCGCCGGCAGGACAATCTGCGGATGGAGGGCGAGTTCACGGACAATCGTCGCAGGGACGACTACACCTACGTTGTGGCCGAACGAGTACCGAGCGAACGCCGCAGCCCCATCAAGCATCCGGATAATTTGCGACCCGAGGGCGACTTTACCGGCCGAGTCAGGGACGACTACAGCTCCACGCGTCGCGTGGAGAAGAGCGAGTCAACGATGAGACGCGAAGACAACAAGGTTAGCGGCGTCGAGTCCAGAACGTCAATCCGGGAGAGTTACTCACCGCAAACGGGCAGAACGAGCGAGCTACACCAGTCGACAAGTCATCACGGCGATCCTGCATTACCGGCAGCCGGCAATTCGCCGATCAGTTTGCGCAGAATCGACGACAGCAGCACGACGAGACACCAATCGCATACCAGCGACAGTAGGAAAACGCTCTCGACGGTGCACCGCGAGGAGGCTTCGCTGAAGCAGCGCCAGGACTTCGAGAGGCATCAGGAGCAGCAGCACGTGAAGCGAGACTACGTAAACGAGAGATACAGCAGCGAGGTGGACCCGGCGCACAATCGGGTGGGCTCGCCCACGAGGACCGGCCACAAGCGTTGGAACGTCATCTCCTCGACGACGGACATCAGCAATACGGCCCTCCATCGGCGCATAGCCAGCGCCGAGCGCGAGCAGAACAGCTGCCAGAAGGAGTTTACCCAGCAGGTCGTCAGCAACAGCAGCAACGAGAACAGAAAGAGTCAATCGTCGCTTCAACGCACCAGCAGCAGCGGCAACCCCTGGGCCTCGTCCAGCTACGAGCGCGAAACTCGCGTGGTCAAGAGTCCGCCGAGGGACAACCTGGCGGTGGGCGGATCGTTCTATCATACGACGAGCGAGGCGCGCCGCAGCTACGGCAATTTCTCGACGGAAAAGGTACAGCGAGTGGAGCGCGTGCGTCGTCAGGGTAACGTGTCGAATATCAGTTTGGGCGACGAGAGAGCCCAGTCGTCCAGCATGTACAAGAAGGAGTTCGTGCCCCGGCAGGCCAAGGGACCCTGTCCGGCCGCTCTGTTGCAGGCCAACAAGGCGCCCTTCAAGCACACCAGGGATACTCCGAAACACAAGTTCTACATGCCCGTCGTCCAGACCAACTAATTTTATACGATGTGTACTCGAGATACTATTCTACTAAAAAAAATCACGTGAGATGTCTCATGAAAGATTATGAAACAAAAAACCACGCGAGTAGAAATTTACGACAAAATTTATGATAGAGAATAAACATTTTTAGAATATGTGTAAGCAACCACGTGATTCATCACGTAAAAATTCTATCTTTAATGTTACGTGATATTTTGTATGACTATTATATTATTTATAAAACAAAAATCCATAACGAATGTAATGGTATTATCGAGAATCAAAAATATCGAGATTATTATGAAAAGACTCGCGAGTTGTTGTTTCATAATGTCACGTGATTTTTTCGTGGGGCTTCCTTCACGCCCTCTCGACTATAGCTCGTTGTATTTTTCATGAATATCAATTTGGACTGTGATAATTATAAAAACGAAAAAATGAGATATATTTTTTTTCATAAATTTTCTAGCTCTCAGATATATTTTTAATATATGATACTTGATCGCATTATCCTCCGTGATCGAGGAGTTATACTTGATATTAAAGACAGAAAGGATGATGTTCTAAACGTCAGATATTGTTATATTCTAGGAAGAGAGATAATGAATCTTTCGAAGAAGCAGAATTTTTAGCTTGCGCTATGTATACTCTGTCAGCCCTTAATTAATGATATGCCTATTATATATTTTGCAAGCATTCACACCGATCCTTTGCTTCAAGTCATATGCTTTTTTCGTTATTTTCTATTATTATTTAAATTAATTAATATTCTTATATATTTTATTTAAGCATTTGTTATATCATTACATGACTTTATACATCGTCCGTTGCCATATATAAAGAAATATATACGAATTGTGCGTATTAATCTTTGTCGAGATTCAATATGCTCACGAGCTGTTTTACGATGATACAGTTTTTTTATATTCTTTAATTTTATATTATAATAAATTTATTACCTTTCATCCCTAATCCCCATGTATTTATTAACCCTATTATTTGCAATAAATGTTGCTTTACAAAATTTTTCTTTTGCGTTGTTTTTGTATTGCACATTCCTTTCCTTCTGCATTATTTGTTGCACCATAAATTCACTTATAATTTTAGTAATTTATAGTAAATTCAACTTGCAATAAACGGTTATTCAATGATTTTTAAACTTTTTTACGGATAATAATCAAAGTATAATATAAACGTGTACTTCTGATGTATATCCTAATAATATAATTGACATGTATATAACTCGCAAAATTGAAGAAATGTAAGTATAATTTTAATCTTCGCTAATTATGTAACATTACACACATCTTTGTTTCTTCATGAATGAAGAAAGCTCAATTGATGTAGTAAGTTATTTTGATTATGACATAAAGTATACTCTGGTGCGTATATAGTTCATGTGTACGTTAACCATTGAGGGTCAGTCTCTAAAGCGTATAAATATGTTAAAAATAAGAGACAGTTTTGTAGAAAATCTATTTTTAGTAATCTGCGTGAATTTAACGTTAAAAAGTAAAATGGTTTACGAAAGTTTACTAAATTAAACTATATATTGTAAGATATAGTACTGTAAATACAGGCAAGTGTTCATTGTAGTTGATCTACGATACTGCAATAAAAGTAATTTTACAGAAATTTAACATAATTATTTTACACCTTAACATATAGTTTGTAAGTCTAAGTTTATATAAGTCTAAACGGTAAATAAATAATTAAATAGTATATAATATAAATCACATCTACAAAAGATTAAAAGAAAGTAATTTAGTAATAATAAAATATATGTATAAAATATTATTTATCATATTTTTAATTATTATTCATTAAGCTACCAAAGTGGTAAATAATCAATACAAAATTATGCTAAAGAAAATTGTGAAATCAACTAACAAATGGTCAAGTAAAGAAATTAATTATTGCATTGCAAGTATAGATGATTTTTAACATTATTTTTAACATTTTATAATTATCCAGACATTTATACGATGTAGTTCAAATTGCAGTGTGAAATATTGTAATATTCGCTTTACCATCATTTTATGTTTATTTTAAAATTTTGTACAATATCATCAATTATAGAAACAATTATAAACATACGGGCCCGTCGACCAATAGTTCAAGGTCCATCAGAAAAAATACTTCTTTCACTTGAAAAAAGAAACTTTCCTACAGCTTGTCTAGTAAAAAATAAGTGAAATGTAAAAGATAAATGTAAAATATAAGTAAATAATAATTAAAATAAAGTAAGCAAAGTTTTTTGTTATATACGAATTAAACTGGTTGGCATATGTATTGAAAATTAGTATAATACTTCGAAAAGATGACGAAAACATTTTCGTAGTTTTACTGTACAAATTTTTCAGATAAAAATTTAGTAACATGTAAATTTATAATAGTCCACCAATCAACTATCGGTCGACGGGCCCGTATGTTTATAATTATTTTTTATAATTGATGACATTGTACAAAATTTTTAAATAAACACAAAATTATGGTAAAGCGGATAATACAGTATTTGACACTACAGTATGAAATACATAGTATAAATGTCTGGATAATTATAAAATGTTAAAAATAATTGACCATTTGAAATGATCATTTATACTTTTCTGGGAATGCAATAACTAATTTACTGTTTTTTAATCTTTTGTACAGGTGTGATTTGTAAATTAATGTGGAAGATGAACTCATATTTGCCTAGATTATACGTTTGTGAAACGTTAGTTTTAGAGAGATTTCACAACTTTTTTAAGAACCGAATAAAGTAGTATTTGAAAATAAATATAATATTATTTTCAAAGAATTATACAGTTTTTGGCAAATAATTTTATTACCTTTTTGACTACTTACATCAATTCTTATTAAAAAATGTGTCTGAACTAATATATAACGAATTAAAGGGGTTGCATTAGTTTGTATGCTTTATTGAATGCATCACGAACTCGAATTCTTTATTTTATGGCAATAAGGGGCAAAAAAGTTAAAATTAAAAAAAGCATTTATTTCAGACTGAATTTTCCTTTTACAATCGTATTGTCTTGTAAAAACAAAGGGCTGATTATAAGGTACAATTATAAAGAAAATCGGCAAAAAATTAAGTTTTTATAAAAGTAGGCGTAAATGTGTGTGCATATGTGCTACCGTACGCACAAAAAACAAAAATGATGTGAAATGTGTATTTTACTCCCACTATTATTGAAAGAAATGTTAGTATCACGGGCGCAGAACTTATATGCTGTAAAGTTCCACTTTACGTCCTTAATTACGAAAGGTACTATTCTGTGGCTTCCCATAATAACCACTTAAGTCCATTTTTCGTGTTTTCGAGATATTGAGGTTTTAATTTTAAAATTGCCATTTAAGGGGAGGCCGGAGCATACATGCAGTTACATAGTTACCGACAATTTCGTATTTTTCAGTATTCTCATTCGATCTTTAATTTATTTTAATTATCTCAGTTGTCCGGTGTTCCTTAGTCGATTGAGAACATGAGACAACTAAAGTTTTTAACTTTTATGAACAATTAAATCAGAATAATGTAAAATTCAATGCAGAAATCTGTAATTGGCTCCGACCTCCCCTTAAGCCTATGCAAAAGAAAAGCATAACTTATGAAAAAGCGAAAGTTTTAAATGAACTTTTGCAACTGTTAACTTTTTATCTGAAAGTACACCATACGTAGATACCAAAATCACTAAAAACTCAATTTTCAAAAAAATGGACTTAAGTGCTTATTCCCGGAACCCACAGTATTTTATTTTAGAAAAAGTAATTTGTTTTATTTCGTATATGTAACATTTTTCATAATTAACTCTATTCGAATATTATTACTTGTGCAAAAAGTAATACAGGCTAAAAAGAGTAGACAAAGAAGATATGCCAAATTTAATACATTATATACTTCTAGGTTATATTAAAAAAAAATTGTAGCTATTTTCGACCTACTAAATTCAAATAATAATACAAACCAATACCCTGATCCCTTCGAATTTCTGTTGACGAGGGTTTACTGCATCAATTTATAACTTTTTCTTAAAAGATAAGACAGCGCAATGCCAATATTTACTGCTACAGGCACATCTGTTCTTTCTCGGACACCTCATTGTTTATATTACGTCAGCTGATCCTTATACGCATTTAACCTTATGATGATAACGTAGATAATGTACTTGTATCTTGTATGATCAGCTAATCCTTCAAAATTCACGTATATTTTGCATTATTTAATTAATAACTCAAAATTTGCCCACGTATAATACAACACTCACGTGACATTATCATAATATTAGTATGCCCCTTGTCGTGTCTCTATATATATTTGTTTACAAACTAAAACCGCAAGTATTTTTTATATCAATGATAAAATTCATAACTCTCAAATAAATACCGATGTAGTGCATAATGTACAAAATAGCATTAAAAATGAATGTACTCGAAACTTTGAGGAGGTTATGGACCACGAAATAAAAGTATAAGGTCCACGGTGCGGCCCCAAAAGCTTCGTATCGTACTTAGTACTAATAAGGTAAACGTACCAATGCTCGGACGCTAAACCCAATAATCGGACAATTTTTCATAGCTCTGCATATTTTTAAATAAAAAATTTTTCGTAACGTTAACTATAAAAATCATTTAATCGATCTAGTCTATTAGTCTATAAATCTGGGATGATTACGAATTATTTCATGTATCTAATAAACACTTATTTTCAATATTGTCCGGTCATAGGGACGTGTCCGATCATTGGTACGCGTACCTACTTGCCATCGTGGCACTACCGCGCCCCTTGACCGACTGAATCGTACAATAATTTAATTATATGGTGTACCTCAAAAACGCTCTTTTTTGTACACTCGGCGTAGGAAATTTCTGGTCGAATGCGGTTCAAATCCTCCAATGAGCTTAGCGAAAACGTGTTTTCGATCCAATGTGACTCAATGAAATTGCAGTATTTAAAAAAATTTCAAACGCATTCGACCAGAAATTTTCCACGTCGAGTACACGTAGGTTATAACAGCTTTAAAAAAAATAAACTAAATCTCCTGTTTAGGATTGTAAAATTTTAGAATTATTGTTCAGTCCGTACTTCCTTTTAAAAAAGGGAGATTAATTCTGGATATTAAGTTCTATAATATTCTAATATTATTAGAAGACATTCTAACAATTTATTTTTCAAATAAAATAGATGAAAATTAAAGTCCAACAATAAATTATTACTTACCCAAATTTAACGATTAACCCTATAACCTATGATTGTCGCTCACATTCTCAGCTCAGAAAGTTTCTGAGGTTGGTGGACCTAAAAATATTTTTAGGTCGAAAAATATATTATTTTTTATGACCATAATTACTTAGTAACAAACAAACTATTTTTCTAGGATTGCCTTATATATAGCTACATAAATCGGTTACCTATATTTTTTACAAATTGTTATATAAATATCATTGTATCCTTATGCGCTTAGAACAAACTTCAGACAAGTGACAGTACACAATGCGTGCCGGTGCACTGCCGGCGCGCGCATGCAACAAACAATAAATATACCTATCTACATAAACATAAACAGATACAAAATTTTACTTAACCTACCTTTTTGTCTAACCAAAGTTCAAATTGTAAGCAATCTACATATACTACAAACAATAAATAAATGCATTGTGTTGCGGAAAAAACGAGAATCATAAAAAAAAATGAAAGCTCGCGTTAGCGACGCATCGATCGACGGCACCTCAGCGATCCTCGTGGTTCTCCTGATCCTTTCGTACTTGTGTCTGGTCGACGGTATCGGTAATCGTGCGAGGAATAGGTGGGATATACTGATTGTGATTATACGTAGTTTATAGTATTACAAATTTTTGAGAGAAATTGTACTACCCCTAATAAAAGTAAAGCATGATGCCAACTTTTCTCGGAGTGAATTGTACTGAGAGTAGGCATAGGTACTAGTTGGGTATAATGCGGGGTAGATGTAATTTAGCCTATACTACTCGAAATTTTGCCTACTACATTTAAAATACAGGAGAATATATATTTATATAGTAAATATATGTTCTACATATGCTATGTATTCTATACATTTCATTTATATAGTAAATATATAATACGCACTGTGAAGTGACCTAATGTAACTTGGTATTTTTCACTAGGATAAAATTAACTATTTATTCTGATGCTATTTAATTCACTAGTGTTGAATATTCATTCTGAGGTTATAGTTCTATTTTCTAATCGACTTTACATATATATACACACACACACTATATACACTATATGTAGTGTTGAATTGAGATTCTCCGTATATATATATATTTATTTATATTGTCTGCAACCCTCTCGAAAACTACTGATGAATCAATTTTAATGAAACCTGTTGCTTCTAGCTTATATAGTATGTTTCAGCTTTGACCGAAAAACCATAATGTTCAAAATCATTCAAGTAATAATCATTCAGGGGCATTATCTTCAAGTTAATTTTATTCTACTGATTTCTTTTTGCTTCTTACTTTTCAATGCTATACCAAAATTTCATTCAACATCGTCATCGCGCCTGTCTCGCTCTCCTCTGCAGAAACAGCGAGCAGTCGGTCGGCGCGGACTCCCCGAGCTCGGCGATCGAGGCGCGCCTCGAGCGCGAGATCCGGCGCAGGGTCGAGGCGATCAAGAGCGACATAGGCCGGGAGATCGAGAGGCGCGAGCGCGCGCGCCTGATTCGGGAGAACAACGACAAGTACGACGAGCTGGAGCGCGAGGAAAGGGGAGACACCGAGGAGGAGCGCGAGAGTGCAGCGAGCGAAGCGGAAGCCGAGGATAATGCAGAGGGGGTTGGCGTGCTCGGAGGTAGGGTAATGGCGTTGGACGCGCGAGGTTGTCCAGAGTGTGAGGAAGTTTTAACATCTGATGGAAATAACTTATGGGAGTGAATGTGCGGGAGCGTGTGAAAATGGGTAAGAATGGGCAAAGATGTTGAAATTATGGGAGACAATGTAAGGAAATGTTGGGTGTGAGTGTCGGATTTCGAACATAGTAATGGAACGTTTTGTCACAATTATGCATGCTTATTGTACACTTTTTTCTCATGTTTTGACATATTTTTTTATGTTTTATTACGGTTTCTCATAGACAAAGTAAATAAATAAACTGCATATTTATTCACATTTTCTCCCAGTTATCTACGTTTTCTCTCATTATCTGACACTTATTTATATTTTTGCACATTTTTTCATTTTTAATGTGTAAAAAACGTGAGAAAATGTGCATAAATGTGTAAAAAGGTGACATAACGTGCAACGAACGTTTAAAATCAGTAATTTATGTACATTTTCTCACGTTTGTTCACAATTTTTAACATTTTCTCCTTATGCGCATTTATCCACATAAATTATTTCCAGCAGGGACTGCAAATAATGCCTCTAAATATATTGTTCGACCAGGACTTGAATAATTTATTTAGAAGTATCATTATTTTATTTAAATTGTTTAAGAGTACAGTCAACTATTTTGTTCAAGAACTTCAAAAAACTATATGCTAAATCGGTATAGAAAAAAGCCTTACTTATTTCTTCCAAAATTTTACAGCGTGTTCTGCATATTGATAATCTAACGTAGCCCAAATTCAATGAGGGCTTAACCCTTTAATGTGAACAACGCCCGAAACCGTATAGTTGTGACCTGCGTTGGTGTTAGTAAATCGTGGTTTCTACTTCATTTTCTTAAACGCTGAATTGAAATATTAATAATTTTACTTTACATATATACTCAGTAACGTATGATCAATTATTTAAGTGCTATTCAGCTTAGAAAGTAAAACATTAGGCGGGCAATCGAACAAAATAGATTTTAAGACGTTACTACTACTAATGCACGATGCGCTTTCAAGGGTTAAATTCTTGTTATCAGTATAAAGAATATGCCATAAAGTTTTTCTATTGATCGAGGAAAAATTTTTTTTCTTAGATTCAAATCTGTCTAAAATATATCTTCAGCCCCTGTAGAAGGGGATTTTTCAGTAAAGTTTTGGACATTATGGAAAAAACGTTGATTCCTCTTATAATAATTGAAAAATTAGAACATTAGCAGACCCAGATAAATAATTTAAGCCCTTATTATCGATGTGCTTATTCGAGAATGTAAATAACAGCCTTTTTCCTAAAGGTATTTTTTTAAAGAAAAGATGCGAATACTTGAGCTCTAGTGTTCAATTAGACTTATTGATCAAAAAGATTATTAATAATACTCTTGAATTTTCCCTCACTAGTGACTAGTATGCTTTTATAAAATCTTTAATGCTCTGTATGCATTAAAAAGTGCAAGTTAATAATCTTCACTAAAAGTTTTAAAAACTAAATTCATATCTGGAACCGAATTATTCAGACAGTACCAGATTCTTCAAATACTTGAAATTTATAATTATACGCATTACATACTTGTTGGCAGCTTTCGAATACGCGGATATATTTTACCGTACTATATTCATAATCATACACTTGATGATTATGTATCAAAAAAAGTAAATTTAAAAAGAACTATTCAATACAAAAGAAATAAACAAGTGTACTACAGAATTGGTACAATATTTCAATTAGTTTCTTACATTACCATTACATTCTGTATACTTGATAAGATTCGGACGAAAGGATAAGGAGAAAAAGGGACAGAGACGACGACGACATAGAGCGCGACTTGAAGGAAAACGCGAAGGAAAATGCGAACGAATCTTCTAAATCGAAAACACTAACGGATGCTGGCCAACAGCCGGATTTCCTCTTCATGCCGGAAAAGTCCGCGCTGCAGTTCGACGAGCCGCGCGAAAATCGCAGAGTCAGCAAGAGAAACGTCCGTGCTCGTAAATTCACGGTAACTAACTTGAAAACGAAAACTTTTCTAATTTCATAGAACGTCAATTTTCATTAAGAGATTCGGAGATGTATATATATATATATATATAATAATTCGAGCTCGTAACACAGAATAAAATATCTCTAGCCTCATTTACAGCGTCTGACCTGACCTGGGTACTACTTGTGCTAAAAACTTGGCATGCTAATCTCAAAATTGAAAATTAAATGAAAAAGCGGTGACCTTAAAGAAAATATGATTTGAGAAAAACACGGTTAAATAAATGTACAACTTTGTATGTCATATTTAGAATAAATCAATTATTTCGTTAAAACTGTCATAACACTTAGTCAATTTTTCTAATTTAAACTCCATCGGATCTCAAAAAACGATAAAATTATAAAAACACCTTAAACAATAAACTTAATAAAAAAAAAGAGCAACAAAAATAATTACTAAATTACACATCTAATAATCGCGCAGGATTCCTCGTCAAAATTAAACCACCGCCGACGAAGACGACGCCGATTACCCAGGCGAAGAAGGCGGAAAAACGTCCAGCCCGCTAGAAAGAAAAAACCCTCGAGTGTTGACAACGCAGACCTGATCTCCGCCTACGACGGAACGTTTCCCAGAGTGCAGCCATCGTCCTCGGGCAGCAGCAACGGCCAGCTATGGAGATTCAAAAGAGTTTGACAAAGATCACGTGACACATCGCGTGAGATTGTGACACGAAAAAATCGTATATTGGATAGTTGATAAAATATTTTTGAGAATTAATGTGTCAGTCACGTGGGATCTTGTGTGAAAATTTGACGGAAAATATCACGTGACATATTACGTGATTTGTTTAATATAAAGTTTTGGAAAGTCTATGAAGTATCAGAAATGGTAGTTTAATTAGCTATATCCGTAGGCTACAGTCGGCGTTATGTAATTTCATGTAAAATGTCACGTGATCACATCTTATGTGAAATTATCAACTTGAGATCTAAAGTGACTTTTTACATAAAGTTCTGTGAATAGATTTTGACACAAATTTTTATATGATTTGTTGTTTCATATAAGTTAACGTAAAATGCCACGTTAGATCGACGTCATTTTCTTAGTAGAAGGTGGTACTCGCTGCAATTTAACAAACTGAAAAGTTTAAAACATTTTGTACGATTATATCTTGAATGAAAACAAAAAAATAATGAACGACTGTTTTTGGTCGGGCGAATAAATGAAAAGATAGACACGTAAGATTCTTTTCTCCATTTATTTAAAAAAATCGATGTCTGAGAAATGGTGTTCACAATAATATGGTACAACGACATATCGGCAAATACAGATATTAATTATTTATAAGATGTTTTCTTTTCTTTATATGTATCTGTTCTGTGTGTGTATGTGTGACTGTGTGTCCGTGTGTATAATATGGCGTACGCCCGGTTCTCCTCACAGTGTGAAATTGTAATTTACCACAAATAACATTGGCTATATACAAATATTACAATCGTTTTTCTTCTTCTCCCATTAAAATGCTTAAATATATATTATTCATTATTATTTATTTCTCCTCGATCCTTCTCGCCGCCCAGCGTTGATTTTTTTCTTTTCATATAGGTTCGATATTCGATTTCGTGTGTGACGTGTGTGTATGTGTGTACTCTCTATGTATTTAATTTAATTTTTTTTTGTTATTTTATCTCATATATTATATACCAAGACGCGTGTAAATTTTTTTTGTTTTAATTACGTTTGTAGATAATATTCATATATAAAGTACTTGGAATACGATGCCATGTTCTTTTTTTCTTAACGACTCTTTTGCGCGCGTGGCCTCCTTGAAGGAAAAACGCCATTTACGACACACCGAGCCGGGTCGAACAATATACAGAGAGATTGATCGATATTAATAAAAATCTAACGATGCAAATAGTTTTATTCGGCGGTTGTGTTCTTCTCTTTTTTTTTTACTTATTTACTTTTTTTCATCGAAGATAAAGGAGATAGAGAGTGTGTGACGATTGAAACGGTGACAATATACGAATTAAAAAATGGAAGCGGCAGGTGGTGATGGCGTGGGAGAGAGAAAGAAAAAATAACGGACATAGAAAATACAAAGAAACAACGTCGTCTTTCTATCTATCCTGTATAAAAGCACGTAATCTGGGTCGATTATTTCGATTAAACTTTCGCTCCTCCGTCTCATTCCTCGCTATATCGCTTTGATTATCGTGATTTCTTGCATTCGCGCTTGGCTCTCTCCCACTTATAGTCGAGTACCAGAACATTCACATGAATAAACCAGAAAATGCGATTATTTTATCATATAATGCCATTAACTCTATTTTTCTTGTTGAATGAGTAACGCATTTTTATACACAATTCTGTTACAAAAAAAGGCTTTGAGAGGTAAAACTAGAGACTTGTCAAAAATTAAAATATAGTCCTTAATTAAAAAAAATAATAATAAAACGGCGCATGATAATATAGGTAGTAATAAAAATAACAACAGCGACAATAATAATAATAGTATAGTAGGTAGTAATAAAATAATAATGTATATATAATATATAACGATCCACGTGCCATGCGTGCATGCGTGTGTGCGAGCATGTGTCTATTCAATATAACTAGATTAATAATTTATTTATATTTTCATTTATGACTATCTTTTAAGTACTAGACAATAGAAAAAAGTCACTAATTTTAATGATCAACTAGAGTAATAGAATTTTTTTTCTCGAATAAAGTTTATGTTAATGTATATATATAATATATATATAATCTGGGCACTGCGACTCAGTCAAAGTTACTCGAGTAAATTGACATTTACGCCACGACGTTTTTTGTTTTCACTTGCCGATCGGTCTATAATATTATATAATCGCCGATTGCGCCACTGCAGTCATACAAGTTTCCTCAAATCAAACACGGCCATAGTTTGTTTGTTTTATGTTTTCTCTCTTGTTATTTTATTATTTTTCCTTTTTTAATATTTTACTTTTTTTTCTCTACACCTCCGCTTTTAAACTACTTTTTTTTACTCGAATCAACAGCTCTGCGTATAGTGTGATTATAAACGTAATCGACGGCTCCGCGATTTGGCACATGCTTGCGCTACCTCTTTCTCTCTCTCTCTCTCTTTCGCTCTCTCTTTCTCTCTCTCTCTCTCTCTCTCTTTCTCTCTCTCTCTCTTTCTCTCTCTCTCTCTCTCGATCACAATACCCTATATTACCGCTTTTCCGTTATCACATCTAGATGAATATATATTTTTAAATTTATTTTTCTCTCAACAACCAACAACACGTCTCTCTGAGAAACCAAATTTTTTATATCGGATCTTTCGACGATTATTATCCATTATTAATTTTATTTTTTTAAAAAGAGAAAACAATATACATATTACAACTAACGTAACAAATTCAATATACGAACGTATTTTGTGATAGCTTTCTTGTTTTGTTTTCTTTATTTTCTCTTATTTTTACGAGCTACGCATTTCAAAAATTTTCAACGTAGATAATCTCGCAATTTGGTCCATTGCGCCTGTTTCCTCGAGACTAGCGCTTCTATATAAATTTAAAATGTACAAGCTTTTTGCGACCGTCGTGTTTTTTTTTATTTAATTACAATTCAACATCGGACAAACAGCATGTTAAAATACAAACATACCAATTACCCAATTATACAAATATACCAAGTATACAAATTTTTGTTTTTCACGAATGATTGCACAACTGGTCCTTGCGGCAGAGGCGGACGACGCGAAATCCTTGCTCGCAAATCTATACGCGTTTTCTTTTACCTCGAAACAAAAGTAAAATTTTACGTACTTAAAATTTTTAACTGAAACTTTCTTGTCCGCGTTATACTTTTTGTTTCCCTGTGAAATCGTGGTTCGTGTGCCCTGCCGAAAAAATCACGTGATTCGAACTATAATATGTTTTATCAGATGATTAAGCACGTGACATTATTGAAAAAATCGTCAGGTGAATAATCGCTGATAAATCATATGTTTAATCGTACGATTTGTCATATAAGATTTTTTAATGAATTTAAACAAAATTCATTATATGATGAATAATAACACGATTATTCACCCGACAATTTTCTTAATAATGTCATGTGATTAATTATATGATAAATCATGTGATTCTTCCCAGTAGGTTGTGTTCAACTACATTTCTTTTGCAAAACCCGCGTGTCGAAGGATAATAATTCTCAGCCATTGGCACTTTTTGTTGCGTAAAATATTGAATAGACTTTAACAAATAGACAGAACATATCTCATATCAACTTCCCCTATGTGACTCTATATGTACGATACATGTGATATTTTAATATAATTATACAGTAGTCTCACGTTAATTCTCACTTCCATCGTACGATAAACATGGAATCGACTATAAGAGCCATTTCGCAGAGCCTATATGATAATATGTATTTTTATTATTGTACAGGCTGGAGGAGACGACGAATAATGGGGGACGAGAATTTTTAAAACTATGTAGCAAGGAATAACGCGAAATTACTGTATATATAAATGTATAACGAATTGTTCAACGTGTATTTACATCGGTATGATTAAAAAGAGGCTATGTGGTACTTTCTTAATATGTTAAATGATATTATATTTTTATAATTCAAATGAAATTATGTGCTATAATCGAGAGAATCACTATATGCATGGTGAATGATTTCCATGTTACAAATTAGAATTCGTCTTCATTTTAGATAAATTTTTATTTTCAGTTACTATTTTTACTGATTGTTTAAATATCTGCTTAAAGTTCTGAAACATTTGAAATCAATCTTGGAATCTGTGAATGTGAGTCAGTAAAAATAAAAATAAATAACTTATTTTTCATATTTTTTAGTGAAATCGGTATTTTAAACAAAATATTTGGTATACAGTATGAAAACATCGATTCTTAAGTGTTTTGAATAACATTACGTATAATATATTTTTATTTCATACGATAATATTGGTTTTGATTTAGCGAAAGATCCTCCTTAGAATATAAATTCAACAAAATCAGGTATTTGTTGAAATCAGCCATTGAGCACCTGAACTTTTGCATTTCCTCTACCATGCATAAAATCATATTCTGTAAAATTTTTGAAAATTTAATCTGAATTATAAAATTACACCTTTTTTTTTAAATATTTGTAGAAAACCACAGAAACTCTCCTTAACATTGTGTGTATATGCGAGTGTGTGACAATGACGATTGCGAATTCGCTTGTCCATAACGCGTCCGGCTCACATCTACATCATCCACCAATAAAATCACACTGGCGCAGGTGTCGCGCGAGCTCTAGTTTATATTTATAAAGTTACTTTCAAAAAACAATTGACAACCATCGGAGGCCATGCGAGCATCATGCAGTCTCGAACATGTGCTGCTGCTGCTTCTGCTGCTACTTCTGCTTCTCGTTAATACTCCTCCTCCTCCTCCCCCCCCCCCCCTCGCATTTTCTCCTCTTCACACAGAGCGAGTGTTATACGAATTTTGTGGCCAAAGTGTGTGCGTGTGTGCATTACGAGCGTTCGACAAAACAGTTTATAGAGAAAAAGTATACATAAGAGGCTGAAGGAGAAAGAACAAGGAGAGATATTGATACGTGTATAGGAGATTTAAGAAGTAGGAAGAGAAAGAGAAGAGGAGATAAATGAACGTGTGAATGAGACACCCTTTTGTGTTTTTGTTTGTCGAGAAAAAAGAAATAGTCAAGGTAAGAAATATTGCCTAGTTATGTATATACGTGCTATTGCTACACAATTAGCGACGATCTTTTTTGTCTTTTTCATTTTTCATTCATCATTAATAACAACGAAGGTTTTTGACGCTTATTTTCGACATTGAGATTCGCAATTATAGTTTATTATAAAAATTTTTATCTAAAGCTTCTTTTTTAAATTACATCGAGCATCGATCGGTGGAAGGATCGAGATTTTCTTTATGCGAAGATACGACATTCGTAATAAACGTTAACAATGTATGTGAAATCTTGCGGCTCGGAACTAAGAATGATTCAAGTAAAAAGATGAAGAATCGTCAATAATACAACGCATGCAGTATATTCAACATCAGCGAATGAATAGAGTGCAAGTCAATTTTTTTCGTTTTTTTTTCATTTAAAATCGCGTAATTTGATCTCGAGTCTTTTTTTCTCGTGATGTGCCGTATATGAAACGAGGTTTCGCAGTTTAAAAACAAAAATTACGAGGAACGACTAAAAAGGGTCACAATCAAACTTTGAAATACAATGTACAAATATATATAACAGATTTTTTCGGCGAATCGTATTTCGGAAAGCAATGAGTAAGTAAAAAAGTGTCATCTTCATAAGAATGATTACGTTGAAATCTTCGCATAACATATATAGATTCGGTGTATTGTTCGTTTACAGCTAATCTTCCTACAGAGTTTCCTTTTTCATTATTATTAATATTTATATATAAATCAATAAATGATTCGTTTTTGTGCTTCTCAGAGATCATCTTCGTTAAATCGTACTTCTTCATCATCATCATCATAGATAATCATCACCATTATTTTCATTTTATAATCATTAATATACGATCACCGTCATTATATTAGTCACGTCATCGTCATCAAAACAGTCGTAGATACCATTATTATACGCGATACAATGTACAAAGTAGTATAAAATAAAAAAAGTTGATTAATAAATTTCTTTTGCAGTATTCGCATTAATTAATTAATTATATGTGTAGTGTCTGTTCACCGAGGCATTATCATCATTATTTCATTATCTTTTCATTTTTCCCCCCTTTTCTTTCAATCTGACTTCGCTGAAGTTTCTTTTCCTCTTTCGACTCTTCATGGGCTGCGTCCACTTTGTTTGTTTCGCGAGATTTTAAAATACAAAAAATCGACCGTAGTCTCCGAATCGTCAAAATTATTCGCATATATATATGTGTATATATAGCAATCCGTTCTGTTTCCGTTTATCCTTTTTTTCTTAACGCTGCTCTAACCTAAAGTCGGCCTCGGTCGTCGGGTCCGAGATGACCATGTCCGAGTTGGCGAGCCTCTGGAGCTCGTCGAGGTCGAGCGGGTCGAGGCCCTGGCGCAGGGCGTTTATGTCCTCCTGGCGCAGGGAGTTCAGATCCTGGGCGAGCGCGTCGTCCGACGGGAAGAGATCCTGGCCGAAGGTCGCGGCGATCGAGGGGCCAAAGTCCTTGCCGAAGTCCGAGCTCACGAGGTCGTCCGGTCCCAGCGAACAATCTATATTGAAGGGTTGGCAAAATCGGAGGAGTTAGCTTTCGTTTGGATTGTGGTTGCGAGGGGTTGATTTTTCGCGTGAACTCTGTCGTTGATTTTGCAGCTGGATCCAGTCTATTATCCAGTTGGATTTCGACCTGGATACCAGCTGGAATTCACGTTGACTGGATTGGACTTTCACCTGAATTCTAGCTGGATCGACCGGGATTGGATTGAATTGGAGTGAATTCCAGCTGAATTTAGCTAAAATTCCAAGTCGACTGACAGTTGAAAATCTAGGTCGAAACTTAACCAGATTTCCATCTTTCCAGGTGATTCCATGTGGGAATCCAGGTAGATTACAGGTGGAAATCGAGTTGAATTTAGGTGAAAATCTAGGTGTATTCTAGGTGGAAATTGGGGATGAAATGCAGGTGGATTATAGGTGGAAATCCAGCTGGAGTGGACTGAATCCTGAATGGATTTTGCTGGATTTCAAATTTTCTCCAGCTAGATTCCACCTGGATTGGACTAGATTCTAGGTAAATTTGACTAAAATACCAGGTAGACCACCAACTAGAAATCAAGGCCGGAAGTTTGTGCTAGATTTCATGTTGAATAACGTATAAATCGCTTTGCTACGCAAAACACAGCGAAAAACCAAGGCCAGGATTTTCAGCAGAATATCGATTTACATAAATTCATCCAAATGTAGCTGGAATACAGTCCAGAATAGAGTCCAATCCAGGTTGGATTTTCACCTAGATTGAAATGAAACATGACTGCATTTGCGACTAGCACGATTTCCTGTTGGAATTCCAAAAAATATCGTTTTTTTAAATACGTTAAATGTAAAAATCCGTAGATTTGACGGTCCATATGGGTAGTTTCTTGATGCTTTTAATATTTATTCAATATTATTACGTAAAAAACTTGTAGGTAATAAGGAAAAGATCATTTCAGAGGATCTAATCAGGTTATTCTATCAGGTCATATACCATGTTAAAACATCAAGTAATTTATCACATAATTGATCACCCGATTTTTTCAGTGGGGAAAACCTGTTTAACAGGTTGAGCGCTAACCGTGAAATTAGGTGACTTGCCTCTTGTGCTAAAGGCAAATTTAAGATAATTTTGAAAATAATAAAAAACGAATATTGTATATGATATTTTGCATACTTTAGCACTTTAACAACGTGCTTTAATAAAAAGCCAGCATTGTATCAGCAGGAATGCTGTTAGTTAATTCCAGCTCCTTTCTAATATTGTTGTTTTAAATATTCTATGAACCACATATGAACTACTACGTAAAGAAACATTTTACGAAAAAGCGATTATTAGGAAATGAACCTGGTATAAAGTACCAAATCCTCATTTTTAGCTCATTCCTTTCCAAATGGCGAAACGATCTATCGAAAATCAACCCCCGCATAACTTCCACGAGATTCTATGTAATTACCGGTGAGAGTAATGGTCGGCGTGTTCGGCGTCTGGGGCGTCAACTGCTGCGTCGTCGTCGGCGTTCTTGTATGATACGCCAGCTGCTGGAGCGGGCTCGTGCTGAAGTAGCCGCCGTCCCCGCTGCCGAGCTCACTTGCAACGCTCAATATATCACTCTGCAAAGTATAGAAAATTGTTCATATTTCATTAGTTTTATGGACTTTCGATATAAAGGGCGTCCAAGTCAATTGGAAATTCAGATTTTCCGCCGCAAATCTTATTAGCCGAGAAATGAATGCATGATGAGCGCTGTAAAATGTAGCTGTGCTTTAAGTTACTACGTGCTACTGTGCATTTACACAATACCCTATTTTGTTAGAAATTCAATAAACTATGATAAATTTGGTTAATCCAATTGTTCCGAATCAAAATTTTGTACACTAATATACTGTACGGCCACTTTTACGATGTCTTGATGTTTCAGTTAAAAATGTACATATTCTAAAGATTGATGAAATTTTGATTTTTTATGAATGAGAATTCTCGTAGCTTTTCTTTATAAAATAATTTTGAGTGTTCTCATTTTAAAAGATAATTCATTTATTACAGTTTTGAAAATTTTATTTTATAAAATTTTTACATTTCTAGCTTAGCTTTACAAAAACGTAGAATTTTGAGTTGCCATTTGCACAAAATCTTGAAAATCCAGTCTGTATGTTTAATACAAATGGCATTCGTATAGATGCATTAAAAAATTAGCTTAAAAGTACCTATAATGATGTCTTGGTTTTTCATAATTTGGTTTGTATCTTAAATTACAACTGATATGTTATCGTTCGGTCAGTAAGATACGAGGCGGTAATTTGAATATTTTTAGTTGTTTATTTGACTTTTAATGCCATCATAAAAAGACGATTTAGTATTTATTCTACTAACCTGAGTATACGTGCCAGTATGACTGGGCGAGTTGATGTAGGGACCAATTGTTGTTGACGGCGAATCCATCTATTTATAAATACAAACACAAATTAATAGTTTTTATATAGATATTTAGTTGATAACCACAGTTAATTTCAATACATCTAAATTAATATCAGCTAAATTTCTCAGAAATATTTTACATGGCGTTTCGTGTACCGTGTATTACCTTAATTCCCCGGTCATTGAACTCGCTATTGTTTGTATTAGTATATTTTCATAAGTTTCTTTAGAGTTTGTAATTATTGGTATTTGCAATGCATGAAACGTAATGTAAAATGGCTCGTAAAAATATAAAGAAAAACTAAAATTCACAAAGAAGACCAAATAAACAGACATCTAGAAAATCAAAGAACAAAATTAATCAAAACTGAACAGTTGGATTGCCTATTGCCAGGTCTGAAAGAAAGAAAACATTGTCAATAAAGGAGGACATTCTTTAAGTTGCAACAGTTGATGAATAATAACGCATACTTTCTGAAATCATATCTCGTGGTGGATGTAACAATAAATTATCGAATAGAGAAGAAGCAAAAGCGATCAACGATTTCTCATCGCCGATCGACAGGGCAAACAAATATTCGAAATCATAATTCAAAACATATGCTATTCGCGAAAGGCAGAGAGAAAGAGAGAGAGAGAAAGAGAGAGAGAGAGAAAGAGAGAGAGAGAGAGAGAGAGAGAGAAAGAGAGAGAGAGTGAGAGAGAGAAACAGAGAGAGAGAGAGGCTTTGCAGGTACTAAGAAGTGAGACTATGGTACACTAGAGAGCAAAAAGAGCATGTAATGTAGAAAATTCAGAATCGGAAAAAAGAGACATTCAAATAATATCAGTCGACATAGAAGCATGAATCGAAAAATCAAGACAGTAAAGAAAACAAAGGAAATAATTGAGTATACGAAAAAATGATATAATCGTTTAAACGAAGGGCAAAGGATCTCGTTATCACCTCGTCCAGTGGTGTGCTCAGGGTATAACCGGTATCTTCGAGCTGCTGCATCATTTGCGCCCAATCCTAACGACGGCCAGACAACAGATAAATGGCATCAAGACCCATGGACATGGATATATCTCACACAATTTTTAATTCTTTCAACCGAACAACAACATGCTCATTGGCTAACTCTTTTTTGATGTCTGTCTTTTAAGTACGTTAAATTCGGCAAATTTTATCGGTCGATTAAATACACTTTGGAGACGAGTTGACTTATGGAAATGAAAGAATAAATTAAACAATAACGTAAAGTCGTATTCAAAATTAAATTGTATCTGTACTTAAATACATCTCGTGATGAATCACATGGTTTATCATATGGTTTATCACATGAGTTATCACATGATTAATCATATGATTTATCACGATTACTTATACGGTTTGTCACATGGTTTAGTATATGATTAATCATATGGTTTATCATATGAGGGTTTATCACATGAGTTATCACATGATTAAGCATATGATTTATCACGATTAATTGTAATGTTTATCGCATGGATTGTCACTTGACTAATCGTATGGTTCGTCACTTGATTAATCATATGGTTTATCACATGACATCATACACAAATAAGCATATGCTAAACCATATGATAGCTTGGATTACATGATCAATCATATGACAAATTGTATGATTAATTATATGAATTGTTATGTGATTCATAAGACAAACCATGTGATTCATTATATGACAATACATGTGATTCTTCATGCATTTTTTAGTATATCTTATCAGATAAGAAGGTATGACGATTTGTGTGTTTATAGTGAACCAAAAATGGAGAAAATAATTCTTCAAATTAACTCGTCTCCAAAGCAGCACAGCTCTACATAGTTTTGCTTTTATTGCTATACTTACGATCGGAGCCTTAAAGAGTGCATGAAACGTAACAGGTAAAAGTGAATTGTGAATTGTCAACACAAATTATCACCGAATCAACCAATACTCGACTTACCATACTGAATTGCTCAAAGTCCGCGTGGACCTGATTGATAAATACGTTCTGGTCTTGCGGATCGAGGGACAAATTTGGCGGGCCGTGATGTCCCGTGGGACTTGAGGGCGCCGAGGCATTGTTGCTGTAGCTGAGTGGACTCTCCTGTAAGAAAGTTAATAGTTTCACATTAGCATGAAACTTTCTTTTGTTTGGGAAACGTTAAAGATCAACGCTCACCTGAAAGGTAAGACTAGGTGAAGATTGAGGTGAAGGTCTATTTACCATCTGAGACGTCCTGTAATTGGTTAGAGAATTGAAGGGGCCTTGCGTGTTCTGTTGATGCACTTGTGCTTGTGTAGCATTCTGTGAAGAGAGAAAAAAACAATAGTTACATTTCTTTTTGCCAAGTACGAAATATAAAGTACGCGTCAGAACGAGCATAGACAATTTAAAAGTTATATTCTAGAATTTATTAATTTCGTGTACAGTTATAGCAGCTTTTTGCATTCTTTCTTGCAGAGTTATAAACATAAATTTACATTTCCGCCCTTAGCAGTTCCTACTTTGCAAGATCATTAAAAATCCTCATTTCGTAACTTCTTCATTGATTCCCAATTTTACTTTTCTTTTTTCTCGTAATATTACCTACGGAATAAGATCATGTGATTAATCATATTTTTGACCACATGACACTATTGAGAAAATTGTTAGATAAATAATTATGTGATAAATCATATGATGATCTAAATCACATGGTTAATCATGTTATTAATTATAAAATAATTATTAAAATAGTTATTAATTTTCAAATAATTGCCTCACCCAGTCAACTGCGATGGTTATGACCTGATAATTTTCTCGATAATGCCATATAATTAATTCATTAATCACATGATTTTTAGCAGGGGGTTACTTAACATTTTTATTCCAAATAAGTTGTAAGCTCTAATATATTTTAGTTCTAATGCTTTTATTTGTAAGCATATCCTCTATTTTTTATACCTACTCTTTTTCCCTAATAAAATTTACGACTTATTCCTTTCCCACTTCCTTGAAAACGTTGTCTAATGCTTACTAAAAGAATCACGTGTGAGTTCACGTGACATCTCACGTAAAATGATGAAAAAGATCAAGTATGTAAATTTGCAAGAAAATCCATTTGACGATTCATAGAAACTTTGTTGTAACTTCGTGTAAAAGTCATATAAAATGTCTCGTGACATTGTTTATCAAATTATCTCGTGATATCTCACGTGACTTTTTACATAAATTCTCAAACCAGTTTTATGAATTGTCAAATATATTTTGCAGCAAAGACACATTGTAACTTTGTGTTTCACAATCTAACTAATTAACAAAAAAAAATCTCTTACTGGACTCTGGGGTGCTACAGGACTGTGCGGCTGCTGCTGATAAACGTTGTAGTGTCCGGGACTATGCGAGACCGGATGTTGTTGCTGTTGTTGCTGCTGCTGCTGCTGCTGCTGCTGCTGCTGCTGCTGCTGATGCTGTTGCTGCTGCTGATGCTGCTGCTGCTGCTGTTGCTGCTGCTGAATGCTCGGAGACGTCGTCCCCGTGACGTTCTGGGACTGTGACTGCAATTGATGCTGCTGCTGTTGTTGTACCTGCTGCTGGTTCTGCAGCGGCTGCTGCTGCGTGTAGTTTATCCTGATGTCCTGCTGCGAGCCGCTCGTGTTGTTCTCCTGCGTTAAGCCCTGCTTTAATGAGACATCGCACTATCATTTTCCATGCCCCTTGAAATTGTCCTCAGTGAAAAAAATCACCTGATGTATCATGTGACATAGAATATTACCTTCTAAATATTGTAGGATACGTCCATTCGAGAACCGATGAGCAATTTTTGAAGATTTCATGCGAAACATCACGTAACTGTCACATGACATATTAGGTGATATATTATAGAATGTTCAAAAATTGGATTTTAAGTTCTGAAGTGAACCTTCTTACAAAAATTAGAAGGTGATGTTCTGTGCTAGTATTTGTGACATATTGTCACGTGATTTTTTTCACTTGGGAGCAAACGCATATTTCTGACAATTTATCAATTCTTGCCCGTTCCTTACCATTATGTCACGTATATCTACCATTTTTCTATTTATATCTAGCTACTCAATTCGGTAATTATTGTTACCGTTTATCATTCTAACAAAATAAAAAAAATTATCTTTTCCAGCAAACTGCGAAAAGATACCTTTTTTCTCTACAAAATAACACGTCGCATCTATGCTTTGTATAATATATACTTTTCTATAAAACATACCATGTTTGAACATCAAGTTACTGTTCGATAAGCAATCTTCTTTTTGTGATAGTGAAAAATATAAAAGTAGCAAAAATATAATAAAAAAGGCGTAATTATAAATTTAATTCATAACAGCTGAGCATTAGCCTTAAACATATATAAGAAGAGAAAATTAACCGAAAAAATTTAATTTTGAAGTATTGAAAAAAACTGAAAAACCTAAGTCAAGCTGATAAAGTTGCATTTCATTATAATAATATAAAATATAATACAAATCTAAAATTACAAAATTATATTTTAATCGATTTTGCAGCTAATTCTCCCTCTTAAAAGCATCTAACCATTATATGCTTAAAAATATACTTGCAACTAATAAACTTGCATCTGCAATTTTCATGTATAGCATTACAGTCTTTTACTAAAATTTTAATAGTTAAGTAAGCATATGATGGTAAGATTTTCTTAAACATTTTAAGTAAATAAAAATAGCAATAAAGGTTAGTATTTCGGTGCCTAAAATCTATTGCTGAAAAGCATTCGGTGAATTAAAAAAAAACACAAAAATACCAACATCTACTAACCTTACAGGAATGCAGAAACCTATGGTTAACAGGCACCGATAAATGATTCTGCAAAATAATAAAAAACTTCTACAACCAAGGCAAAATAAAACAAGATAAGCTGAAATAATAAAAAAATTGCACGAAAACGAAAATTTTTAGTGTAATATAAAACGCAGTCGCATAATCCTTCTATGGAGCTTAAGCTTAAGAAAAATAATGTTTGTTTAAAAGAAAACAATAATAAAAACATCTTATATCCTAAAATGACAGTAAATAATGACAACACTGACAGAAGAGTATTATATGGAAATAGGAAGTTGTTTAAAGACATAAAAACAGTTTCGATAGATAGTAGTGTTTTGAGAGATAGTTGTTTAGTTGCTGGAAAGGGGGACACACACATATATATATATATATATATATAGGCGGTAGTGCTTTGATGCAAATAAATATATATAATATATATCTCGGGGATAAACTAACGCGTTTTTCAATCTAAATACGTTCTTTTATCTGTTGTTGGAACTCTTGCAACGAGAGTTCTTTTTCTTTTTACTGGCATGCAGCTATGTCTATTGCTTTTCGAAACTATCGGACACTGCCTGAGAGAGCATAATAATGAAATTAAATAGCTGGTACAGTATATTTATAGCTCCTCGGAATAACAATGTAACTCTATTTTTCGTGTTTTTGAGATTTTAATGTTTGGACTAATGGGCCGGATCGACACAAAAGATAGCAAGTATAAAATTATATATTTTTGAAAAAGATAACAGATATGAAATATAATATTAATCACAGTATCAAACTTCGAAAATGTTTGCTTTTTGTTCTAAAAAGCAAACAAAAGTGTGGGCCAATATGAACGTATGTTATTTCAGTTAAATGATTTGGTATTAAATTTTGCACCGAAATAATACTAATCCCGAAAAAAATAATATAAATACAATGAATCTTTCATCATGTTTTGAACGTGCTTTGAAATTGTCACTTTATAAAAATACCATAATTTCATTTTTGCGAATGATATAATTATAAACAAATATTGAGGTATCATTAAATTGTTTACTAACACATAGTACGTTAACAATAATTCTTAGCCATTTCCAAATGGACTTCAGGTATTAATTTTAAACAAACATATCTTAAATCATATCCTTATATATTTCGGCAACTCTTATACAGTTCCGTATACGAGACCTATTAAAACAAAAGCTTTTATGTAAACACGATTTGTAAATAACTGCTACAAGTCGTTGTTATTCCGAATAACCACAGATATACAAAATAAGTGGCGGAGAAAAGCCGCATAAAAAAGCTATATTATGTTTATACTAATTTATAGGCTTCGCAATGAGCGATATTTACTTGGGCGCTTGCGGCTTGCACCAAGCTGGTTGGCGACAGGGTGGTGGGACTCGTTTGAGGACTCTGATGGCTCGTTTGAGGACTCTGCAATAGACGACAGCATACACCGTATATATGTATTTTTCTTTTACCTTGTGTACGTATTTCAAAACCCTTTGCTATTTGTTTTCTTTGCTTCTTTTATTTCTTTGCGCACTTGGCTTCTATACGCGCCTTTTTTATTGTTTTATTTACTCGCGTTACTATTCATTGAATCGCTCTTAAGATAGTCCTTGCATGCAGGTATCAGATCTTGAAGTGTAAAGAAATTAATGAAAACTTTATTTTTAACAGGTTCAGTGCTGACAATGTATAAGACTTTGCTAGCCTACTGTGTCGAAGCTAATAATTGTAAATGCAATTTTTTTGTCATACCGCAGTTATTATAAAATATTTTTGTTCTTGGAATCATAAAGAACATATACCTACTAGCATTTAATTTACTTGTTGAAAGAATTATATTCAATATTTTCTTTTCATTACATGATAGTACTTTGTAAAAAGGAAATCATGAGCCATATACGTGTCATGCCGCACACCGGGCTAGAAAAACGTGACTTATATACGTGTCATGCCGCGCTCAACCTGTTAAATATGCATATAAATTATCACATAAAATTAAGATTTACGTAAAATTTAAAATCGTTTAAAACTCTTAATATTTTTCATACGCGTGTTTTATGTCAATTTTCAACATCAAGGTCAAATAACTTCCCCGAATCTTCAATATCTTACAATTTGAAACGTGAACGTGAGTTCATTACGATCGTCGTAAGTTTGGTTATTTTTGTTTCTTAAATTTCCTTGAAAAACAATCTCAATTTCGAAATTAATTATCTAACATATTCGGTTTTCTATTTCAATAATATACTTTGATTTCGCATAATATATATGCGTTTTCCTTGAGTCCAAGAACTATCTTAAACTAATTTATCAAACCCAAGACATCGTTGCCCTTTCATATATAATAATACATCATTTTACATAGTTTGAAAGAAATATTTCAATGTTTCTCCGAAAGTCATACCAATAAAAATAGAATTTAATTGAATGTCACTCGTAGAGATATTGAAATATTTGTTTGAAACTTTGCATAATGATAGACTAATACACAAGCAACGGATACGATATATTAGTTTTGGATATATGTTGGTCATTATATTTAATTATTTTTACAACAAATTATCGATTTCTTGGTCGGTATAATTTGTACTAGAAAATTTTTATTTTAATTGTCTTTGATTTCCACCTAAATATTTTTAGTGATATTTTATTATTTCTATAGAAAAAATGGAACCAATCTACCTTGGAGCAAATATTCACACTAGATAAGTCAATAGTTACACACTAAATAATTGATTTTTCACTATAAATATTAAGAAATAAAATTTCCTTTTAACTATCTGACTATATTGACTCAACTAATGCGTAATTCACTGAAAAAAAAGAGCTAGTTCCACTATTTTTTCAGAGCTAACGAAACTTGACACGAAATTTTCAAAAGTCTAAGTTGTTCCATCGACTCTTCATTAAAAACGACCGGCGTTGCTCGCTAAATTCAAGGCAATATGTGTGTATCTCGATACCAGGCACGCGTGCATGTGTACACTTTAAATTATGACAAGATAATCGACACGTAATACGAGTTGGAATTTCGTTGCGCGGAAGTGCAGGCTTTTGTGCAAGGTGCAGAATTTTAAGTGACATAAAGATCTTGTATATGCACGTATGCTTAATAAACTAAACATTATCGTCAACGAAACAATCGCGTACACTTGACTGTCTTACCCTTTCAAAGCAATTTACCATTAGTATACACTGTATCGTGAAAGAAAATATTAGTATATGAAAAAAATTTGCAAAAGTAGCGAAAGAGTAGTATATAATAGCACTCTGCGCATCAAGTTAATCGTACAAAAGAAAAACAAGAACGAGGAACGAGAGTTAATGCAATTCGAGAG
Source organism: Gastracanthus pulcherrimus (assembly GCA_949152435.1). Taxonomy (NCBI): domain Eukaryota; kingdom Metazoa; phylum Arthropoda; class Insecta; order Hymenoptera; family Pteromalidae; genus Gastracanthus; species Gastracanthus pulcherrimus. The sequence goes on from OX424572.1 coordinate 38,802,551, forward strand.
TTATAATATATCAATATATAATACGCATAAATAATCAATATTATATAAAGAAAGAAAGAAATATAGAAAGTAAGTAAGGTGATATATCGAAAAAATAGAATAGAATCAAAAGAAAGAATAAGTATATACGTATAAAAAGAACTCGAAGAGATAGAGAAGAGGAGGAGATAGAAGAGAGCGAAAAAATTTCTTTTCGTGTGATCAAATAAATCGAAGAAAAAAAAAGAAAAAGTAAAACATGTGGGAGCGCAGCATCGAGGCGGCCAGTGAGCACGTACATTACTGTACTGGGAGCCGCTCGAGTGGTCCTCCTGGTCGATGGGCGTGACGAGCGGCGAGGAGTAGTGGACGTTGCTCAGGTCGGGCAGCGAGCCCGTGTTGTTGCCGATGGGTATCTGCTGGCCCGGCGGCTGTGAACTCGGGTACACGCTGAAAAATGGGAGAGAGTACAGGAATTAGACAGAAGCTTTGCGTACAATTCGTTGGAAGGTTGTGATAATCGTAGAGGGACCTGTGCCAAAAGTTACCTCTCGAGATTAAAGTTAAGCTGAATAATTGTGGGGAGGATAGTTCATTGATTTGGAGTTCTCGCGAACGTAGATGTGTGAGCTGAATGTTGTAAGGTGTGAAAATTGGAAATCAAAGTGAAATTGTAGGAGCTTTACTTGCTTTTTTGGATGACGCATAAATGGATGATTTAATACGCTTTTCACGATTTTAATATGTTCGAGGGTGACAATTCATAAGGATTTTCCTGCCTTGAGTAATGAAGCGTTTTTTCTTAAAATATTAAAAGCGACTTAGAAGGATTTAATTTGCGTTTTAAAAAACTTAATAATAATTAGATTCAAAATCTGGGCGATTGTTTCTGTAACTATTGTCATATAAAATGAGTAAATAGCCGCCGAAAATTGATAAATATGGTTTCTATAATGCATAATTACGTCAATTGTTAAAACACGCTGCCGCGAAAGTATTAATAACAAAAATTAAACTCCTTCAATTTTGTTTCTATTTCTGATTTCTAAAACTGGTATAACATTTAGATTGCGATTCTGCGAGACCACGAGTTACACAATTGTTTATTGTGTAATCTCTGTTTCAACCTCGAAAACTAACTTTAAGCATGGACTGTACTGCAAATACAACCTAAAGGGAACAAAACTGTGTTTGAACCGGAAAAAGAATATAAATATTTGAAGATTAACCAATCATTCAATTTTTAACCTAGACGATAAAAGATGTATAAGCAAGGGTATTTTAAAGGTATTTCAAAGATGAACAGATCATTTATTTGTTTTCTTTGATCCATGATACGTACTTAGAGATGTTCAAATGAAAAATTTAGCATGACCCTTCGCTCGGTATTCGTGATAGTAGAACTAAATTTCAAATTATAAGTCAGTGAAATAGGCATTGCCTTTACAATTGTGAACTTCGTGAGCGTTGATGCGAAGATTTTCATTTGAACGTCTGCACGTGTTACAGATCAACGTTAACTCTTATGGAAAACATGTGCAGAAATTGCTGCAAGATCTGCCAAGTTTTTTGCAAGATCTTTTGCAGAATTTGCAACATCATCTGAAGATTTTACTGCGCGATTTTGTGCAGAGCTTTAAGATTTTACAGGTTTACTGCAAGCTTATCTACAAGGTTTTTTCCTGCAAATGTACCTGCAGAAATATATTCTGAAGAAAATTTTAATTTAAAAACATGTTAAAACCTATTTGCATCGATGACACGTCCCTTTTCCGTGCTAATATCTACATGCCAACATCTAAATGGGTCGTTTCACCTATGGAAATAGGAGCTTTAACTTTTCCACAATTAAAAATTCCTACACAACATATTTTGGCATGCAGATCTGCAGACGAAAGCCTCCCAAAAAAACCTGCAGAAATTCTAAAATGACAACTCAACCCTGCACCTCTTATTATACCCAAAAACAACCCTACCACACGTACAAGAATGTTAACACTGTAGGCCAATAAAGAAAAAGATCGTACAATCTTCAAATATTCATATCGTTATCCCAAGTTTCACCCAAGCCTCGTCCCCTTTAAAACATCGAAGTGATGATCGGGTATTGTGCTTACTTGATACCGGGTACCCTCGGCATCTCGCAGGACGATCTCGGCCGCTCGATGAAGCCGTGGTGATGATGGACGTCCCGGTTGTCGTTGGTCGAGGTGCTGTGCGCCCGCTGATCTGCTCGCAAAGAGAGGAAACAAACGCGTTTATTAGTCAATAGTCCAGAAGTTTGATCGAGGCGTAGTGTATAGTTTTAAGGGGAGGCACTACTGAATTTTGGTGTTTTAGCGGTTTTTATTTCTCATCTCTGGATCTGCGAAGCATTATGTCAAACCGATGTGAGAAGTTGTTTAATAGTATATTATGACACTGTTGTGGGAGATGGTTTTCTACCTTGCTCGAGGGTTTTCGCACGAGCGAAGCGAGTGAGAAAATCGAGCAAGGTAGAAAAACACCTCCCACAACAGTCTCATACGATATTTTATAGCACAACAACCTCAAAATCGACAATAAAGTTGGCATTTTGAGGTTAGTGTGCTATAAAATTATGTAATAATCGTGTAAAAAAGTTTTAACTAAAAGTATGTATACACAGTATATATATACTAAAGACTGTAGAAGATAGATTTTGTAGCGTATGATTTTTATTTGTATTTAATTTCTGAGATGATTTTAAACAACTTCTCGAATAGGTTTAGCGTAACGTTTTGTAAATCCAAAGACAAAACGAAGAAAAACTGCTAAACCATCAATTTTTAGTAGTGCCTTAATGAAAGCCTATATTGTGAACCGTGCGTCGGAGGCTCGACCCAAGTCATTTTGGTTGTTCTTTCAAATTTGGTTATCGCAGAACGTAGGTATTGACGTAAAAGGTGAATCTACGAAATTTTGCAAGTTATTAGATGTAATCAATTTTAAAAAGTCGTAATTTTAAAAACCTGAAATATAAATTGCTCGGTCTTTGATCTTTGATTCCCTTTTTTATGTGAAGCATATGCAAAATCGACTTAGGCCGTTCTTCGAGCGAAGGGCGCATATAGCGGAATTATTGCAATATGGTAATTATTTTACAGGTTCAGAATTGTCAAAATACAGTATACAGAGAACATTAAATATTAAACAAAGAGAAATAATCATGATTTAGATGCTATAAAAACCTATCAAACCAAAACTATTTCTAATACTGTTTTGAGAATTTCAAAACGAATTTTATATTTTAAAAGATTGCATTTTGGTTTGAAATTACATTTCTTTGATTCAACGAACAGTTATAAATATTGTAGCAAGATATGATTTAAAATGTTCGGTTAAAGAGTGATCAAAAATTGAAATAATCAATATAAAGATTAAAAAACTATTTACAATTTATTTTTACACATATCTTTAATTACATCTAATAAATATGATAAAATACATTCAATTTGAGTTGTGCAATTTTACTGTTATACACAATTAAACTTGAATAAAGAAATATTTCTTTCAAACTAAGAATAATTCTTATTCAATACTATAAAAAAGTGCAAGCTTTCAAAAGCAGGCCAGAGGCATAAGTATGTAATAAAGAATGTGCGAGTACTCGAAAATCATCGATCAGGTTGAGTCGGGGGTGAATGTAACCGATTTTTTCGAGTTACCAGCTAAAATCGAGCTATGCGAATACATCATCACACAGGTCGTGTAAACAGGTCTGAAAGTTATCTGTGCCCCTATAAACATGTGTTATCATTGCCCAGATATTTTTAATAGCATGTAGAATACCAACCCGATTTCTTCCATACGGCGTTTCCACTTTTAAATACATTTTTTCTGTAATATATAAATAATTCGGAAAAATAATATTCTATGCCCTCCGTATTCTCGTCGGGTATCTTTAGTTAAATTTTCAAGGCACTTCATTATTAACTGTAGGAAAAAAATGGGTTAAATAATGTTAAACTATTTAACTATGATTGTAAATTTTTCGATCCTTCTTGCTACCAGAGATCGGCAAGTAATCGACCTCAATATTTTTTCGAATAGATACTTTTTTGTTTGTGATATTGTAAGCCCTCAAAATTAAAAAAATCGAGTTTCCTGAAGTCTTAGATGAAAAATAAGTTCAATAATAAAGCTCTTGCAAAAAAATTCGATTGATTCGATGAATTCGTTTCTCGAATACTTTTGCAAGAGCTGTATATTGAACTTATTTTTGATCTAAAACCTCAAGAAACATGAATTTTATTATCTTTGAGGACTTATAATGCCACAAATAAAAAAGTATTGGAAAAATATTGATCAATCAATAATGAATACAAAATTAATTAAAATTTCAAACAATCGATAAAAACTCGATGTTTCTACCTGTTTCTCAAATCTTAAAGAATACAATAACCGGATGCATATAAAGTTTCATGTATTTTTATGTTATTTCTTTACATTTTGTCGTACTGTAATAACATAAAAATACATGAAACTTTATATGCATCCGGTTATTGTATTCTTTAAGATTTTAGAAACAGGTAGAAACATCGAGTTTTTATCGATTGTTTGAAATTTTAATTAATTTTGTATATATATATATATATATATATATACAAAATTAATTAAAATTTCAAACAATCGATAAAAACTCGTGTGTGTGTGTGTGTGTGTGTGTGTGTGTGTGTGCGTGCGTGCGTGCGTGCGTGCGTGCGTGCGTGCGTGCGTGCGTGTGCGTGTGCGTGTGCGTGTGCGTGTGCGTGTGCGCGTGCGCGTGCGCGGGTGTGCGTGTGCGTGTGCGTGTGCGTGTGCGTGTGCGTGTGCGTGTGTGTGTGTGTGTGTGTGTGTGTGTGTGTGTGTGTGTGTGTGTGTGTGTCTGTGTGTGTGTGTGTCTGTGTGTCTGTGTGTCTGTGTGCGTGTGCGTGTGCGTGTGCGTGTGCGTGTGCGTGTGTGTGTGTGTCAGGCCGCCTTCAACCTGTCTCAACTTTTTGTCTAAATTCGGAGGTGACACAATAGCGTTCGTGTTTCTATTCAGAATATTTATTTATTCCAGAGAAAAAATTATAAAAGTACGAAGCAGATAAAGTAGGAATCGAATCAGCCTTTCACATCTTCTAACTGAATTCGGGCTAAGGGTGTAGGATACACGAAAAATCGGGTTACTTGCCGGATAAACGTAGGATGGTGACACATGTTCATTCAGACACAAGCTAATTTAATACCTTGTTTTACTTGTATGGGTAGTGCAACAAATACTCGTTAAAATCGGGTACTCAATTTCAACCCGACGAAAAGACCCGCGGGTAATCCGAAAGATACGGGTAATCAATCTAACCCAAACCAAAACATCGAGCAGCCCGATTTTTGTGTACTCGCACAATCGTACTATGTATACGAAACGTCAAGTTACCCAATGTCATAATCCGGTCAAGCGGATTGAAATAGGGTAATCGATATTTTTCGTATGTATTACCTCCGAACATTCATCAAGCTACTAGAGATCATTCAGTTACCTGCGCTACCCGCGAGTACCCGCAAGTGTACAAAGAGCCAGAAATTTGTCTGCATTCTTATGGAGATACAAGAAAATTCAAAACACGGGTAATATAATGAATTCTGGTAACCGGATTCTGGTAACTCGAGTATTCTTCGGGCAATCATTTTGGGTAGGTAACCCAATAATTTTCGGATACTGACACGACTCAAGTTTGTACACAATATTTTTTTAAACTTCTAGTTTCACTGAATTGTAAAAAAGTGGCACTCTTATGCCCTTTCTAGACCTAAACTTCGTCTCGTTCTAACTTTCAATACTAATTATCATTAACATCATAACAGGCTAATTTGTAATCATCCAATAAATAGAGAATATTTTTCTTTGTTTCTTAGATCTGAAAAGATTTTCTTACATAAACAGAACAAAAGTTAATTGACGTCAAAAGTTAATGCGAGACGAACTTAAAAGACTATAGGTATAGAAATGGCATTACAATTAGTGAATAGTCGTCAGATATACGGCCGCAACTAACTTTTTAAAAAGTTTCGGCCAATTATATTTATTCACTGAGAAAAGTTTACAGTATCAATTACTAAAAATGTACTGGAGTTTCGAGAGGAAAATCAAGAAAACTAAATGTTTTTAGCAATCGTAACTAACCATATTTCAGTAACAAGTACTAATAAAAGAAATGCTACATGCTATATACTTTGTAAGAGAAATTTAGAAAAATTAAAATTATAATAAATTAAATTTACTATAAAATATATTTCGTTTTACCATTTCAAAGCTGTTATAACAAATAATTTTTTTTACTTTACGCATTCTATTAACGATAAAATTGCGAACTTTATTAGAAAATTGGTAGATTAAAATAGAAAGAGTTTCACTAGTGTTGACAAATCGGAATTTTCTCAGTGTTCATTTAACACATTTTTTAGTTTAAAAAGCAATTTGAGTGTACAAAATAGCCCCAGCCTATCCGTCTAAATTCATTTTGAGTAAAGTATCACTCGTCGCTAAGTCAAAAATAAGCCAATCTTAGATTCGAGTAATATATCATACAAAACAAAACGGTTATTATAATAAGTGAGGTTATGCGTGATTTGATCATTCCTCAATGTTGTTTTATAATTAACTCAAATTGAGTGATTTTCAACTCGATTAGAGTGAGTCATTCAATCTAAGCCCACTTGAATTTATATGAAACTTTGGGGATCGACTTTTGGAACATAAAAATGAAGCATAGTACCCGTAGTTTTATCCAATTGGTCTTTAAATCTGAGGTAAAGCTAAAACAGACTAAAGAACAACGCTAAAAATCATATATATATATATATATATATATATATATATATATATATATATATAGATATACTATCAAAGTTAATGAAATACACCGTATCTACCGTACAAAGGCCCATTGGATAAAACCACGAGTATTTGGCTTGATTTTTAGGTATCAGAAAGCGATCGTAAAAGTTTCATCAAAATCGGTGACCCGAACTCCGTGGTCCCCCCTTGTAAGTGACGAGTAATTTTGACTCAAAAACAAATTACAGAGTAGCTCAGAAAAGAAATCACGTAATTTATCAGATGGAAAGTCAGGCGACTTATCACACAATGGCTTGACATGATGTAATTCATTATTATTACCCAATCTTTATTATAACTTGATATATCACTTGATTTCATTATCACCCGATACATTATCCGATCTTAATGTTTACCTGAGAAATCATTTGATTTCCTATTCACATTACAGACACTCCAGATGATTTATACACCACAGACATCATTAAAACCAGCTGATACATCACGCCAAGAAATCACCTGACAAATTACCCGACTCTTCACCAAGTTCTTCACCAAGCTACTCGCCACTACCACTACTCAAGAAATGTATAATGACCGTCATTTTAAAAAATGTCGTAAGACACAAAATATGACCGTCTTCAGACCGTCTTGTGCGTCATAAGTTGTCATGGCAAATCTTCTATGTGAAATGACGGTCATTTTTTAAACCGTCATAAAATTTTTGGTCACGACTTTGGTCATAACTTTGCCAACTTGGTAAAGTATGACAATTTTTGTCATATTTTCAGTGGTCATGTGCACCAACAACATATTCACACACACACAAAGAAGAAGAAGAATAAAACCAAATTTTCGACTGACAGGCATCGCTACCTCGACGATGGCTCATAGGCGATCCGGCCCCGCCGCCCTGATGATGATGGTGGTGGTGATGGTGGTGCGCGTGGCAGGCCTCGTTGGCGCTCTGGTGGAGGGCCGAGTCCGAGTTGGTGCGACGCCAGGTCTCGGGCAGCGGTGGCGACAGATAGGGCACGCCGCTGTAGGGCGACGTGTCGTGGCGCTTCTCGATTGGCCGGGAGCGCATCGGGCCCACGCCCATGCTGCGACCCCGCTCCTGGGGTGCGACGCCGCCGGGGACGGTGCCGCCCGGGGAGTTGGCAGGGTTGCCGGCTTGTTGCTGTTGCTGGTTTTGCTGGCGGTATCCCTGCTGATTGTGCTGCATCTCCTCGAGATTGCTCAGCGCCGTCTGTGGGTGGGAGGAGAGAGAGATTAGTATCGAGGGGTTTTCTTGAGCAGAAGGTGTTGTTGTTCGAGATTTGGAGATTTGGAGATTTGTGGGGTTTGTGGGGTTTGTGGGGGTTGGAGCCATTGACGCTGAAGTGGACTGATTGTTGAGTTTCTTTTTTCTCATTTAACATGTTAGTTGGATATTTTTAATGAGCTTGCAAGTGCGAGCTAGAGAGGTGGGAATTTTCTCGATAAGGGACCTTTGTCATTGGAGGAAGTGATCGAAACGTGTTCCCGACGCTAACAATAATGAAAGAATTCAGGTGATAAAGCAGCTGCTGTTGTCTTTATCTGATATATAATCCGATATAATCGGCAATTAATTGTTTATCTCCCATAATGAAATCATCTGATATAAACACCTGAGTTTTTCCCTTCATCGTGTCAGCTGATCAAATCACTTGATGTAATTACCTGAATTATTAATTGATTTATTACCTTAAGGTGATGCTAAACCCACCCGTCACCGGCAATTATGAGGATCCACTTCTATCATTTAATTTTCAATTTTCAGTAAATATTTCTATGAAACGTTGTTATCAGAGAGATATTTTCTCAAAAATAAAAATTAAATGAGAAAAGTGATTACCCTTATTTACCAGTAATATAGAGGTTTAGCAACACCTTAAAATATTATCGTTATAAAAAAAGCATTTTTTTAGCTTCAGATAATTTGACATTTTAACATTTGTTTATTGGATAATTTTCATAAGAAAGCTATTTGGTGATAAGTCAGATAATAAATAAGTGAACCTATAAGGTGATCTTATCAGGTGATTTAATCAAGTGATTCAATCTTGTAAAAGTGTTCCTAACTGAAAAGAAAGCAAATGATAAATCAGGTGATAAATCACCCGATGTTTTGACAAGCTATATCACCTGATTAATCGCCTAATAGGCTATTGTCAAAACATGAGGTAATTTATCACCTGATACGTCATCGGTTTTTTCCAGTTAGGAATACTTTTACAAGATTACAAGTATCGAAAACACGTTTTGATTACTTTTCAGAATGATAATAAAGGTTCATTATCTTTGAGAGAAATTACAAATTGAAAAAACTTCAGCCCCAAAAACTGTAAAGGATTTATTAATATTTTATTTAACACTTCAAAGTAAAATTTTGAACGTTGATTGATATTCTTTTTTTTTTTTTCATTTTTCATCACACTTGAGCGTTAATGGGTTGTTGTATTGATTGTAGTGCAAATGCTAGATATATTGCTTAGTAAATGCAAATATATCTAGGTAAATGATTATTTTTCATCTACAATCAATCAAAATATAAGCATAAACATTTTAAGAATCTCGATAATTACTGATTTTTATTTACGAAACTTTTCTTACATCTTTTTTTATCGGAAATAGGTATTTACTTTATAGAATTATCAAAATTTATAGAACTCTTATGCAATAAATTATATTCTAAAGTACTAAACTTACAGAACTATTAACGACAAGTATATTTTTACTATTATAACAATAACATTTGTGAAAAAGGAATAAAGGGACAGGACGGTATTCCTTTCATGCAAAACTAGACTCAAGAACTAGCTTGCAAAAAGAAATTATAAAAAAATCAAATTATCATACAAAAAAAAAAATTCTCATACTATATAATTAACGTGCAGTTCCTAAAGCTATCGCATGACTCTATAATTTCTACGCATACAACAAACTATCAAGCTACATCGAGTATAAAAGTTTTACCTTGCTCTTTATACAAAACGCATCGTTTATATAAATACAAAGCCATATGAGTCCCTATTTATGATTTTTCTAACTGTGACACTCGGTGTAAGACCACAGTGAGACAGAGAGAAAATCTATAAACGATTATAGCCGAGTTTCCACGATCTATACATGTATATATACGCGTTATATATACACAGAGAGAATTTTCTAATAAAAATTATCGTTAAAGTCGTGACAAACGTGGGGTATGCTGATTTCAAGAAAAAATAACTCTGAAGAACGATACAAATTAACGTTATTCATCATTACTTTTACCGTGAACTCGGGTAACTTTTCACCGTGAATTACGGCAATTTTTCCGAGTAAAAATAATTTTATACATAATTATGTATGACTAATATATGATTATATATAAAATAATACATGAAAATCATACATTATTCCTCGGGTTACCGTTTATTAGTCATTTTTATCCGGCTATTCTTTTTTTATAAAATCAAGATGTTCTATAAGTTTACTAAAACCTTCGCGCTAGTTTTTACCAGACAATTTCTCCCCTGTACAACCCACGCAAATTCGAATCACTTTAGAATCTTTTTTCCCTCGCACATTATCGACGATCGCCGTACAGAAATAAGCGAGTGATTCCTTTTTCAGCGCGAGATTTGCGTTGGCGCTCGTCATATTTTGTACGTGTATCCTTGCAAGGCTATCGGCAGTAGCGGCATTGTATTAAAATCGCGCTCTGCGAGCCCATTTACAGGCTCGCAGGAGCTATTCCTTTTGCTGCACTTCCGCTTCCCTCGGGTTTTTGTTTTAAAACTAAGTGTATGTAGCTTCGAGGGGTATAATTTATACATGCAGTCGCATGGGCAAAAGTGAATAGATTAAAAAGGGATGTAAAGAAATGAGCTACTGATGTGTTATATGAGATTTGTGAGATGACGTGGTACTCGTTTTTGTAAAAAAGTGCAGGTAAATTTTTCATGGGCCTCCTATTTAAAAAATTACAAATAGTAGGTATATTTTATTTTTTAAGTCGGGTTTAGATGGCTTAAGTGTCCAGTGTGAAAAGAAGTTTTGTATTTTAGAAGTGTATATGTATATACATTTAACTCAAGAGTGCTCGAATAAAACCGGCTAGTGCATTTAAGTGAATTAAATTTATTGCGTGTGTTTTTTCATCGGAATATACTGTCCTCTTTACAATTTTGGTATTATTTTTAATTAGCTCAAAATTCTGCCTTTTAAAAAGCATCTAAAAATACGTTATTCTATTTAAGATAAGACTATGGTGCTTTTTGGCCAAAATATAAATAAATTTTTTATTGAATTTTCTTAGCCTTTGTAATTGTAAGAATGTTTTAAAATCTATCAAATTCGATGTTTTAACAAAGTTATACACATTTAAGTAAAACAATTTACATTCGATAACGTACCAAATTGAAACTTTAAACGCATTTTCTTCGCAACTAATTTTCCTAACTTTAAAAAGTGCGCATGAGATTTTCCTGAATCTTTAAGAAACTTTCAGAAAATATACCTTAGTATATGTAGAACATAAACTGTTGATTACAGTTCAATGTTTGTCTTCTTGTCTCATTTTATCAATCAGTCATTATTAAAAAAACATGGTTTTTTAAGCATTTTCATAAGCCAAATGAAAACTACTTTTTTTTGTTAAGGCAGACGATTTCTGATATTCTTTCAATAATTTCTTTTATTGGCCAAACAAGAAAGTACTCAATATTTTTCAGAGCTTTTTCTCAAAATGCTATATGCAAGTGACATTTTTAAAACTGCACGAAGAGAAATAGATAGTAATTGCTACTAAATGGGGTTAGGACTGAGTACATTGAAAGGTGGGTAAATCGGAACTGATAAAACCTAATTGGACTAATTCCTAATATAGTATAATAATCAATCCTCCTTCGATAATTGAATAATATTGAATAGTTATTTAATATTTGGCTTAGTTTAGATGTTATACATATATGATTGAAGAAAAATGTCTTAGTATTTAAATAATTATCATGAAGTCTATGTATATACGCATTTTGTTAATATAAAAGCATGAACAGGGGAAGGATTGAAGGTTACGCGAAATTTTATTCATTCCTATACAGGTTAGTATTGAGTCCTAACCTGCACAGTACTGTCAACTCATTTTTCTCTTCGTCTCGGAATTCCTAACCTACTATAGTAATCATTACTAACTTTTTCTCTCCGTGTGACCATTTTCGTTTAATTAAAAATCAATTTTTTCAGTAATTCTGAAAATAATCTATACCTTGAGCTAAAAATTGACACAAATCTTATTAATAGCATCCTAAATAGGCCTACATAGGCCCTTAAAATATTAGCTCGCTAGACTGAGGGATAAAGAAGTTTGTCTTTTCACCATAATCCCACCTTAAACTAAAAAAGAATATTCCAGTTAATCTTAATGTTCTCAGAATTAAAAAAAAAAGTAGAAGTATCCGGTTTTGTTCGGGCACTCCTTAATTATGCAATTATATCGTTAAGAAATATGCAAAAGATTCATTAAGCAGCAGGTTGCCGTCAATGCGTTAGCATTACTTCTGTGGACCTACAAATCGTTTCTCGCAAATTCTTCTCAAAGTAGTGACATCATACGACATCGCAAGAATTTACTCTCGGTCCACCTTGCGCAAACTCGTTCGCATTTCATTCAATCGACGCTCAGAGAACGATCCTCTTATCCCAAGAGAATGTCTTCTCAAGATAAATATCTAATACAGGAATTACATTTGTAGGACCAAAACCCTTGTAGGATAGGGAGTATTTAATTTTAGCCAGTATTAATTATAGGGTCAGTTATTATTATTGTTGTAAAAAATAAACACATTATTTTTAGAATAGAATTGTTTACATTATCTATTTAAATTAAAAAGACTTCATGGAATTGAGCAACTTTTAGCAATTTTAGCAATCATTAAATTACGGTTTAAAAAGTTATTTGTATTCGATTTAATAAATAAAAACTTGTTGATATCAAACAATTATAAAACTGTTGAAAAATTGGGCAAAACTAAAATCTATTGTAAATATAAAAATTGCGTTTTGTTACGATTTTATATGCAGTTCAGTTGGTAATTATTGTTTGTTCAATTAAAACGTACGTTCTTAAATACTGCGGAGAAAAACGGTTCGAAACTGTTAAATGTACTACACCAAAGATGCATAGAATATAACGGTTTTAAGAATGCCAATATAATGTCACGAAAAAAAATAGAAACACTTTTTAAAAAGTAATTGCTTCTTAAATATTTTACAGTAATCGCCTTTCTTTTAGGATGCTAACTGAATGTAACCTCAATATCCAAGGGTTTTAACCCAAAAAAATGAGTACTTTTATCGAAAGTTGTTGCAACTTGCACATGATGATTAAGATACTTTTATTTTGGGTAGAATCAACGTGCATTTCAATAGATGCTGCTTTTCATTCTCTCCATGTATTTCTATCCAAGATCAAGTAAATTCTTTTTCAATTCTTTATCTGTAAGCATTCGATTTCTCTTTTGGTTGTGTCATAACATTATAATTTCTGTCTGCAATTCCAAACTTTCACTACAGTAATCAAACTTTAGACAATGAAGGCGATATCTAATATTTCAGCAGTTTTAGATAATTTAAGGAATTTCAAAGATAAGCCCGGTTAAAAGAGGCGAGCTGAATTTTTAGCTGAATTAATTAGATAGTAGCTATATGTGGCTCGATTTTCAGACTGAAAATCAAGGTCTATTTTTCAAATATGAATTTTCAGCTAAATTCTTCCAGTAATAGGTACAAATCTAGCTGGTTTTCAATTAGAAAAATAGACTTGAATTTTCAGTCTGGAAATCCAGCTAAATCAAGCCCAGGTAGAAATCAGACTCGATTTTTTCAACTGAAAAATGGATATCTGTTAAAAAATTTCAGGTTGGTATTTCCAGCTGGGTATTCATCTAGATTTCCAGCAGGATTTCAGTTGAGATTGGCTAGAATTGCCAACTGGAGTTCCAGGTCGAAATTCACCTAGATTTCCTGTTTTAATTTCCTACGAATAGTTTCTTTTATGCAAAATCCAGCTGGGAATAGGACAAGGATTTCCAGCTGCAAATTGACTTGTAGAAATTCAGCAAAATTCAACTGGAATTTGGTTTATTCTAGGTGGATTTAAGCAGGAATCCAGGTGTGAATCCAGGTAGATATCTAGCTCGAAATTGCTAGCTGATTTTCAAGAGGGTCACCTGAGATTCAATTACATATACCACCTGACTTATCAACTAATTTACTAATTTAGCAATTCAGGTAGATTCCAGTTTTAATCCAGTCTAATCTAGGTGCACTCCAGCTCGAATCCAGGTGGGAACCAGCTCAAATCCAGCTAGAAATCCACCTCAACTGCTTCAAAAACCACCTTCTACCATCCCCCTACACAACTCCTTCATTCCCCAAAGTCATCAGATTCCTCAAAAACAGAATTCCTCCCCACCATGCCCCAAAATGACAATTCCTACCCTAAACCTGCCCCCTCACAACTCATCCTGCAAATATCAAAACGAAAAAAAGCCACCACCTCTCCATCTCATCAACGCACGTGCCCATTATTGGATCCACGCATCCTCATCCTCATCTCCATCCTCATCCCCACGCGTGGGCTGCAGCACGACCAGCTACATACACTGCAAAAGGTCCGTGAACCGCCGTGCGCTCTCGCGAGGAGCCATTGGTATATACACCTCTCTCTCGTGTACATACACACACCAGTATAATATATACCTACAGCTGTACAGCGCATCGGCGCGCATCGCCGCGGCGGCGATCAATACTCACTCTCTCTCCCCGGCGCTGGCGGTACGCGAGAGAGCGAGAGAGAGAGAGAGAGAGAGAGAGAGAGAGAGAGAGAGACACTTTGTGTATGTATGTATGTATGTCTACCTGGGTATACCTGGCGCAGTATGTACGCGTGGAGGCGAAAGGCGATGCGTCGATGGTATAGAGCGATGCGTCCCTTTATGCGGTGGGAGGTGTGCCGGGGAAAGAGGAAATAGGGAGAGAGAGAGACTATGCGAAGGTTCGTGGGGTTGGATGGATCTGGGTGATGAAGGGTTGCGATGATTGAGTTGCGATGGGTACCGTCGTGGACGCATTTTTTGATCAGTTGAGCAGATGAGAGGATTCATTTTTTTTAGCAATTTCCGTCTTAGAAAAGGAGTAACTTATTGGATGTATCTGAATTTTAAATTTCGTAATTACTAAAATAAGTTATCGACTTAATTTATTGTACGAATAGGTATACGTGCACGTTTAATTTTTGTTAAATATATGTATTAAGATTGTTTGATGGTCTTTTACAGGCGGTTACCTTGAGGGGGAAAAGTCGAAGCTTAATTTACAAAATCAATGTAAACATTGAAAGCTATAAAGTAATTTTTTTTCTGGCCTACACAATTTAAATTTTTTATTAAAAATATGATACCTAAAAAGCAAGCCTAGCACCCTTAGTGTCGTCTAATGAGCCCTTGTTGTGAAGATAAAGACCATTGTATCCCAAATGTGCATTATTTCAGGAAAAAATGGTACTTGTACTTGTGATAATAACTTCGCAAGGTCTTTTGCTAGAAAAACTACCCAAAAGAAAAAATAAAAGGCGGAAAGAGCTTCAATTTTTATTTGTCCTAAGTTATTAACAATCTAAAATTATGACTGAAAATGGATGAAAAATCTACGCATTTAAAAGAGTTAAAAAAATTTTAATAATCATGCTCTTCAATCATCATCTTCAATGATTATTAACTTTGGATCAGATTGATATTTTTATATGAAACAAAACTTAAATTAAGGCACTTCGGTCTTTTATATATTACCTGTTAGGTTTTAATTTTTCTAGCATACAAATTCGCTGAGTTATGGTCACAAAGAGAGTCACCATTTATTACTGAAGTGATGCTCATTTAGAATACAATGGCTTATACCTTGACAACAAGGGCCCATTAGACGAAACTGCGTATGCTAGCTTAATCGAGGCTTAATTGTTAGGTATCACAAAACACCTCCCAAAGTTTAATCGAAATCCGTTTTCCGAAGGTCGTGGACTCTCCTTGTAAGGACAGAAAATTTCTAAAATAAGCAAGCTAAGGTTAATATTTAATTAGTGCAAATTTTGCTCCTAAATCGCTTTTTTAGTATTTCTATAAATTTTACTATTAAATTATAATAATATTTTGAAGATTTATTAAAAGTTTCAAGACAATTCATAAAGAAAAAATCGCTCCTTCAATATCGTAGTAAACGAACAGTTGTGTTAAAATTATTAATTTTTTTGAAGGATTATGAAACAACAAAAGAAGATAAATCAGCAGTAACACTATCAAAATACATTAAAAATACCCAATTTTATATAAAAAATATCAAACTGTCTAGTTAAACAAGAAAAAATTTAGCTAAGCTTTTCAATTTTTACGATGACTTTCTAAATTAAACACCGGCGTATCCCTTAATGAGCGTCCAAATAAAATTTCCTCCTCCAAAATACTCATCTAAAGTAACCAGAAAAGAACTAATAATTGACAGGAAATTGTGAACATAAAGATGATCAGAAGTAAACCGGAATTACTTTAAAGACGTATTTAAAAATGAAAATTTAATATTGAATATTGCTTCTGTGTAACGTTATGACTCTTTTTTCGATTTCCAGTTTCCACTCTTTCTTTTACAATCTTTTTTATATATAGTTTGTTCAATTACATAATTTTATATTATTATATTTTATTTTACATAATTTTCAGTAAAAATCGACCAAAACAAATGTATAGCTTATGCATTTTTTGGCAATCAAAGAAATTAAGCACAAAGGCATCAATGACCTCAAAAGTTTTTCTAGGTAAATATTAAATTTCTGTATGTATTGTAATGAAAAAATAAAGGATGTTAATATATATTCTGCAGAAGTACACCAAGTCCATATTCTGGGCCATATATGTATAAATATTGTCAATTAATCATAAAATATAACGAGATAGATTGTCTAACATAAGCGATGATATTCACTTATAGACGAAGTTATGGTATCTTTTTTACATCTATTACATGTAATTTTACACTGCAACAAGAAATTTTGTATTGGTATTTATTCAGGGAAGAATTTATTTTTCATCAAAATACATTAACTAATTCAATTATTTATTTGAGACGGGTTACTTTTCCTTAACCAGTCCTAAAGAAGCTATGAATCGTGATTATTCCAAATCCATTTGCTATCGTCAAAACCTCACGCTTCTTCTCACTGATATTTATCGTACAATGAGAAAAGATTCAGTACAATTTAATAAACTCTAAACGATAAAATCATTTTTACAAACATACGTACGTATATAGAGATTTAATAGTAAGTAACTAGTCAAACTGCATAATAATGATTTGCGAGATCTCATTGTAAGCTACTCAATATTTTCCATTACTAAATGAAGTAAATTACACATATTATAAAAATTACCTAATCTACATGTACGTTTTTCTCCGCGTATAGCAGGTATATAATTTTTTCTTGCTCGGTATTCTATAACAAGGTAGCCAGGCAAGTACAGCAGATCATTGTCGGACTATTCCCGCGTGTGTTAGAAAAAATTTCCAACTTTGTATCTCTCGAAACTTTAAAGCAGCCACTTTGCAGCAGTGTAGCAGCAAATTACAAGCCATTACTTTCGTCGAGACGACGCTATAATATAAAGCAACGCAACGATCCCCCCGAACGTCACGCACGATAAAATTATCGTAAATTCTCTAGTAAACAACAACACGATGCATCAAAGATTGTAATCGATTTTCCAATCTCGAACAAATCGAGAGCACGGCTGAACGCGGTCGTTCCCTATACTGAAAAAAAATCATGTGATTAACCTTATGATTTATTATATGACTAAAGACATGATTTAAAAATGGTCGTTTTAATTATGATTTGAATATGATTTAAATATGATTTTCGTATGATCAATCATGTGGTTCAATATGATATTATTATATTACTTTTAGATAGTTTTGTACAATAATTATCTGATTATATGTTATATGCAAAGGCTTTATTCAATTTGAATAGTCAATTCAATCAACCATGTGATCTAAGCTATCATATGATCAATATCGCATCATCAATCATCAAATGATCCATTGAATGATCATGTGATTCAAACCATACTATAATTTATCCAATCATCATTATGGTAATCCTATGACATTATCGAGAAAATCGACTGTTTGTTTATCATAAGACAAGTCATGTAATTAATTACATAATACATAATGTGAGATTTCTAGATTAATTAAATAAAAATGTAATATAAGAAAGCGATATTTCAATTCCTCATGGGTGTTGCCAGTCGAATGATAAGACCAAATCCTATGAAACACCGATTCTTCCTAATTAAAAATGCTTTATTTAATGCATCTCGACATTTTGCACTTGGCAATTCACATGATCAAACACATGATATATCACCGAACCATTTTCTCGATAAAGTCATGAGATTAAACATACGATGCACTGTAAAACGATTTAAACTAAGTAAATAATCATACGACACCCCAAATAATTGATCACATTCTTGCTCACATGATTTTTTCAGTAGGGTAAATTCGCACGCGAGCGAAGCACACAAAGGACCTCACGTTTTCGTCGTTCGACTCCGACCCTCGTCATATCTTATTAAACTGCATATTATTCCGAATTCTCGTTGTCCAGAGCGCTCGCTCCCTTTTTCCCTTTTACACGTTTACATTGCACACATTACACCGGATGATCCGCGTGTACACTCACAGTGTGCATGCGTGTGTGTGCGAGAGCGAGAACCGATCGAAACAAACGCTTGCGCGACGACCTTGGCCTTTAGGCGGCGTCTACCGCTCTGAAGTGTGTTATACACAGCCCGATTCCCTCGCATAGTCGTCGTCGAGTTCTGTGTGTCTGTTGCTGTCTACTCTTTCTCTCTCTCTTTCCCTCAACCATGTCGCGGCTTTGTTTTTCCATCTCTGTCTCTGCCTCGCTTTGTTTCGTTGATGTACACGTTGATTTGTGTATTGGCTTTGAGGAGCGAGAGAGAGAGAGAGAGAGAATATACAAGTTTTATTGAAAATTTTCTGAGGTTCTTCCTTTTCTGATTTATATGAGTTTCCTGAGATTTTTCGATGTGGTGCACGAATTTCTTTATCTTCAACGTAATGGAAATTTGAAAGCTGTACGACTATGTGTATATACGTCGTTTAATTCGGTGACATATGAAGTGTACATTTATTTTATTTCATCCTTTGAGCTATAGTATCGCACATGTGCGACACTTTGCAATGATTTTTAATTATTAGATCGATTACATTGATATTTCAACTATTTTATCCAAAATGGAATGTTGAATTTTCAAAATCATCGGTTTATTATACATAAATGTATTGTTTGAATGTTAATGGTATATGAAAGAAATATACCGGTGCCGGACATCTGAAGCCTTTGTTTACCAACACATAGAAATATTGTTTACAAGTAAAAGTTTGTAAATGAACTTACACTAATGTTCTTATGTACTTCTCACCACAGTCTTATACAACATAATGGTTCAATTTAATTCAACCACTTCAGTAAGTACTATTAAAAGTAGAAAACATTAAAATTTTGATGATTTAGAAAATATGTTGTTATTATGTACTGGACATAATGTACTTGTAATTTAATTTTATTTACTGCGCTTGTTCAACTGAATTGAGTCTTTCCAAATACTATAACATGGCAAAAAATCTAGTTAACTCATTACGAACATTTTTCTACTTGTTAAGCAAAATTGTTATATGCGTAAATGCTTAGATGTCGTAATATGTCTAGTATTATTACGAGTACTAATAGTTTGATTGTGAGACTCAATAAAATAGGTCTTGTTATCTATAGTATTAGTTATACTGAAAATACCAAAATCGCGTCTTTATGCTTCTTTATAAACCACGTTTCAGCTCTCCAATAGCTAGTGCTGTCCACGTATGAAAAAAATTACTTAAACAAGTATGTCCAGTATTGGGAGGTATCCGATATTAGCAATCTCCCTTACGTTCAGATTTTACGAAAAGCAGTTTCAATTTAACATCCTTGCAGCATATTTTCCTTTATTTTACGTTACATTTTTCGAGAAAATAAAAGAAAAATTCATCAGTCACGCAAGATAATCCATGCCGGTTTTTCTTTCGCTATAACAAATTGCGGCTCGCATGGCGCACCGGTCGCGCACACCACATATTATTAGTAACTAACGAGACTACAATTTCCGGTCTTCCCGGCTGTCGCTGGTAGCAACGATTTTTCTCTCTCTCTCTCTTTTCTTCGTCTATTTACAATTGCATATACACGCGACTGTGTATCCCGAAGTTCATTTATGAATGTGTGCACCTCTTGAGGCCGCAATTCTTTTTCCGCGATTTTTCCGTAAACGTGACTGCAGGCTTCGAGTGCCTGTGTGTCGGTGTAACACACACGTAATAACAGAAGTTTGCGAACGCGGAACGAATTATCGGTTGCTGATTTTTTCGTTATTAAATAGTTTGTGTAATCAATTAGTTGTGCTATGAGACATATTTAAGTATAGAGGTAATAATCGTTGTTGCGAGTAGTTTATGGACAAATTTATTTTTTCTTTTCGTCTTGGTTATAGACGATAAACTGCATTTTGCAAAAACTACACTAATTATCTATAATGGTGTACTAACATTAAACATGCTATTTACGTGCAAAATAATATTAATAATAAATTAACATTATATTATTATAATCGATTAAGAGAATATAAATTAATTAATAGATTTTCTATGATACGTGGTCTGAGGAAAATTATTTCGTACTATTTCTGCTTGCGTATTAAGGACATCCTTGAATTATAGTTAAAGATTGCTATACCAATTACAAACTAATATGCATTTGCAATATTTTACTACGTGAATGGTAATTTTTATAGAATATCCAGCACACGTATCCAACGTACAAACAGAAATAAATGGTAATTTTTGTTATATGTACAATTTCTCTCTTGGTTGAAAATTTTATCGAATTTTTATCAAGGACATACGCAACAATCTATTGATTTCTATAAAGCTGCGTGTGGACATATCACTATATAACAATGCAGATTCTAGAAAAGCTTTCAGTCGTTGCATCAAAAAAATGTGTACACAGTTTATTTGAAAATCAAAAAGAGAAAACAAATAAAGAATAATAACCAGCATAGGCAAATGCATCGGTACAACTCGCAGGGTGTCATCAATATTATACCTGCAACTAGAATCAAAAAAGGCACATCCTCGAGGCCCTTTCATCATCATAACCCAATTAGAAAAATGTTATGGCTCATTTAGAGTAGAAAACTGAAAATATATTTTGCAAGGCCATTAGTCAAAAACTGGCCCACAATTCGTTTCCAAAAGTAAATGTTTTTTAAAACAATTTTACGACGTAAATAATTGTCTAGAAAAATGCGTATTTTCTATGGATATTATCTATCAGAAAACACATACAGAAACCGAGGTACAAATATAACCTTAAAGAGCCATAACGACATGTAATGCTTCATTTTTACTGTATTTTCAGTCATAAAAATATTTCTATGCTGAAGTATAATTTGCTTTGTATGTTTTGGCATTTATTGGTTCTATTAACCATTTTTAGTAAAATATTTTCGTTATATTCATTATAGTCATATATAACTTTCTTGAACATTTCAAATGTTCAAATTTCTACCACATTAAGCGAACTTTAGGGTTTAATGTATGGTTATTCACTCCGTGCGTCTGTTTGGAGGAGACAAACGAAACGATCCCAGCGCTTATGGTGACGAAAAGGAGTGCAATTGTTTGCTCGTAAATGTATTACTATATATGTACATTGTTGATATAGATAACATAACCTCAAAGTACATTGAAAAGAACGTAATTTAGTAGACTTGAGATGATTTTCTGTACATCAAATCAATGTTGCAACTATATTGAATCTGTGAGCCCCGTGTGAATTCCATGAACGATTTCGATGTTGTTTTCTATTGGAAACCCATATGGGAACCATGTGGGAACTACATGGCATTCAAAGTTTACGAATTATTTATATGAGACACATGAGGGATTCCACGCGGTTCTCACCGACTCCCACTTAGTACAGTGAAAAAAAGATTTATAAACTTTAAAATAATAAAAATGACTTTCCACATACAAAGGAGGCCTGTTCAGGATATATGTACCATCCGAATGGTACTTTTCAAATAGAACTCAACTAAACGTGAAGAGTCGTTTTCTTTTCAATCCACATCGAAACCCCTTCTGGGGTTTACATGGCAGCACAGTTCTCATATGGAAAGTATATGGGAAAAATATGAACACTACGTGACATTCTATATGATTCCTATGTGGCTCTCGTGATAGATTTTCTAGTAGGTCGCAAATTTGAACATATTATCTTCTTGGAAGAAAAGAATCGTTTTCTGAGTATATGTTGTTCTTAAATCAATTCCTATCTTAAGTACTTGATTTACAGGTTATGTTATCTGACGTTAGTCTTATGTAAACTTTATGACTTTGGGTCATAATTTCCAGAAGTCATATCGATTTTGTTTTATAAGTTATGATTTGTATCTTTGACAAATATTTTATATCTATATAGAAGATATTTTATATCTTTGAAGCATAAATTACTAAACCTGATATGATCAACAAAATAAGTTTTTTTTAATAGAGCAGCAAATATAAGATTAGCACATTGCAAATTGTTTAAGCAATTGGTTAAGTGTATTGGCCCTGATAGAAACCTGAACATTTTAAATGTTCAGTAAACTAATTTAAGACATCTATTAATACAAGGATAGTATTGAACCACTTATTGACAATCACAACCTGATTTACAGGTGTCTATTAATTATACAAATGTAAGTACACCAATAAATGCCCCAAAAGAAATAATGCTTCAGTATATAGTGAGTTGTTGTTTTTAAAGATCAAGTTTGCATCTTAGTCTACTTTGGTTTTCTGATATAGATAGTGTCCACACACGCGCATTTTTTATACACAATAGTACATTATGCAACAAGGAAATAAAATCGAAGATTATTCCCCAGGGTGGATGTAGTGCCTCTCTTCGCTCGGGCAGTAAACACCCGAGGGAATAGTCAACTCTATTCCCGTGTTGCATATAGAACTTTATTTCCGACCTAATTGTGGCCACTTTATTGACTTTTATTGAAAATTTATATTAATATTAATATAAATATAAAATTGAGAAAAAGAGAGAAAGCCTAAGAAACTGAGAATTTAGTTTATTACCGCGTTTGCGGGAATAAAGTGTGACCCTTATTTCCTCTTTTGCATGAATAAAGTAAATTTGCGGGAATAAAGTATACTTGCAGGAATAAAGCGCCATTTTCGACCCGCTTTTCAGGTCAATAAAGTGGTCATTATATTTAAGATGTGAATAAATGCTTTAAGAAACCTATAATTTGGGATCGAATTGTAAATCCGATTCTGAGTAGAGTTTTTGCAAAATGCTCAGGTTCTACACTAAAATAAAAATAGATTCAATTTCTACTAAGGGCATCCTATTAGGACCTCACGATTATTTTGGAGCTCGGAATTTGTCTCTTATAGCCGCTCTAAGTCACTTCCTATAAGTAACAAGTAGTAACGAACAGATCGACTCTTCCAGCCTCTTATATAGTACACCGGCTACCGCAAATTAAAAAACCAGGAAAAACGCACGAGCGTTCATCGGAGCGGATTAGAATGAATGGCAATTTTGGCGTTGCACAATAGCCCGCGATAACTTCACACACGGGGTAGTAGTAGTACATTTGCACTTGCACTTGTGCCGGTGCTGCGCTGCGTTGCAGGATGCGCTGAAGGTCACACAGACGACAGGCTAATAATTTGGCACTGAAGTTTCCGTCACGCGGGTGAAAATTAGCAGCTGTGAACCTGCGCGCAGTTGAGCCTGATAACAACCCGGTAGCAGACGCTAGCGAGCCAGAGTTACATGGTATTATGTCTGACTACCGTGTGTCCGTATCCCGTCTTTAAATCCCCTATAAAGCCAAATGTCACGGCTGTGTCAGGCATTTCTTCGGGTGGTAGATCGACCGCTATTGCACACGAGATATATAAAAGGCGTACAAACAGTGCCAGAAAGATAGTGTCGAGATTTTGCGCACTAGGAGAAAGATCAGCAGCATCATAATGGAAAGGTCCCTGAGCGTGGTTGTTGTTCTCTTAGTTTGCCTGCAGGCGCTACACGTCAGTGCCGGGGTGAGCAGATCCGAAAAATCACGAGATCACGTGACTTATAGGGTCACTGCACCAGTGAATGGCTATAATACTTAAAGAAAAGTATCGAAAAACGAACTTTAGCTGTAATTGCACAGAACATACTCGTACAAGCGCGAAAATGCAAGCTGCTTTAAGAGTTTATTTTTGAGTACGTGACCTGGCCATTCACTAACTTCAACTGTGAATTCGGTGGTGTAGTGACCCTATACGAGAAACAAAAAGTATTGCGTGTAGCTAAGTGTCGTTGTCGACGATATCACATGTCATTGTGTATTCGCAGCCACCAGACTGGATTAGCGCTGAGATCCTCGAGATGGTCCAGGCTGACAAAAGCAGATGCATGGAGGAACACGGCACGACCGAGGGTAAGTACTAATACAATCATTTATTGTTTAAAGTTTATAAGGAAACTCTAGAAGTCAATGAAGTGTTCCAACGAACGGTTTTATCAGAATTCGCTGCACTAACTAGCCTGGTCAGAGCATGTACGTTCTGGTTTACAGAATGAAAGCGAACGGGAATCCTGATAAGAGTAAAAAATAAGATTCTCATTCATTTGACAATTGCTTGAAAAGTAAACAAATATTTCGCATAGCGCTGATCGACGAGGTTAACGCGGGTCACCTGCCCAACGACAAAGCCATCACCTGCTATATGTACTGCCTGTTCGAGGCTTTCAGTTTGGTGAGTGAATACGATCCTTCGAGACCCTCTTTTACACTGACAAACGTCAATGACAACGAACAGTGTAAGATAATGCATTCAATGTGAACAACAGGTGGACGACGACGCGGAGTTCGAGGTGGAGATGTTGGTCGGCTTCCTGCCGGAACACATGCAGGGCGTAGCTATGGAACTGCTGGAAGCCTGCGCTAAGCTCAAGGGCTCCGACGTCTGCGACAAGATGTACGTCGTGGGCAAGTGCGTCCAGGATAAACGTCCCGACGTGAGTTCTACATCCCATATGTATATCCATGTATCTGTCTATTCCAAATAATTAGCGAGAGATTAATTGCGTGATTTCTTTTTTGCATTTTTATAGCTCTGGTTCATGTTGTAAGGCGAGCACGAAGCGCGAACAACAGTCCTCGAGTATCATATTCGAGGTGCCAAACCAAGAGGACCACAGCCCCAGACTCTACGTAGATAAAACTTTGTAATTGTGCCTAAACCGAAACATAAAAAACAGAAAAAATATTTCCACGGGTTTGCGCGATGCAATATTTTTTTTCTTGTATATACATTGTGAATAATACGGCGTGTAATACACTATATATAATATATTATGTACTGCAACGATATATTCGACAAAAATAATTTGTAATATGCGATATGATGACGATATGATAATTATGATAATATGTAAATTCGAAAGAAAATAAATTTGTTTTGAAAACCGCTGAGTTATACAGACGACTGTCTTTAAGAAATTATTCAGAATGTTGAGAGTAATGAGTAGTTGGGTATTGTATTGTGTGTATACTACTCTTTTTTCTTGCAATACACAAGAGCTTCGCATGCGTGCACACTGCGCAAAACAAAAACTGCTTAGCGTTATCGACGTAAGTGTGTGTATGTGTGTTTGTGTTTAAAAATATAAGCGCACAGAGAAAGATCAGCCAAGACGCACATATTATAAACTCGCGAAGTCGCATCATGCAAAACGAGAGAGAAAAAATGGAGAACAGAGTGATAAAAGCTACAATTGAACGAAAAAATGTATATACTAAAGATCTACGAAAAATTGTCAGGTAAGAATAATACACTGAGATAAATATTTTATTTTAGAATTAATCAATTAATCCAGTTGAGACAGGATTCTTTGTTAATAATGATAAGATTTAGAGTACAAATTTTAAATCGGTTTGACATTTGTAAATTTAATGTAGTCCAAGTTATACAAAAGTGATCATTATAGATTAGATTCAACAATATTTAGACTAGCAATCATATTTTTATCGATTTTTGTAAACGTGGTCATAATCAGGCACAAATGGTCTGATTTTCACCAGAATTAAATAATTATCTAACTCTACAAGAAAAGAATGCGGCTGTGAAACTTACCAGTTATCTGATCGATATTTGTTAAAACCTGCCCTATAATTAAAACTGTCATATCTATAATTGTTTAGTAAACCGCAATTGTCGGCAATTGTAGTTGCTCAACTCGCAAATTTTGAGCAAGTCCAAATTATTAGCTATAATTATAATAAGGTAAACTTTAAAACAAGTTTCTTTCCGTGCAGTTCTCAGAGATACATTTTTACTGATCGATATTTGTTAAAACAAATTAAAACTGTCACATATACGATTGCATATAGGTCAACAGCAACAATTGTAACAGCTCGAGCCAAAATATTTTGATAAGTCCAAATTGTAGTGGTCACAGCTAATATTATAGTAAGGCCAACTATAAATTTCTTTTCGTGCAAGCTGCAAGAGCTACAAGATTGCTGATTAGCACTTGTTATAACAAATTAAACTTTCACTTATACAACTGTCCAGAGCAATAGCAACAATTGTAACTGCTCGAGTCACAAATTTCTCCAAGTCCCGATCGCTTCTACTTCAAAATTTGATCTCAGTGTATAGAATCTAACGAAATAAAAAATCCATCTAACTCAGGCTAACGAAATAAAAACAAAAACGCAATCCAACCAAAAATGCTGTGCTTCTCCTAACAAAAACAACATCAACTACAACAACAACAACAACAACAACGACTACAACAACAACGACAACGGTAAGAAAACAAAAACGAGCCAAAAATCCAACAACAAGGAATCTTGCAGTCGCCATTGCTCAAATCCTCTGCAGTTGTACCTTGAGGTCGATCGAGTGTATCGCCGCGGAGGTACCGAGCTGCCCGACGAGCAGCACGTCCTTGACCCCGCACTGGCCGCCGACCCCGATCACCTGATGACCACCCGGATGATTGTTCGCGTTGACGTTGGGCAGCGAGCCGGCTCGGTACTGCTGGCCCAGGTTGATGTGCAGCAGCTTGCCGCTCGACTGGGGCGGGCTCGCGCCCGCCGATTTCACGGACAGAGGGCGCTGAGGCGCGGCCTCGGGACAGGCGCTCGTCGCACTTGCCACGGGTACCGAGCTGCTGGCGTTGGCGCCGGTGTTGTTGCTGGCGTTGGACGCTTGACCGGTGGGACTGGCGCCAACCGAGCTGCTCGCCGACGCCGCCTTTTGGTGCGAGACAATATGTAATAGGCCATCCATGATCTGTTTTCGAGGTTTTGTATAACGATTCTTTTGGGGGGAGGGGGGGGGGGGGATTTGCACGAGTGGACGTACGATAATTATGTACGATGGGCTTTTGGTGGTTTGATGATGCGAAGTTTGGTGGGACTTTGCATTCTTTGGAGGTTGGGTGTGAGATTTAGAGGGGTGTGACTTTTTTTTTGATTAAGTGTTGTGATAATATAGCGGATTTAGTGGGGGGTATAAATAGGATTTCGGTACTATCATTGGCTACTGCTTAAAGATGCAGTTCAATTGTCAACGGTATTAAAGGTGTTATCAGTCATACGAGGTACATTAGATACTGGTGTTTGTAAGACTCTAAAACTATTAGATACTTTTTTACAAAAATATCTGAAACTTTAATACGGAAACAATACAGATAAACGAAAAAATATTGTATGTATTTTTTTTTAAACTAACCGCGCTACCTTGTCTTCAACTATACAGATCAAATAACTTCTTCGAACCTATAATGAATTATAATTTAGAAAGAGAATTTGAATTCCTAATGTTAGAATATACGACGCTTAGTTTTTTCTTAAATGCCTCTAAACTATTGTTATTATTCAAATTAACAAAGTAAAAAATTAACAGACTGCGATAAATCTACTAAAACTCGTGATATTCAAAATTAATTATATCAAATATTTTATTACCCCACTAAAAAATCTCACATTGGAACCATGTGTGAGCCATATAATACCTCATGTGGATTTTCAATAGGACATTGATCCGATTCAAAATTTTGCAGTGTCATATATTACTATTGATATTATCAGCAATATATTTCAATTTCACCAGATTTCCTTGATTTGCTTACTATCCGAATGATAAGATAGCGTCCATATAGTAATACATGTTTATAGGACACTCTAATTCAAAGCCTTTTTCACTCACACATCAGCGCTATTCAATTTTAAAGATTTACAAATAGTATTTTTTCGTATAAATAGAATTTATATATATATTTAGACAGTGTAAGTAGATACTTTTCGACGTTTTTAGATACTAGAACCCGATCCTTAAAGTACAATCAAAATTCGTGATTCGGATTCCATAATCTCTCTTTGTTAATCACAGCGAATGTCTGCATTAGTTTGTTTGGAAAAGATATATTATTGATTTTTGAAAAGATTGATAATGAAAAACGCGTATCTAAGCTATATACATTGGATACTATGTACGATTCTTAAAGGATGATAATTGTTTTAAAATATTAGAATCGGTATAAAATCTAATTGTAGATTTGACGAAGCTATATGTATTTGGTATGTTAAGTAATACGTAGCGACCTCCTGATAGCCAAAGTTTGAAAACTTTAAAAACCTCCTATCACGTCGTTTGAAAGAGAACACTAAGCTAAAAAATATAAAAGATGTAATAAATTACATACACTGAGTTAGTCTACTGCATAGGTGAATAATTCAGTAAATATGTATGAAGAAAGGGCTATCCATTTGATAGATATAGGCATCATATCTTTAAAACCAACACAGTTCGATTTAGTTTGTATCTCCAACCAAGTGATTTATGTGCACTGAGAAAATGGAATTGTTATTGTTAATAAAATGTATTAATTATTAATAAATGGTTGACTGGGATATGTCGAAATGAAAGTGCACATTATAATAACTAAATTATTTATTTGGTTGTATTTTATTGAACCCAGAAAATGATTTGTTAATAGTTAATAAATCATTCATTGATTATCAATTTGTGCAACAATAAATTTCCGTTTAATACTTAAAATGGAGATTATTTATTCACTTCACGTATAAGAAAAGAAGTTCATCTTCGTGTCTTTTAATTGTGTTTATGTCTAATGTAGCATCAAAGTTTAATTTTAAGTTCATTTATAGTAATACTTTTACTGCACGTTTGAAACTAACCTTTGGTTTACCACGTAAGTTAAAGCTAGTCTACTCAACAGTAGAGTATCTAAAAATAATCAGGCACTGCATTTTTAATGCATTTGAATTGGTAAGGTTCTACAGCTTTCTCCTATATACTGTACAAAATCGCTATAATCTATTAGAGAATTACAGGATCTATTTTTTGCACTTTTCACGTTCTTAGCTTCACGCTAACTTTCACATTACGCTTTGAAAGGTTTTCAAACTTTCAAACTTTGGACACCAGAGGCGCACCACTTGTAGCTTAGCACAGCTAGTGATCTCTTAGGCAGACTTCCGGTATTACCACTTTGCTTAAGAACATTAACTAGACTCCTTCGATGTATTAAAAATTATTCAAATGTGTTAAAAAAAATCTCAAATAACAATTTAATTAATATAATAGTATAATAATACTTACAGTATATTACCAATATAGTGCTAATTTTGTCTGAAATTGTTTACTAATCGAAATTAGGCACTTTCGGTTTTGCCACTTAGCAGCATTTTCCGACCCCTCCCCAGAGCGCTCCCTAAATATAGCGAATATACAGTACGCATCGCATGTGGTCGGTTTTAATTCATTAAGAGTCCTATAGAATTCATGAAGATGGATCTTTTATGAAAGGAGATAAACTATTGTCTTTAACGAAAACATTTGCACAAATCTCTATATGTTTTGTCACTAATGCTGCTAAATAGTAATTTTCTAAATATAACTTTTCTCTTACTTACGCTAACTAACGTGGGTATCAATTAAACTTAATTAGAATAATAATATAATTAACATACTTAAGTTATTCAATTATTTCCTTATATATAAATGTGCAAAGAACGATGCCCCGTGTATAAGGATAAAAATGAATTTTTAGGGTGGCCGTACAAAATCAATAGCATCATTCAGAGTACAAAAAGGCATTTAATTAAAAAAAAGATCGACCCTCTCACTCGAGCTCTTACTCGAAAGGAAAATTAAAAATAAATAAATATAAAATACACGTCTGAATATGTTCGTCCTGTAACTACTTCCACTTATTAAGTGTAAAACGGAATTTTATTAGCCTCTAATTAAACTTACTCTCTAATAAGGGGGTCAATTTTATGCTTTTAACGATGTTAGTTTCATACATAGAGCTTTGAAACTAAAAGTCTTGTGCCGCAGGAATCCTGCTTTGACAAGGTGCACGAGGAAAATATCAACTAGATAGATAATTAGACTGCGCGGGCAGCAACCGATAATTTTGAAAACAATTTCATTAGAGTAACGAAAGAATTTCTTCAATTTTAAAGAAGAAGGTACGAGGCTAATAATTTAGTATTAAAAAATAAATAATATATATTTTTGTATCCGCTTTATATTACCTATTTCATGATGTACAAAAAGAATATGGTTCGTCGATGATTTAGACAATTTAGATTAAAAATAAACATCTAAAAAACGATTGATTTTGAAAATTCTTTATGCGCAACAGATTTCAATGGTACTCAATAACTTACTTGTATAAATAAGTTCTACATTGTGTAATAAATGAAGAATAGGAAAAGAAAGCATTTAATACATTTTTCCAACTTTTTTGTAATTTTAACAGTAAATTTTACGATTAAATATATTTGAAAAACAACATTTTTTCATTAAATTGGTAGGTAAACTTATTGTGCGATGTTATAAACTCAAAATCTCTCAATCTAGTTTGAAATATGAAAAGCAAAATTCAGACAAATATTTGACTTGTTTTTTCAATAACTGTTGCGCAGAAACAATTTTTTTAAATAAAGAAAAACAAAGTTTCGTGGAAAGCATAAAAATTGTAATGTACATATAAAATAATGGTATTAACAAACATAAAAACTGAAAAATGATAAAACATATACATATAAAAAGCTAAGAATAATTGGAGAGGAGACCTTTTTCGTCGAAACGAAATTTTGCATTTTTCTCTTTGATCGGTGTGGCTTCTTTATTTAAGAATCAAATAACTAACTTAGTGGGCAAAATAAATCATGAGAAAGCGTTGAAAAAGTGCGCATTAATGCGAGAAAATGTGAATCTCCTCTAAATAATTTAAAGCATGATCGTATCATAATTTAGACAGTTCTTAATATTTTCTCACTCTTCGGTACGCTTTAAAATATTCTAAACTTTTCTTACACTTTCTCACCTTTTTTTCTATACTTTCTCACATTTCCGTATCTTTATAAATTTCAAAAATTCTCTCCGCTACAAGTATCCAAAACTGTTCGAACGTCCAGTAACCCCGTAGAAAAATACAAAATCAAACCACAATTTCAATTTCAATGAACAACACAACTTTTTTTATTTATTCTCAAGAAACACGAGAAGGCATGGCAAAACGCTCTACACGCCACAAGGCACATCCTCCATCCTCCTAAATACCAACTTCGCAAAATATGTACACGAAGCCGTTGAAGCGCGCGCACGTGTGCCTACGTGTATCCGCAAACATTGCCTCGGCGCGTTCCCGCGCATTTCTCACACGTGCAAACACACACATACATCACCGCGCGCGGGAAAAAAAAGATCATATAAATATATGTACCAATCGCAGCGAGGCGTG
Organism: Gastracanthus pulcherrimus; assembly: GCA_949152435.1. Taxonomy (NCBI): domain Eukaryota; kingdom Metazoa; phylum Arthropoda; class Insecta; order Hymenoptera; family Pteromalidae; genus Gastracanthus; species Gastracanthus pulcherrimus. Next base: position 38,834,386 of record OX424572.1, read on the forward strand.
GATTCTCTCTCGATAGCGATGTATATGCGGTGAATAGGAGTATAATAGGCGCAATAATAGGGGAGTCGTATGAATTGAAAACACATGAGTGTGTAAATAGCAGTAATTATTATACACATGAAGAATTTCGATGTACGATTGACAAAAGTTTTTCTTTATCGCTGAATAAATTCGAGGCTTTGTGGATAAAACATTGTGTTACGGCGTGCAGAGGTGAAACTACAAATTTTAAAAAATAAAATGTTTGGTGTTGATGTGATGCAGAATGATTTTCAGGTCTTTTAATGATTGGTTTTTCTAGTTATTTTAGTTTTAGGTACTTAGTTCAAAATAACTAGTTTATAATTCATATTGTAAGTTTTAGGCTATAGGTATTATTTTTTAACAGGGTAAATAAATTAGATAAATAAAGCCATTTATGTAGCGAACCCAGGTAGCAATTGTTCATTAAAAAAGTTACATTTTTTATTCGATTTTAATTTTTCAGGATTTATTTTGTTCCTGCAATATACATATCTTACAGTCTACCAGAATAGCAAATTAGCTTTTTAATATAAGGTTGTAAAATATTTAGATTATTATAGCTGTATAGCGTACCATGAAATGTATACTTATGCAAAATATGCTTAAACAATTAATCATTTACTTAAAATCAAAAAGCTTCTTCGTATCACGGATAAATATAATTTATTATTTTTTATTATAATTTATTATAATTAGTCTACCACAGAAAGCAAGTTAGCTTACCAATATACAATAATGTAAAATATTAAAAGTATGCATATTATAACGGTACTATACTATAAAATATGTACTCATTCAAAATAAGCTTAAAGATTTAAAATAATCATTTATTTACAATCAAAAAGCTTCATCGTTTCGTGCATGAATAGATTTATCAATTTTCTTAATGCAGATTGGAAGATACACAAAATCCTCCAAAAAATTGAATTCAAATAAAAAATATCGAACCGCAACGTTTTTAAGCAATATATCCCACGCGATGGTGAAAATAGCGCACACAAGGGGGGAAATAGCGTACGTCGAAGGGAAAGTAAATTAAAAATAAATTCCCTTCAAGCACGTCGATTTTACCTTCGCCTACACATTATTATTCCACCCATAATTTTTGCCTTCGCTTACAACGCTATTTTTGCTTTCATCCCCTTAGACACTTTTTTTTAATTACCAATATCTATAAAGCAAATCGACTCAAAACATTTTTCTTTCAATATAATTCGTTATTCTTTCGCGTCCTCTTCGCAACTATACACCTGTGCCCGCTCAGCGCAATATTTATTATACGCACACATGTATCGCAGCGAGATCCGCGTGTGCTCAACAAAGACAACGACTGGATCTCCGGGTGTAGAGGAGCGGAGAGAAGGATGAAACAGAGGGATATGCGCAAAAAGTATGTGTACAAAGTTGCGGGAAGAGTAAGAGAGCGCGAGAGTGAGAGAGAGAGAGGTCAAACTGGTATGGGTATAGGAGGGGTCAAACATTGAGCACATATGTAGAAAGAAGAGATAGAGAGAGGCGACATGTGTGGGATCGAGATGGAAACGCGGCGCGCGGTGCTTTTTGTGGGGGAGAGGGGAATAGCGTGAACGTGAAATTGTTTAAGGAAGTGTAATGTGTTTTTTAAGTGTCATAGATTTTTTATCTATGTTATGGAACAAAATTCGTCGGTCGAGAGGTTGTTTTGTTTTGGAAACTGCGTATTAGAATTAATCAATGCTTCTTGTTAAGATGAGTCACTTTATTTTCGACAGTTTCAAGACGGTCCTTATTGGTTATCATTTGTTGGGAATTAATAGCATTGCTACCTGAAAAGTTTTGGGTTTTGTAAAAACTGCGTATCATAATGTAATTTCCTGTGCTAGATTGCTTTATTCTTTTAAAATGAAGAGGGAACTGCCCTGGTAGAAAATTGAGCATATTAGATGGTCGGTTCACGATCTATTGGGCAGATCCGTTTCCTAATAGTTCGCCAGAAATAAACCAGCATCTGACCAGAAATTTGTAGAAAATCTAAATAGCTTACATAACCCTAAAAAATTATTGAAAATGTAAATCCCATTATAGTACTTCTGCGTTAAAAACAGCATGCAAATTTTTATTCGATTATTTATTTAATTTTTTTATGTCTTATTTAATTATAAAACTCTAACCTTAAAAAAACTTTTAATGAAATAAGTTTTTAGTTTTTATTTCGAATCTATCCCAAATATATCTTAGCATTCTATTAACAATAAGCTATTAAATCCATGACATAATAATCATTATTAACTTATAAAAATTCGTTAAACGTTATTTTTTATTTATTTATCCATTAACCATAAGTTGGTCAGGTTTCTGACGAGAAAACGTCGACAGGTAGCGGGGTTTCTGGCCAGACTTTTAAGCAGAAATTGGCCATTCCCTATAAAATAGAGTAAAATCTGGCGAACATATGGGGAACGTTTCTACCAGGGTGGTCAAATTGATACTGAAATCAACGATTGAGAATTAAACTAACGTATTAAACTTTATTTTTCAGAAAACCTTTCGTGTCAATTATTGATTTTGGTATTGGTTCGACCTCAAGCTTGCCCTTTATTCTTAATGAATATAACGATCTACCGGAGAGCATTGCCGTCTAATTCGTAGTTTTTGCAAAGAACTAAGTTTTTAAAAATTACATTTTTTTATTTTTCAAAATTTTAACCAATTTTGACCGTTTGGCATAGTTTTATCCTTTACTTGTTGAAAATAAAGTGGTCGTTAAAAGAATATTTGATTTTGATATCGATTTTTACGTAAAACGTAACATTTGACTGATGGTCTAGAGCAGCCTTAAGGGGATGTCGGAGCTAAAATTGTGTATTTTCTTTTAGTGATTACTTTTAAAATATAGAATGCAGGGAAACCTTAAGAGCAGAGCACCGTAGTGTTTTTTATATTATATTTATTATTTTTCTGATTAATTGGAAATACAATAGGGTGTTTACGCATTGAAACCTAACCTCAAAATTGTAATCATACCAAACTTTTGCTAATAACTTCTTTTAATGTAATTTTACAGTAAGATTTAGAGCTGAGCACCGTAGTGCTTACTATAATAAACCGATCTGTACAAGATAAAGTCAGTCGGACTTGTAGTTTTTACAAACAATTGGAAATACAAAATAGGTCGGACAGCAAAAGGGGGGGGGGGGGCAGGGCTCCGACATCCCCTTAAAATCATACAATAGAACGATATTAAATCAGGGTAACTTTATTTTCCATTTCAACTAATGTTAATAAAAAAATTCATACATTTTTACGTTTTCCTGATTTCTTGTATTTTATCTGAAAATATACGATATAAGAAAACCAAAATAGATTAAAACTCGATAAAAAAAAAAATTGAGTAACTCGGTTACGTCGGAGAAGCCACAGAAATGTTGGTTAAGTGGAAATAAGGCACAAAAGATCGAATAAAAAGCAAAATGATCATTTTACTCCGCAAAAGTGGTCATTTTGCCGAACTTTTTTAAGTTCCGTGTATTTAGTATTAAATTTACACTCAAATTAAAGCTACCGTAATAGACTAAATACAAAACTACTCACTTTAACTGGAAAAGTGATAATTTCTCTTTTCATATTAAAAATTTTACATTTTACAGCTACCCCAGTGGAAATGAAAAATGTATATAAGTGTATATAAATGTATATATGTATAAATATTTCTGTTATAATTGAAACAGGTTTTACCACAGATATATACACTTTTGTAGACTTTTAAACATTTACGTACATTTTCGAAAAAAAAAATACAGCATGACTTTTGTTTCATTATTTCCACCGATAGTTGACGAAGCACATATAAATCAATTCACGTGTAAAAATTGGAAACTTTCAGTTACTTAAGAAACAGTGGCACTTGTAAAAAAATATTTTTAATTACTTGACATTATTGAAGTCTATCTTAACGCTTCTTAGTGAGAGGAATTTTTCGTATAAAAATGTACAATAAATGTACAAAAATGTAAAAAAATATACAAAAGTGTAGAAAAGTGTGGCACAGTAGGCCAAATGCGATCCCATTTCTTTGTTCCATTTATAACAGAAATACACCCTTTTGTACATTTCCGTAAATTTGTATACATGTATACACATTTACGTACATTTTTACACACTTTTTTTTATTTCCATAGGGGTAAAGCGATGATTTCAATCTATTGTTAACCACACTTCCCACCTTTCAATTAAAAGCCGAACCTCCAAGCTACCCCGAAAGCCCGACAACCTATCCCGGCTACCCTATACATTTTCCACCAAGTCCCGCGTTCGGAGTTCATTCGGCCAGGTGGCGAAAAGAAGCATCCACGAGCACAGGCGTCGCGGAAAAGCAAAAGAGTGGGGGGGGGGGGGGGGGGGGAAGAGCGCTGCCGCGCGAGAGCTTGTTTACGTTTTGCCGAGTAATATACATAGGCCAGGCAGCTCGCGCCCGCGGCTATATACATTTATATACATGGCGCATCGCGGCGGCACGCCGAACTATTATACACGGCCGAGAGCGAGAGAGAGAGAGAAAGCCACAGAGCGAGAAGCTCTCGGGACTGTAAGGCTCGATTGTAAATATAAATATGCGTGCACGAGCGCTCTCCTCGATAGCAACGACTCGTGTAGGATAGATGGATAGGTATAGGTACATACATAGGTAGATACGTGTCAACTTGAAGGGGAAGGAAATGTTTTTCAAATATTGGAATATTATTGTGCGATGGGAAGGTGCGAGTTTCGTAGGATTTCAGAGGGGTATAGCAACGGTCGATATGGGACGTTATTTAAAATGCGGCAGGGTGGGAGAGGAGTTTGCTGAGAATTGGAGGCAATGTTGTATATGAATCGTGTTCTATTGCAGGTGTAAACGTGCACTGGTGAGAATAAGGGATTTTTAAGTTTTTTCAGGGTAATATAATATGCTCCTCGGGATGATTTGAAATTTTTTATTCATTTGAAGTGACTTATGTTTTTCATTTTTAAGTTTTGAACAGACTGAAAAAAACTGCAGCCACTCGACGAATTTTAAGTGAAAGTTTCACTCCAGCAGTGTTGGAAATTAGATATCATTGTTTTCATTCCTAAGCTTTGCAAACACTTTTTCTATACAGTGAGGTCGGATCTCGTTGAAATATTTCTTTAACAGTCTCTTATTTTAACTTTTTTCGTCGAATAACGAATGATACTGAATTTAGTCGGATAAAAGTAGGCTTGAACATCCTAAAAATTAAGTCAAGTACTATTGAAAAATACAGAAACTCTTTAGTACATAAAGTCATTATAGTATGAGAATACTTGAAATATGCATTTTTAATGACTTTTTCCCGATTAGTTTCTATGTTGTGAATAATGTCTATCTTATTTATGTATTATCTTAAGTAGTTATCTCTAATTTTTTAGGGAAAATCAACTGACTAGTATTTTTATTCTATTACATCAGTACAAATCTCAATTTAAATGCTATTGACTTTCCAAAAGTTTTCTTTTACGTTTTTCTAAAATGAATCTCTACTTCAATAGAGTGAAAACACAGTCATGCTATGCACAGCAAAACTAGGTGTCCGATTTTTACTCCAAAAAGTTTTAAAAAGCATGTACTGCCTCGTGATTATTATCGTAGGAGACGCTAATTAAAGTGTATAATACGAAGACGGATATAACCTATAACTTCATTGGAAGCTCTTTCGAACTGCATTTCGTTGCATTGTCGTTTCTGTCGAGTTTATCTCCTAAAAATCTCACTTCAGTAGTCGTGCATTCTCATTTATCAAGGAGAAAAATTCACCCTAAAATTGTGATATAACGTAGTGGAGTGTTCAGTCCAAGAAATTGTTCACTATAATAAACGTGTGAATTTGAAGCCCAAGGAGCGGGCCTTATTCTGCAAGGTATATAAAAAAAAGTGATGAAAATCGATTTTGGTCGTTTCTGCAGGATAATTACTTCTAATTTGAGTTTTTATACATCAATTCAACTAAATGAGTAATTAATATCAATTTTTATACCGACCATATAGCTGTTTATACTTTGGTATGAAAAATATTACTTTCCCGAGCAAAGTCAGTGACGTATCGCCAAAGTAATATTCTTAACACAAAGCAAAACAAGACAAGCCAGCATTAGAATCGACAACAACAACCACTAATATCCACTTGAACCATCAACGCAAACACGCAAATCAAAAGTATATAACCACTCGGCGCGAGAACGTCCAAAATCCACTCTCTATCCCCTTTGTCTCGTCCGTACAATATTATAACCTCATCGGGGTGTACCTACTTCGAAAAGCGTTCGCATTTATACACGCTGCCTCTGTTGATATTACACTCCTATATACAACACAGCGGTATACATTAGCAGGGAATTAAACGCGCGAATCTGAGCAGCGGTACACGAGGAACAGACGGAAGATCATATAGGACACGCACACACACACACACACACATACACATACATAGACACGGCGGAGCTGGATCCGAGATCCGGAGTCGCTCCCGCGCACGGCGAATACGGAATACCTCCATATACACCGAATTATGTATCTCGCAGAAGCTCGCAACTATACCGCTGCTGCTGTTGGTATATATAGGTATACCTATATACACGAGAAAGAGAGAGAGAGAGAAAGCGAGACGGACGTATCAGCTAGCAGCAGCGGCCGGAGAACACACACACACACACACACACACACACGCACACACACATGTATATACCTACGTATCGCGATAAGGAGAAAAAGAGAGAGAGAGAGAGAGAGAGAGAGAAAGAGGGGCTATATACGTTGGGAGTGAAAGAGAGAGAAAGAGGGTACAGCGGAAACGAGAGAGAGAGAGAGAGAGAGAGAGAGAGAGAGAGAGAGAGACTCACCCTGCTGGTGACATCGGAGACCTCCTTCATGATCGCCTCGAACCTCACCGTCTCCTCGGCCTCCTTCTGGTTCAGCAGGGCGATCTTCTCGCTGAACTTCCGCGGATTCGCCATGATCTGCCTCTGACTATTATATATTACACGACGACGAGCGTACACCACTTCTCCCCGAGGATGACGACGAGCCGCTGGCGGCTGCTGCTGCTGTTGCTGCTGCTGGGTGCCGCGCGCGCGCGCGTGTACACACCGCTATACAAGCGACCGACACACACACACACGCACACGCACACGCACACACGCACTGTACGCGCGGTGTGTCTTGGTCTCGCCGCCGCGGCGGCCGCGGCTAGTCCTTATAGGAACTATATTATATATACTTACGGGCAGGAGCGCGCGCGCACTGTATATTCACCAGGCACTGGTATATATATATACATATATCTATCTATCTATATATTAATATACCATTAGCACCGGGACCGAGGTACCGAGGAGCAAGGTGTATATATCCCAGTTATGTATACTCAGTAGTAGCAGCCGCCGTGCAGCAGCGGCAGCAGCAGTAGTAACAGACACCCGCTGCACTGTACACTGGCACACTGCACACTGCACTCAATCGTCGACGTCGTCGTCGTTGTTGTTGTTGTTGTTGTTGTTTACGAGCTGCCGCCTCCTCCACCTCCTCCTCCTCCTCCTCGTGGAAGCTCGAGCGTATAAAGACACTCTTGGGGAGCAGCAGCAGCGGCTACTCGCACTCGGACGGACACGCGATTTTTCTCCGCATCAGCGCCCGCCAGCCAGCGCGCCTCGCTCTGCTCTGCTCTCTCTCTCCGTCTCTTTCTTCGCTATATACACAGCCAGGCAGCTTTGCACACACTTGCCGAAGCTGAAGCTCCGAGGCGCCGAGAGGAGAGCTGTGAAAACTGGAGAGCAGCGCCCTCTGCGACCGATATCAACCTCCTCTCCTCGGAGACGTTTTTTCCCTATATAAACCAGCTATCTCTCTCTCTCTCTCTCTCTCTCTCTGCCAGAGATAATACACCTCGTCGATCGCTCAGCCCTGCGGCTGTACACTCGACGCTTGGATTCACACCGAGCGACCCAACAAACAAACAAACAAACACGCGCGTGTTTATGAGCTCGGTGGTGCTGGGCAGCCCTCGGACAGCAGCGTTGTAACAATCCACGGCTGCGGGCACTGCTGCTGCAGGCCCCTCGTCATTTCGACGACGCGCTCCTTTCCTTTTATCCACTCGCAGGAGGCGCGCGTGCACGCCTCGCCCTTTCGATACACACGCGCACACGGCGCGTTGTACAGTTTGTATCGCTGCTTCGCACGGGCGAGCCGTGTAGGTGTATCCAGCTACGGCGATCGCGCGTCGCGACAACGAGACGAGAGTGCTCTTCCTCCGGTCCGCGCGCGCGCGTGCACGCAGGGGGCCCCAGGCTGTCCGTGTGCGTCGGAGAGTCGGAGACTCGCGGACTCGCGGTCGGGCTCTCGGTCTCGCTCGAGCTGTTACTACTGCGCTGCTGCACGCATAATATCAGGCACGCCGTGTGCGATTCGGTGTGCGCAGCGCGCAGTCGTGACCCGAGCCCCCAACACACTGCTCTGTGTGTGTGTGTGGAGAGAGAGAGAGAGAGAGAGAGAGAGAGAGAGAGAGAGAGAGTTGAGTTGCCAGCAGGCAGCAACACTACATCGCGCGCTCTGTGTTTTCCTTTTTACCCGCGCGTGCATGCATGCACGCGCAGTGGAGAGAGAGAACGGCGGGAGTCGAGGAGAGTCAGACTCGCGTGTGGCGCGGAGTCGGGCTGTTTCTACTTGCGCGAGGTTGGAACAAGATGGAGGATGCGCGGGGCTCTGTAGCGGGGGATGTGTACGTGGGTTTGGAGGTTTGAATATTGGAGGGAGGCTTCTTTTTGGGAGGTTGGTTTGCTTTTTATGGGGGCTGAACTAGGATCTGGTCGGAAAGTTGTCGATGGGAATTGAGGTTCGTTTAGAATTTGCATTTATCGTGATTTTTTAAATCAAGCGATATATGGATATGAATTTTTGACGAGGACAAAATTGTTGTGCTGAAAATGTTGAAGAATGGTTCACAACTGTTGATTAGCAATTTGGTTTAGCGTATCTTTACACATTTTAGCAGAGATGTACGATTTCGCAATTTTATAAATGCGGAAAGTCTGGCGCAAAATAGTATTTAATAGTTGTTTTGAAAAGATACTGTATTTATTACTCATATAAGAATATAAAAAACCTATTAAAATATTTTAAATCGTATAGAATTCGCACCACCAATACAAGACTATGCCGACTCAAAATTTGATGTTTTTGTAAAACGAAGCCAACAAAATGAATTAAGTATTCATGAGATAAAAAATTTTTTTTAGTATTTTATTATTATATATTATAGTCTTAACTTTTTTCAACTAATTGTGGCAGTATGAGTTCTTATTTTTGTATAAGCTATTTTATGAACGAAAATTGAGCTAAAAAATTTTTTATTTGGCATTAGTCTTGTTCTGGGGGTGCGACTTGTAATTAATCGTAAAATAACGTTAAAATTGGTTAAAATCAGAAACAAGAGTATTCAAAATTACGCCGCTTTATCGAATCAAAATTCAGCCTAATTTCGAGAATTTTTTCTGGCGTGTCCAGTATCAGTAAAAGCAATGAAAAATCTTTTTATAGGTTTTTATTATACGTGTTTTAAAGAACCAAATAGCACGAATTCATAGCAAATTTACATCAAACTTACATCAAACGGCAAAACTGGACGCAATTTTGCATCAAATTACTGTCAAACTGCGTGCGTTTCTGTTGGTTAGTTATTGGGGAGCGCATTAGAAAAAAATTTGGGATTTATTTTTTTACAGTGGCGGCGTTTTCATCTCCGCATAGAGAAATACTCCGCGCATAAACGAATCCTATAGCTGTTCATGTGTAGAAATGAAGAAAAAAAATTAGTTTCTTATTCCAAGAGAAAAATTGAGTAAGAAACCTTTTTCGGTTGCAGAGCACCTTCTGCGCGGAGTATTTTCCCAAAAGATTTTTTTAATACACTCTTTAAAACCTACAATAAAGCACTTTAACATTCTTTTTCATTGTTTTTACTATCACGACAGACAAAATTCTCGAAATAGGGTGGATTTTTTAACCGCTAGAGTAGCGTTACCCTTGGCCGTAAGCGTATACTTAACGAAATTCGCGGTTCTGAACTTTATTCGATAATTTTTTTTATATTACAAATTTTTAAAAAAAGTTGTCCCCAATTCTTTGTTCTATATAGAATTGCCATATCATTTTAGAATTTTGTACAATTAAAAAGACAAAGTATAAAGTTCAAAACTGTAAATTTTGCTTCGTATCCCATGGTATACAGCATCCTCTTAAGAATAGTACATTGTGCAACTAGGGGGGAAAATGGGCCTTGTCTAAGCGAGGATGATGATTGGGCTCAAATCATCACTCGAGTCTGAAAAAGCCCTTTCCACATGTGTTACACACTGTATTGTTTTGTGAATAAGTGTGTGAATAAGGCCTTTTTCATGCATGCAAAGCGAATGGGGAAATGGGCATTTCGAGTCGTCCACCAGATCTACGAAATAAAAAGAATACTTTTTATCAAAATTTTGAATTCTTGTCAAACTTTTGTATTTTTTCTAAAATTTTAAGTTAATATTTTGGCATTATTTTCAGAGATTTTCAGGAGCGGGAGGTAATATACATTACTTCCCGCTCCGGTAAAGACGCTCGGAATGCCCAGTTTTTCATTCGTTTTGCCAGCATGGAATAGAGCCTTTTTCACGCACGTGTTGAGAAAAATATTTAAAATTATATCAATTTATTAGAAAATGCTGAAATCTGTAGAAACCTTTCCAAATTTTAATAAGTTTCAATTCATTTTGTAAATGATTATTGTGACGGTGTGTAACTCCGATAATTAGTAATAAACTTATGTAATGTATTGATTAGTTTTTGTCAATATTTTTTTTTTAGTTTTTGTCAATAACATCAAAATCGGCCCCCAACAAAACTTTCGCAAAACAAAAAATTCCGAACCAAAATTATAAGAAAGCCGTGATAAACCACTATATTAGGAGTCGACTATCCGAAGAATAATGCATCGCGCGAGGTTCATTTCCGAGCGTTTTTACAAAATCTTAATTATAAACTCGTTATGCTATTTTTGTAAAACCTTTCTAAATACTGAGAAGAACCTTTAGAAAGAAAATCGTACCGATCCGCAACAGCGCCGAGGGATCATGTCATTATGTTAGAATCTTTTAGTTTTACGAAAGTTTTGTTGAAGACCGATTTCAACATAGACCCTCATCCTTTATCTTCACCAGGGACTAGCGTGGAAAGTGGAATATTGAAAATAATATATAAAGCAGTATTGTATTTATGTTGATTTTAATAAATTCATTGTATAAAAAATAGCTTATTGAATATTTTTATAAAAAACTTTAATGAAATTTTTTCCTGTTTTAGGTAACCTTAATTCAACGTAGTATTTGAGAAAAAATAATGTAATAATGAAAAGTAATTTTTTGTGGTTCAATCTTAAAATCAAAGCAAGTTATCCGATAATTTTGAAAATATGCCATACGGTCACAAAATCAACATACTTTGTTTGCTTGGTAGAAAATGAATAATATACAATTGTATGAACAAATGTTTCTTGATTTTTTGCACATAAAATATGTAAATGAAAAAGTAACACGCAAATCTAAATTGACAAAATATTTATAAGTTTGTTATTTAAACAAACAAATTTATATTTTAAAATTAACAAACAAATTTTGACTAAGTAAAGAAAATATGTTAAAAATTCGTTTTCAAGTGTATCTATATAGAATTTTATAGAAAATCTTTCTTTATTTTATTTTGTTTGATTTTATTTTCTTAATATTAAAAATTTATCTTAAAGGTTAAATATATGCGTTCTGAAAATTATATCATAATTATAAAAATCAGCTGTGTATTGCTGTTTCTTTTCAATTTAGCAATAATCATTATACTTATACCTAATGAGTTACACAAATATGCAAAGATATTATAATGATATTAATAATAATTATAATAAAAATATACATTTTTTTAAAATGCCTGTAATACTGAAATAAAATAAAATAAGTTAAAAAAAATTAATATCTATAATGCATAGCTTTATATATCCGCTACCTCAAACGTAAATTACATCTTACAAGATTTGACTATTTAAAATAGAATTTACCATTCAGCATGTTTAATTTGTAAAATAATAAAAGCAAAATTTTTATATTTAACAATTTAATTAAAATAAAATTGTAATTTATCTTACACCTTAATCTTTATTATTACATATTTTCTCCATTCACCGTAAATAAGCATATTGAAACGTACATCCAAGAATATTCCAGAAATTCACCGATTAATATTCATGATTAGTATATATGATAATTTATCAAATTTCAATAAACCAGCACGCAGATCCACGCAGCGAAACATCCTAGGGAATTTTCTTCCTCCTACACAGACCTCGACCTTACCGACCGAGAACTCGCGCTCTTGGCGCCTCCACCTGTGACTGGCCGCGTGCAGCTGCCGACGCACTCTGTTGGAGTGTTGGCCAATTTTTTCTCACTCACTCTCTCTCTCTCTGTCTCCCCCCTCACTATACGAGGCCAATATGTAGGATCATCGAGACATGATGCACTTTTGCTGCACGCGCATCGCATCAGAGCCAGCCAACTCTGTCCTTGTCCTCCGCTCTCTGTGCTGCTACTACCTACCTACATCGCTGCAATATTTTTCGAGACGAGACGCCGTGTTACATTTTGCAAACGAGAGAGAAAGAGAGGGAGTCAGCAGCCACCGTGTCGAAAAGGAAAAGACGCTGGGAGAGGGACGCATCGAGCATCATTTTTGTCTTTAAGTTTTGCTCGAGTTTACCGAGGAGGAACACCAAAGCAGTCATGTCCTGAATCGATAGGTTAGAAAGTATTTCAATAGGTATACGTGTATACGTGTACACATAGCATCGGCTGAGTAGCAGGGTTATTTATTCACCAGAGACGCATGAGAGAGAGACGCAGTGCGTTTTTAATAAGGTCATTAAAACGAGATCTCGTGTCGATTTTATTTTTGCAGAGTAGGTCAGCGTAGACACAGACAGAGAGAGATAGAGAGAAGCTTATCTCTGTGAGTGTGCAAAAACCGAGTGGAGGAGAGGCTATATACACATTGATGGGCCGACAGCGAAGCCAGCAGGGCCATCCTCATGATCGAGCTTGGCCAGCGTCACCATCGGCAGTGGAACAACACCTGCTCCTCCTCCTCCTCCTCTCATGAAGAAGAGCGCCAGTGGCAGCGGCAGCAGCAGCGACACAGGCATGGAGGGCCTCGGCGAGAAGCTCCTCGAGCTGCTGGCCTCGATGCCACCTCCGTCCTCCTGCGTCCAGCAGCTCCAGGAGTACGCAGGCTACAGCGATCAGATACAGAGCGGCACCATCGAGATACACGAGACCACCACCACTACTCTGCTCGACCCGGACGAGATTCCAGCCGACGGAGAGGGGCTGGAGGTAGCTGTAGCAGAGGAGTCCATCCCCATCAGTCGGTCGCTGCAAAGCTACGGAAAGAGCCTCATGGACGAGCTGCCCAGGCTCCTGTATCAGGAGGATCCGGCTATTGTGGCGGCGGCAGCAGCGGCTGCCGCCGTCAAGTTTAGGTCCAATTATCTGCCGCCTATAGGGGTGTTTTGGGACATTGAAAACTGCCAGGTTACAATGAAATTTGATTTTTGTTCGTAGTTGTAGGCTGTGAAGAAAGTAAATGCAGAATTACTGTGCTCAAGATTGAAAGTGGAATTGACCAAGTATTTTTTTTTCAACAAGTAAAGTTTGTTTGTGTCTGGGTAAATTTATTTTATAGAAAAGATGTTCAGATAATAGTACTTATTTATATCATTTGTTTATATGCCTTGTAACCTAAAGATACAAAGATAACATATTTATATAATTTTATTAAAGAACAGAATTGTACTTATATAAATTCAAAGCATCTTCTTGACAAAGAAAGCTAAGAATACTTGTATTTTTTTCAACTCTATTTAAATCTAATAGAAATACGCTGTCTATTTATATAGTAATTATCTACATATCAATTCACTCTATTATTTTTGTATAATCTATACATAAATTAAACAAACATTAGTTAATTTTACAAAGTCTATACACAAATTAAACAAACATTAGTTAATCTAGCACATTTAAATTTAGCCTGTAAACAAATGAAAAACATTATTTCTATTAGCATATGTATCATTCACTTCCAGATTTGAACACAGTAATTTTACATTTCCCATCTCCACAAAGTATGCCTATTTGCATTATACATTATTATCTTGTCTTATTTTGAATTCTTGACCATATTTGCAGGTACCGAAAGGTCGATCGGCCATGGCTGTAACTCGAGTAATTAGAGACAAATTCTTCAGTGGCTACAAGGAAGCCGAGTTCATTGTAGTCTGTGACGTCCAAAAGGAAAACAAACAAATAGTGCAGGAGCTGAATGACGCGCAAGTGGACCTGATTCACGTGTCCGCCACTTGTAAGAATGCTGCTGACGAGAAATTAAGACAATCCATTAGACGTTTTGCTGATACGCATGGTAGTCCAGCTGCTATTATTTTGATATCTGGAGATATCAATTTTGCCGCTGACTTGAGTGACCTGCGACATCGCAAAAAGATACATGTTATTTTATTGCACAAGGAGAATACTTCAGAGGCCCTGATTCTCTGTGCTGACGAACATTATGATTTTACCAAGCTCCTGCAGCCTCTTCCTAGTAGGACACCTTCTAAGGTAAGCTTGACTGCTAATTAAGAATGTGTACTCTATACAATACATGTTAAAAGTTAATTTTTTACATAAAATCGATAATGAAATAATAATATAAAATTAATGTAAAAACGCAATAGCACTGTGAAAAAGAAACTGTTGTATATTGTCAGCACTTAAAATGTTAACAAGTACAATGAGACTAATATATAAGTAGATTTTTACAAAGTTTCATAAAAACTCAATGTTTATACCTCTCTTCAAAATTGAAAAGAATAAAATAAAATTGGTTTCATAAATAGTTCATTAATTTTTACTTTTTCAGTGACATAAACTAAATAAAAATCTGAAAATATTTGTGATACATTGTTTATATTATGCCACACTGCATCTATTAACTAAATAATATGATGTAATTAATTACAATAATATTCATTTTAAATTATTAGCTAAAAAATATTGTACCTATATACCTAACACTTATCATCTTATTTAATTTAACTTGTACTTGTAAATAAATAAATAAATACATAAATAAATATGAGCCATGTGACATTTTAGTACTTAATTCAATTGTTTTTTGTTATTGCAAATAATGAACCAAAATATCAATCACAAAACACAATGAAGCTAATTAACCACTGATTCAATTTCACTTTAAACCCAATTTACGTTAATCAGTTAAGTACTTTCCATCAGTTCATCAAAGCAAAAGATTAAAAAGGCACTTCATCCAAATTACATCATCGACTTCGCATAAAGAAAGACTGTCTAACCCGTACAACCTCAAAATACATTGTAAAATTCATTGACAATCATTTTCCAGGTGACCGAATCGTACGATCTCCTCGTCTGCAATCTTCCCGACGACAAGGACGTGGTTGGCATCAAGCGCCGATTAAAACAGTTGTCCAACAATTGCGGCGGTCGCGTGGTTCAAGTGCGCTCCAACGCCGCGGTCGTGAGATTCTGCTCCAAAGAGTCGGCCGACAGGTATACACAACTACAAACGTAGTCGCGCGTAAAATCAAATTCAAAGGAATCGAGGCTTGATTAACAAGAGTAACACTGTCCTCGCAGATAAAGACACAATTTTATTTTATGCGGTAAAATTAAATTTTGACCTGGTGTAGGCATACATCGATCCGGACCAGGATGATTATTTGACATTTTCTTATAGATCACTGCCTCTATTACAAATCATTTAGTTTCAAATGATTATTTAATTCCGAAACTTGTGCATCATTTCCTTTTCCATTTTGAAAAACAAGATGAAGCACTCGATGTAAAAAAAAAGGGGAGAAACATTGCAAAGTCTTTATAATAAAGATCCGGCATGTACAAAATCGTGTAAATCGTAGTTACAGGGTGTCGCTCTTGGCTATAAATCATCCAGGCAGAGGGTGCGCGAATCGCGTGAAATTTCCCGCGGATTTTTGCTGGGTTGGGAGGGAGGGGGAGGAGGACAGACCGCGAGAGGAAACGCGAAATCTGGATAGAGAGACAGAGCGAGGAGCACACACGCACACGGCCATGTAACGCGGGCGACGCGAGACAACGGTTTTCACGCGGCTCGACATATATCGTGTATAATATATCCCTCCGGCGTCCATTCGAGCGCGAAATTTCGCGGGATCGCGTCGTGCCGTCGTGAGTCTTTGCGTTACGTTGAAAGTTATTCGAACTTTTGGTTTTCTTTTTTTTTTTTGAGAAAAATCGAGAGAGAGAGAGAGAGAGAGAGAGAGATCGGTGTACGCAACTGTCGGTGGACTTTAAATTCATTATCGAGGTGATATTTTGATAAACGACTTTGGTTCCTCTCCATTTTGTTTTCTTTTTTTTTTTCTCTTTCACTTCGTTTGTCTGGAGTCTTATGTTGGATTTGTTTGTCTGTCGACAGGGCACAGAAGCGTATGCATGGAGAATACGTTTTCGATTCGAAAATCAACGTGAAATATTTGAAGGAAAAGGAGAAGGATACGAACTGTGGCTCGAAAAATCGAGGTATGTATGTATGTATGTATATTGAGAGAAATTTGAATTCAAATTCCACCACGGCAGAGTTTTGTTGGGCATGTGTCTCCCCTGTTGACCTTGACTTGTTTGGATGGTGCTCGCTTATTTCTTTTCTTTTTCTCGCGTGCTTTTGGAATTTCGTGTCTTGTAGTCAGTTATTATACACAGTCATTCAACCGTTATATCTGCACATATTTTTAAATTAATTTCTTTTTTATTCTTTTGTATTTATTTATTTATTTATTTATTTATTTATTTATTTATTTTATATATTTATTAACCTATTTATTTATTTATTTATTTTATATATTTATTAACCTATTTATTTATTTATTTATTATTTATTTGTGGTAAAATTACTCTTACAAATCTTATATATCTACAATAAATAAATGATAATTATTTTATTATTGAGATTTATTCTTTTGTCTATTATTGTCAAGTAATAAAATTTGTATATTTTCATTTACAGGAAGCAGTGTTAATCGAGAAAGTACAGCTAGCGAATCTGAAGCTGTTAACGAATCTACGAATGAAATGTATGGAGTGGCAAGTGCAATAGCAGGCGCTAGAAGCCTGCCCGGAACTCCTCACTATCCAACAACTTCGCCAGTTGTAGGAAATTATTCCAGCTGGAATGGAATGCATTGCGTCCCTCAAGGGTAATTCATATAATTACATAATTCTTTTAACATTTTATTCTAAATTGATATCAATAATACAGTTTATATTTTTTAATGATGACACCCCGAGATTGAGTTCTTGAGTCGCAAGTTGATTCTCACGAGTCCTTGTAAATTCGAGCAATGAACGTTAGAAGCTTTGATCTTATCTGAAACATTTATAATTTATTTTCTCACGTACATATCTAATTTTTAATGTAAATAATACTAACTTTTTTGTTTATTATATTTTACAGATGTTATCCACCACCACCAACGTTTGCCAGACCTTACCTTCCTAGTGAAAGTAATAGATCCTACACGGAGCATAATAGAAGCCAATCTCCTCAAGTTTGGCAAATGACAAGTTCACAGCAGCAAGTACATCGTTATTGGGATGAACGCTGCAAGGTGAATTAATGAGCCTAAGGCACTTTATAAAAATTTTTATTTCGTTTTTGCTAGAATCTTTTATTTACTATTTAATTAAATACATTGGTAGATGTTAATCACATATTTTTATATGTGTTTAATTCATTCAAATTTAAGAATCCTGTTTCTAGATTTCTTTTTTTTTTAAATTTCAGTTGATTGTCGATTTAAATTCAGATTGCCATAATATAAATATTCAATAAATTCGAGAGTAAAGACATTTCATAAAAAATTAATTCATTTATAAAACATTTGTATGTTCTGATATGCAAAAAATAATTAAGTGTAAAAACTTTTAAAAAATTGCTATGCTTGAATAAAGCTAGATAAGAACAAATTTATGACGAACACTTGTATGTTTTACAGGTTAGAGATTACACTACTTCCGAAACATCGAACTTTCGTTCAGTGAAAGTTCCTCCAAGTCACATTAGAGGTACACCGTTTCCTCAACAATCAGATTGGAATCCACCAAGACCATCTTGGCCAGCTTCTACTAATCACAATGGTTCTGGTACGAAAAATTCACATATATGTCTTAATAATCTTAATTGATTGAGTCTATCATCGAAATCGTAACTTATTTTTAATTTATTATCTAAGTGTACAACCAATCTCATAAGCGCAGAAGTCCATCTCCGTTGTACTCATCTCAAAATCAGGATGTCAGTCATTGGAATGGTCAGGTAAGAAGCGAAAATTCATATTTTACTAACTAGTTAAAGGAGTTATATTTCACGTTTTTCGTTCTTATTTGTTTTAGAACCATAACGCGAATACCAGAAGAAGCGACCGAACTCCATCACCTTACGATTTAACTACTGTACCGACGAGCGTACAGCGCACGGATCGTATATCCCCTTACAGACAAAGCGATCCTGAAAATGAAGAAGTTGAAGTAAGTGTGCAGTCTTCATGTATAAATTTCAAATTGATGTAGTATACATTTTTTAATGATGACACACCGAGATTGAGTTTTTGAGTCGCAGGTTGATTCTCGCGAGTCCTTGTAGATTTGAGCAATGAATGTTATAAGCTTTGATCTTATCTGAAATATTTATGATTTATTATTTTTAAGCATTATGATAATTAAAATATACGAAAAATTTATTAAACGTTATTATGCTTTTTCAGAACTTCTTCAATCCAATCAATAATCGAAACAGCAATGGAGTTGCTAACGGTACGTACACGCCTATTGAGCTTCAAGTCACAAACCTGGATCAAAACATTGACTCAAAGGACATGAAACGAATTCTTTCTTCCGTATTCATGGAACACGTTATGGTATTAAAATCATTTTTTTATTATATTTTAATTCAATATCAGTCATTTAACTTATCTAATATCTAAAGAAAATTATCAAAGAATATTTCTGTATAATTTTTCATGAAATTTATCAAATTTGATTCCGCATCTTTATAGCGTAATTTCTCAAAAATAATTCCTTAACAATTTGTAAATAAAATAACTAAATATATATTGACGTGAAATGCCTCATACACGTCCTTTACATTCGCAATCACAATTGCAAGTACATGCTGAGCGCGAGAATGAATTGACTAAACTAATGTGGAATTACTAATTACTAATAACAATACAATACCTTCAAATAAAACGTAAAAATCCAGCCTACCACAAGTATCCATAATCAAAATAGAAAAAACAAGAAAAGAAAAATCCACCTAACACCACAACACCTCCCTTTTACACTTCCAGGTACTCCAGGTCTCCATCTTCATCCAATCGGACGGCAACCTGGCCGCAACCGTGAAGGTCCCTTCGCTGCCCGAGGCCCAGTACGCCATCTCCCAGCTGCACCGTCGCAAGGTCGGCTACAAGCGCATCCTCATCTCCTACGTCCACACGGGCGGTCCCAATCCCCAAATCGTGCGCTCGCAGATCGTGATGCTGCTGCAGGAGGTGCCGGGCCACAAGCTGCCGCTCTTCAAGTTTCGCGAGATGTACGAGAGTCGCTTTCTCATATCGATCAGCATCTCCGAGCTCTACAAGATGAAGGACGTGTGCATTATCACGGACGATCCGAGTGGAAGGATGGTGTCGCTAAATCCGGATCACAGAAACACCCCGTCGCCGTGCTTGAACACGACTTTGGTGAGTTTGGGTGGAGCGGAGTTTGTAGGGAGGATCGCGGGGTGTCTACGGGTTATCGAAGATTGTTGACTTTTGAAAAAATTTCTTTAGACAGTGTGTTATTTGGTAATAATTATTTATTTCATGATGGTAGAGGCCTGTTGGCAGTAATAAATGTTATTAATATATTCAAAGTTTAATTCAAGATCAGTACTTAAGGAAATGTACTTTAATAGGAAGTTACTTACGTTCCGCTGAATAAGTACTGTAATATTTATGAAAAGTACTTGAGTGCTTTTATCAAGTACAAAAATTATAAGTGCTTTTATGATGTATACAACTACTTGGGAAAAATTACTTCAAGTACTATTTATGAGTATAAAAATTGAAATTTTAACGAAAAATTTTAAAATTGACTCGTAACAGTACTCTAAGAACTTTTTTGCAAGATTGCACTTAAGGGAAAATACTTAAGTAAAAACTTAGGGAAAAACTAAAGGTATGTACTCGTAAAAGTATTTGTACTGATACTTTTGTTTTTAAATAAATAGTACGATTTTACCGATTAGTGCTGAAAACGCATTCATCTGAAACCGTGCATAAACTTGAATGCACAGTTTTTTGGTTCTCTAGAAAACAGAAAATTTAATTGACAAGAGAAAAACGTGAAATCTTAGACCTTGAATCTGAAAAAATTAAAAGATGATTAAAGTAATTTTTATTATTATAATAACGTACATAGTTTCGAAATAAAATGTATCTGCTTTATTTTATTTAATTAATTTTATTAAAAACTACAACTTTTTTAAGTAACATAAATCAGCATTCAATTTTTTAATAATATTTGTGTTATCGACATAACATTGCATTTCATTTTTTTATAACCTACTGCTAATTTGAAACATTTTTTATAAACTATATAAAAATTTCAATTATTGCTCGAAAGTTGTAATTTTAACAGGTTAGCAACAGCTAATGTATAAACCGATTTTCGTAATCCCTTCCAAAATTAAAAAACTCTACATTTCAACATATTTTCAAGATTGTGAAGAATAACAAAATTGGTTACCTAAATTCTTTAATTAATTTTTACTCTTACAATGACACAAAATATAAATAAATTTGTGACTATTCATGATCCATTTCTTATCATGTAAGTAGGTTCAAGCCTGTTAATGAAAAAAAACGTATGATTTCATTTTGCTTTAGTATTCCTTAAAAACGCCTAAAATTTTGTATTGACTCCGAAGTAGACACCCTGTTTTGCAAACGTAATATTTTTTAAGTATATCACATTCAACATGATGAAAACTAGGCCGAGTTTGAGTCGTCATTGTTCAGTAGGTCGAGCTCTTTCTGTTCCCTACTGCCTTGATCACTATGCTTATAAATCCTCAAAGCGATAACTACCACTGATCTTTATTCTCTCCTCATAAATCCGACAATCTTGGAAGAAACTCAAAATTTAATAGACCTGTTTGTATTTCAATTTCAGGATGGTCAATCATTAGAACTGCCCTACTGCACCATTCACGCTCAGAAGCCGTGGACCGACAAGGGATGGGCGGAGCAAGAAATGGCATCGCTGCCCGATATCAAAATACCTCTGAAACTCCTCACCGAGAGAGTTCACAAGATTCTGGCAACGCATTCTGGCAGCTTGCCCTTACCTAGGTGATTATTCTCTAAATGTTCACTTAGAGTATGTATTGTTTTTTTTTAAAGTTTCAGTTTATTTATGCGGAATAATGTTTTTTTTTTCAGTTTTCCAAGCTGCTACGAGGCTGAGTATAATGAAAATCTGCAAGTCGATGAAAGCGGTGTGCCACTCGAACACCTGGTGTCCTGTTTGCCGACCATAGAATTGAAGCAGGGCATTGGTAGCGTCAAGCACATAATCTGGTCCAGCAATAAAAATCACGATGAGAGCCACGATGGTACTTTTAGTGCTCTTTCAAATGGTAAATATACTGTTCTTTTTATTTCCTTATTTATTTATTTATTTATTTACTAACTTATTTACCTACTTATTTTTATTATTATTGTAAAATACAAGCTAAATACAAAATCTAGTTATAAACATAATAACAAAAAGAAATTACGACCATTTAAAAAAGTGATCCTTAATAATAATTTATTACTTCTATTTGTATTGGGTAAATTATCTCATATTGATAAGCATCTGAATAGTGTACTTAGGCTTCTTCTAATATTATGATATTCATCGTTAAAGTTTGAATTAAATTTTAACTGTAAATAAAATAATAAATCCGTGAAAATTAACTACAAGTATCATAAATATGTGTGATCAAACTCAAAATGCAAAAAATTATTTGTTGTGCAAAGACTTTCAACATATGTCTCTTTTTTTTACTCACATTTTGCTTTGTTTCAACCAAATGATCAGCTGGATTGAAATTTCCTCCAGAACTTAGTTTTTACGCTACAAACACGTATGCAAAACCTCATAAATTTAAATTTAATACTTCATAAAATCTAAATTCCAGTATTTATTTCCTTAAAAAATAACTTTATTATAATTTTCTTATTTATCACTCTATATAATGTATTCAATTAGGGTATATTTCTCGATTTTGTTCATCAGACTATACTATTCGTTACGCATTAATTACAAATATCATCTTAGTATCACTAATTTGTCGCTCTATCTTCCATTTACTTTTTCTCTCATATACCAAGATTGTCGGCTCGATTTTAAATACTAAACCCAAATAATTACTTACCGGACCATACATATTAATGACATAAATTGATTTACACAGTAAAAGTCTAATCGTACAGATAACTTTATTCATAAAACCTATTATATTTATTTTCTGAAACTAATTTCCTGCAAAATAAAGATCGGAAATCATTGCATTCACATAAATATTCCACTAATATATCTCTACTCACACTTCCGATCACAAAAGTGTACACCGGCACACCTCCTCCTAAAACACAATCAACGACCCTCACCACGAATGTCGCATTCGCACAGATAACTTCCCGTATAACCAAAACACCCCCGCTCTCTTCTCCCCCCGTCTTCCAGAGAACAAATGCGTGAGCCCGCCCCTGGCGAACCAACTGGCCCTCTTCAGTCGGGAGCTGGTGGACCTGTTGAAGACGGCGCCCCACTGCCAGCTCTCCTTCAACCGCTTCATCCCGGCCTACCACCATCACTTCGGCCGCCAGTGCCGCGTCGCCGACTACGGCTTCACCAAGCTCATCGACCTGCTGGAGGCCCTGGCGCACACCGTCCAGGTCATGGGCGAGGGCAACAAGCGCGTGGTCACGCTGTCGCATCGGGCCCAGGTGCGCCGCTTCACCTCGGACCTGCTGAGAGTGCTCAAGGCACTGGCCAGCAAGCAGGTCACGCTCTCGGAGTTTCCCAGTGTGTACGCGCGCGTCATTGGTACGTGGAGGTTTTGGGGGTTTTGAGGGATTCTTTGGTTTTGTGTTTGACTTTTGAAGGTGATGTGGGGATTTTGTGTGGTGTACCCATGGAATGGGAATATGCTGACAAAGCAATGTTTTATTGATTTGATTTTGTTTATACAGGGTAGCTTTGAGGAGAATAACATTTCTTTGTATACTTTAAATATTGAGTAACCTTGTTAAAAGAGTAAATTTCAATGTGATTAATTTGATATTATACAATATAAATAAGTTCATTGTTATGTTTGATCACGAAGGAATCGAGAAAACTTAAAAAGTTAAAAGAATGTCATTAAACTTATTTATGTTCCAAGGTCCAAAAGTGACCCCTGAATTTTTTTCCATAATTTATTACAATGATTTCTATACTTGGGACTTGGATAAGAGTGTTAGAAAAGGTTAAATAACGATGATACAATTTATATAAGTTTATATTTTATAGAATTGTAAGTAAAAAAATTATTTCATAAAAATGTGTACATGAAAGTTTTGTGCAAAAGTTATTTCAAAGTACGAGCATGAATTTAATATTATTACACTGTTTTCTCGTGATAAATTTCTTTTTCTAAATAAAAATATTATTGCACTAAAAATTCACTTATTCCATTTGAAAATGCAACTGGATAATATAAGTAAGTTTATGTATATAATAACTAAGTTTATGCTGTGTGTTCATTGCACCATAGATGTTAGATGTACGAAAATTGACAAACGTCTAATAACAAATTGATTATTACATTTAGAGCTGTGCATTTATGCGAACCGAGTAGCCCGATTCATTTGATAATGTAAGATGTCGCAGATGTAGAATCGCGATTCAGAATGAATCGACAAAATTAATGAACGGAAAAATTACTAATAATAATGATAAGGATAATAATAATAAATAATAGACCTTTCTCCTCCCTCCAAACATGAGATATCATCTGGATTGAGCAAAAATTTCGTCAATTCATTTTATAGCACTGCGTGACCTAAGTCCGCACTTATGTCACGTCTATCCGTGACCTAAGTAGTCCTTTATTACACCGTGCTTTATCGCCCTCGGTGCGCTCGGGCGCTCACCTCCCGGTGCAGTAAAGGACTGCTTATATCACGGATAGGCGTGACATGGCGGACTTAGGGCAGGCAGATGCTATAAAATAGTATACGATACTTGTGACCTAAGTTGGCAATTTATTACACGGCGCGACGGTATCGCCCTAGCTTCGCTTGGGCGCCTACTACGCGCCGTGTAATAAAGTGCCACTTAGGTCACACGTATCGTAATGTACTATTTTAATTGAGCATTAACTTCGCCGATTCATTCGTGAATTAATGGAATATATTAATTGTGACTCAATTTCCGTTTAAGATTCGTGAATCGAGACTCAAATATTCCGATTCAAATGAATTGTGATATTTTTAATGAAATATATTTGTCCCATTAGAATGAAACCAATCAAATGTGTTGATTAAAATATTACAAACACATTTTGTTAAAATTATCACGATTCATTTGAGTCGAAACAATTTGATTTCGATTCTCATTTAAATAAAAAAAAAGGAATGCTTAATCAAATAAATCTTGATTTTTATTCGAAATCAATAGTCTCGGTTGTTTTTATTTTTGGACCAAACTGTACCATTTTTTGTACATATTTACTGGGTATATTTAGGAAAGAAAACTTTATCTTGAATTTAGATTCATTTAATTTTCCTGACTCGACTCGACTTAACCGTGACTAAATTTGTAGGCAAGCCATGGGACGTTGCAGACTACGGAGTATGCGAGCTCGATGACATCCTCGGCGAAGTGTCTGAAAACACCGTAGTTGTTACCAGCTGTAACAATGGAGAGGATCGTTTGATCGCAATTCCCAAGCGGGAACAAACTGCTTTGGAGATCGAAAGAACTAGGAAATTCGCCACAGAGGTAATACAACAAATCACAACACATAAATAATCCCACTGAAAGAAGCATACGACAAATCCGTCGATCTATCACCATTCAATTCCACCCACCTCATAACCCGAGCAGCTTCTGTCAGTAACGAAACACTCTCCAAAGCAACAAACTAAAACACCCGATCTCCCTCCCCCAGGTCATCGAACTCCTGAAGCACGCGCCCCAGCAGCGCATGCTCTTCAACAAGTTCGTGCCCTCCTACCACCACCACTTCGGCCACCAGTGCCGCGTCTCGAACTACGGCTTCACCAAGCTCATCGAGCTGTTCGAGGCCATACCCGACATCGTGAAGATCGAGGAGGTCTACGGGGGCGAGCGTCGCATATCCCTGACCGAGCACGAGGGCGTGCGCGTCCTCGGCGAGCAGATCACCAAGCTCATAGGGCGCTTCGCCAGCTCGAGCAGCGGCCAGCTGATGGTGTCGAACGTCGCGCAGACGTTTCTCCAGGAGTTCGGCTACGCGCTGCGGCCAGAGCTCTTCAGCTGCAATTCCATGCTGCAGCTGATGGAGAAGCTCGAGGGCACTGTCAAGGTGGGTGCATGCGATTGTTTGCGATGCGCGCTGGCGATGGGGATGATTGGTAACTTTTTTGGCTCGTTAACCCATTTCTTCTCAAGTAAAATTGTCCGCTCTTTCCGATTCTGAAGACAGAATTTTGAAATTTCCGTTGGAAAATTCCAAATGGCGGTTTTAGGCAAAAAACCAATCGACTATAAAATGACCGCTTGGGAAGAAATGGGTTAATGTGAATAGAGGACTGTGTGTGAACACACGTCAAATTAGTTGTTCGACTTTTAGAAAATACAATTGTTTTATTTCGACACTTTTTTATGCGGACGTTTGTAAATTAGAGTTGGCATTGAGGTTTAAGAGAGCTATGAATATTTTAATTTATGCAGGCTTTTTCACATTCGTGTTGTATGGTTAAAGTCATTTGTCGAGTGTTTACCAAGGTGTTTCTTTTCACGTATTCTAGTGCAGTTGATTGCTATCTCCGACTGCAAACGGCTCAATCTTGGTATTGTGTGCACTAATAATACGATGTATTTGTAGTTTTTATAAATATAAACAAATTAGTTCTAAACAACCCAACGTAGAAGGAATAATTTGTGATTCGAAAAGTTAACTAATGAAAGTACAAAGATTGTGTAAACTCCATGGGAGTAACATTTGACACAAAACAGTAAAACTTTAGCAATTTGTTTTTTCAAAAAAAAGTTTTTCGCTAGTTTCGTAAATTAATAAGTTTCTACTTTACGAAATTAGGAAATGCCATCTCAACTAATAAATAATCAGGTGATAAATCAGATGCTAAATAACAAGATGTTTTGACATGATCTATGGCCTGAAATACACCTGATTTGTCAGCTCACTATTTATATCTCATATATTTATCTGATGTCCTATATGAGTAGTATCACTCAGATGATAAGAACTTAACAATTTTTCATTGTACACCTTTAAAAATCTTCTCAATTTATTCCTTTATATATAGTAAAATATGATATTCTTTACTTGCAAATAGTAGTAATTAAACAGTTAATTTTTTTATAGAACAATAAGTATCTTAATTTACTCTTTTAAAAGATTACAATAACATTTTTTACTTCTGTAAAGTAAAGAGTTACTACTTTATTCTTACTAAAAATAATAAACTTTTAAGGTTCTACCTTTATGAGTTAACTTTTACTCTCCTTAATTTCGAGTGATAAAAAAATCATCGATAAAAAAATTATATTCGCTACGCTAAAACTTTTTGTTTCAGATCGTAAACACGAGAAACGGTGTAGCTATTGTATCGGTAGACAAGAGCCACATCCAACATCTGGGTCTAGAGTGTCGCAGAGTATTGATGGACGCCCCCAACCACTGCTTGCTCGTAAGCAAATTCCAGCAGTGCTACGAGCAGCTCTATCAGAAAAAGTGTGCCATCGAAAAATACTCGGACAGCCTTGAAGCTTTCATTCGTGTAAGTGTTTCTATGTCAAATTTTCAGCACGAACGGACGCACTGCTGAAAATCGGTTTCTTAGTCATTTTTAGTTCTTATCTTTCACATCTACAAAATATTACGCAAACCCATGCGAGAAGTTTTTAAAAATCGTCTAATAAACACGTAACAATAAATTTGAACAAAAAATATTAAAAATTATAGAAGGTAAATTTTTGTTAGAATCTCCTATAATTTGTAATACTTTTTGTTGAAACTTATTTTACGTATTTCTAAAATGATTTCAAAAAGCTTATCGCACGGGTTTATCACAATATTCTGCTGATCCAACGATAAAATGTAAAATTGCTCCGTACAGTGCCTTTCCTAATTGATTTAATTCTATCTCAATACTCACGATCGGTATCAACCATTCCTCCCCAGATCTTCGCTATGAACAGCGAGAACTTCATCGAGCTGACGGCGCTGCAGCGCTTCGCCTGCAACGCGCAGCGCGTGCTCGTGCAGCACAACGGCAAGGTCAACCTGTCGCAGTTCGAGGCGGCGTATCTGAAGGTGATCGGCACGGCCTGTCGCGCCGCGCAGTACGGCTACCCGACACTGTACACGCTGCTGAGGGCCCTGCCCTGCACGGTCACCCTCAAGGACGTGCGGCACAGACGGAAGGTCGTCCAGCTCAACAAGAAGCTTGCTGGTGAGTGTTTGGCTTTGCTTCGTGTTTATTTTATTTGTGGACGGAATGTATTAAATCCTATTCGTAAACGTGAAAAGATCCTATTTGTGGATAGGATGTGTATGTAATTTTCGTATTGGCAAATAGGATTTGATAGGTTTTGTTTATCAGGGAACCTTTTTACGGATTGATTACG
Organism: Gastracanthus pulcherrimus; assembly: GCA_949152435.1. Classification (NCBI taxonomy): domain Eukaryota; kingdom Metazoa; phylum Arthropoda; class Insecta; order Hymenoptera; family Pteromalidae; genus Gastracanthus; species Gastracanthus pulcherrimus. The sequence continues at coordinate 38,862,529 of OX424572.1, forward strand.
TAAATGCTAAAGACGCACGTTAAGAAAATTGTTATAAAGTTAGGAAGTTTTTAAGACTGTAAAAGCTTGGAGAAATATTGGCACAAAGTCTGCTCAGCCTTAGTGAGAGAACGAGAATTAAGTTTGTTTTTCTTAATTTCTATATTTTTTTTTTTTTTTTTTTAAATGGCATTTCGAACTCGAAAGTTCATCGCCTCATCTACGCAAGCCTTCCATGTTTCCCTATTTTGTGCCAACCCCATCCATTTCGCGCCTTCCCGCCCAATTTCAGTTATGTCTGATTTTACGTTATCCTCCCATCTGCGTCTAGGTCTACCAAGAGGCCGAGTTGCTTTCGGTTTTCCTTTCATTATGCGCGCTGCTGTACGATCATCGCCCATTCTTGCCACGTGCCCTGCCCATCTTAGTCTCCGTGATTTTATTATTCTGTTAATATTTGGTGACGCGTACAAATTATGTAGCTCGTCATTGTGCAGTTTCCTCCACTCCCCAGTTTCCTCATCTTTCTTTGGCCCGTATATTTTCCGCAGAACCTTATTTTCAAATACCCTAAAACGATTTTCTTCCGCTTTAGTGAGCGCCCAGGTTTCGCACCCATACAAGATTACCGGCATTATTATAGTCCTATATATCCTTATTTTGACATTTTTCGACAGTAGCTTTGACTTAAGTAATCTGTTCACAGCGTAGAAGCAGGCATTACCCGAATGAAGTCTCTTATTAATCTCGGCTTTAATTTCGTTTCGATCATTTATAGTTGTACCTAAATATCTGAATTCGCTAACCTTTTCAAAAGTGAAATTTCCGACTCTGAGATCCCCCTCTGCTTCGCGAATGCCCAGTTTCTCCATGATCATATATTTCGTTTTCGATTCGCTCACTTCTAACCCCGTGTTTTTAGCCGCATTTATAAGGATTTCCGCATTTCTCGCCACCGTTTCACCATTATCTCCCACTATATCCAAGTCATCCGCATAGCCTAAAATTTGCGTTGTTCCGTTGAGTGTTGCGCCTAGCTCGCTAGCCTGCATTTTTCTAACAACATGCTCTAGCGTCAGGTTAAAGAGTACCGTTGAAAGCCCGTCACCTTGCTTCAAACCGTCGCGTATCATGAACGATTCGGATACATTACCGCCTACTCGGACCTTTCCAGTGCTTCCGTTCAGACATATTTGAATTAATTTTACGAGTTTTTTTGGTACGCCAAGGAGCACTAGGATTTCATACATTTTGCTTCGTTTGACAGAGTCGTACGCTTTCTTAAAGTCCACAAATAGCTGGTGTATAGTTTCGCAATATTCCCACTTTTTCTCTAATAATTGTCTTATGGTAAACATTTGATCGCTCGTTGACCTGTTGCGCCGGAATCCACACTGATAATCTCCTATTATATCTTCCGCGAATGGTGTGAGTCTGGCCTGTATTACGTTTGACAGAACTTTGTAGCAGGTAGCTAAAAGTGAGATTCCCCGGTAGTTATTGCAGTCTGTTTTATCTCCCGTTTTGAAGATCGGTATGATGATGGATTCTTTCCAATTTTCTGGTATTGTTTCATTTCTCCAAATAGCACATACTAGATAAAAAATTTTAGATGTAAGCGCGGTGCCTCCATATTTAAGTAGTTCAGCTGGTATAGAATCGTTTCCTGCGGCCTTATTGTTTTTTAGCTTTTTGATCGCGGCCTCTACTTCTTTGTAGGTCGTTTCGTCCATATGGAGTTCAGCAGTGTGGATTTCGTCTCCCATTTCCTCGGAGTTTTCATGCACGTTTAATAACTTATCGAAATAATCTTTCCATAATTTCAATAGTTCATTTTCGCTTGTCACGAGGTTCCCGTCCTTATCCTTCATTAACTGCGATCTACTCTGAAAACCCTTCCTAATAGCGTTTATTCCTTTGTACATCTCGCGCGGGTTATTTTCCCTACTATTAGTTTCTATTTTTCTAATTTCATTTTTCTGATACTCGCGCTTCTTGTTTCTGTAAATCACACGTACTTGCTTTCTTATTTCATGGTATTCTTCTACGGCCCTATCGCTTTCATTGTGTACACTATCTAATTTAGCCTTCTTGCGCCTTTCAAACCAGAGTTCGCACTCTTCGTCAAACCATGGTTTGCTCTTCGGCCTTTTTTTCTTACCCAGTACTTTATTCGCGGCCCCTTTTATAGTTTTTTCGATAGCCCCCCACAACCTGTTCGGATCGTCATCTACTCCCGTCTGTTCATCCGTTTCCTCGAGCGCCTGAAATCGGTTGCTAACTTCTACTTGGTACTTGATTCGCTCTATCCCGCTTCGTAGTTTTCCAATATCAAAGGTTTCTACTTTGTTCGCTCGCTTACTATTTTGACCGGCTACTAATCTGGCTCTTAATTTGGCCACTACGAGATAATGATCTGAGTCGCAATCCGCCCCCCTATAGGTCCTTACGTCGAGTACATTCGTGTGGCGCCTCTTATCAATAAGAAAATGATCGATTTGATTGTGCGTGGCCCCATCCGGCGATGTCCACGTTGCCTTGTGTATATCCTTGTGCTTGAAGCACGTGGTCTTGACTATAAGATCTTTTGCGGCTGCGAAATTTATGACCATAATACCGTTATCATTGCTGGTTTCGTGCAGACTTTCTTTGCCTATGGTGGGCCTAAACATTTCCTCTCTCCCTATTTTAGCATTGAAATCCCCCACTACTATTTTGGTGTCGTAAGACGCGAATTGGTCGATTAATTGCTCTAAAGTTTCATAATAAAGATTTTTGACTTGTTCCTCTTTGTCCTCCGTGGGACAGTGGACGTTAATAACCACGTAATTATACCACGCTCCGTCGATGATGATATACGAGAGTCGGTCATTCACGAAATTGCAACTTTTAACGGAATGTATGATGCTTTTGTTAACAAGAAATCCGGTGCCTAGAGAATGCCCGCTCGCGCCCCCATATAAAAAGGTGAAGTTACCGGATCCTAGCATCGCGTTATCTTTCCATCGGGTTTCTTGTATTGCTACCAAATCTAAATTGTACCTCTCAGTTTCATTTATGATTTCCCGGAACGCGCCTGCTCTGTGTAGACTGCGTACATTCCAGGTTCCCACCCTCAAGTTTCTTTTCGTTTTGGTTTGGTTTTGTTTTCTTTGAGCCATGATAGTAAGTTAAACCCGCGCGTTTTGGATCCTGTTCCGATCGCAGGTGAGTCCATCCGTCTAGGGGTGATAACCCTCATACCTCCCTAGAACTAAGTATGAGAGCTTTCTGACTTTGGCGAGGACACAGTCAACTCGTCGTCAGACACACTCGGTTTCATTCTCATATCCTAACGCCCCCCTGCAAGGCAGCGCGCCTTCGCTGGCTTCGTTGCCATGTAAAACCAGGTGGCGAATCATTCTACACATCCCCTCTCAGGGCAGTTGTCATCGCTCCCGCATCCTCCACGACAGCAGGATTTTTGGCCCATTTTTTGTTTGAAATGTGTGGTAAAAGAGATAGATTACAGAGTAAGGTAGAAGAAGAAAGTAAGATAGAAGATTTTGTATAGTGTTTGTAGTTGTTGCGGTGCTTGCGTAGTGTTTCTAGATGAATGCGTTCGCCAGTGCGGGCTCATCACACCCACGCCTGGGCCTATCGGCTGTCCGCGACTGCTTATTCGCTTTATTCGCAGCTAACCTCTTTCTCAGGGGTCGTTCCTCTATCCGCAACCTGAGGACGCGCTGTATAGTGGTGATAGGCACCCACCCGTCCGCTCTGGACGACTACGCCCAGGACCCGCTTAGGGTAACGGCGTTGCAACAGTCTTAATTTCTATATAGTATAGTTAATAGTATTTTTTTCAAAAGCCTGGTTGGTATATGGAAGTTTATTGTAAATATTAGTTACGGTGCTTTACTAAGTATTTTATAACTTTTAAAATTAACAATAAGTCCCGATAAAAACAGTATGATTCTAACAAACGTAGAATAACAGATAGAGTGAATTCGGAATGAGTGTTTATTTTATACATTCATAAATCTCATAAATTCGGAATTACCTTGAAATGTACGATATCTCGTTGTATGTTATTTGAAATTCTTTCTGATTTTTTTCTAAATTTCTGTACGACTAAGAATTTTATTTTTATTATCTTTATCGGCCGTTTTTGTTTTAAGTGATGTTACTACTATTACAAAGATTGAATATCTTTGATATCTCGAATAATTTTGTTAAAATCTTTAAAAATACTCTGAATCATTATAAAATTATCTGAAAAATTAAAAGAAAGATATATTAAACATTTCAAATGTGATAAAAAATAGGTTTTTCTATCTATTTTAAAATGCTGTTTTTATTTTTCTCACGACTAAAAATGATCGAAATATCATAGTTTTTCCCCCAGCCAAGAATTTTGAAGATGATAATTTAACGAAATTTCCATTCTAATTCTCTATCATACAGCAGTTGGATTATTACCATCTACGTACGTAACGTCCGCATCGCCTCATCAAGATACGGATTCGAGTAACGATTCGATCGAGAACGACTTCCTAGCAGCCCTCACTCCGAACCAAGCGAACAATTCCTTGGTTTCAAACGAGCAGTGCAAGTGGGACAGCAATACCAAGCAATTCTCTTGGAACGAAGAGAACTCAGTCAGGTGGGAGAAGAAACCAAGTCACTGGGCATTGTCGGGCACGGATGACCCTCAGAAGTGGCTGGCTTTGGAGAACAGAAGCGATGGCTTCTTCGAGAGTCTGGACAAAGTAGTGAATACTTTTCCACCTCCTCCTCCGAAACCAGATTCACCAGAGGCAAGTTGATCTTTCCATATTTCTACCTGGACTGGGACTTGCCAAGAAGGGTTATTTATTTATCGGATGCTAAACTTTTTGTATTAATAAAATATTCAATCTGTTATTCGAAAATTTCAGGATCCTCAAAATAAAGATAAACACTGGGAATCGTCTATTTGGTCTACTCCTCCGAAATTCAACTATATCCAAGATATGAATTCCACAAGTGTCGAGGTAAGAGATTAATAACTACAGGTCAACCCTTCCAGAGTTAGGCTATATGACAACTGAATATTTTTTTCAAGTTGCACTTCGTACGCAAAATAGGTCATATGCAAATAAGAAATCAGTAATGGTTTTATTCATGTAAACATTTAAACCAAATGAGTAATCTAGTCTCTCCATCTAAAAATCAAAGCTAATAATACTTTTCGGAAATTGATAAAAATGGGTTGAAAAAGTATCTACAACAATAAAATTCAAGCTAATACACTTTATTCTATAAAGAATGTACGCTACCCGCTTGCTATATTAAAAACACACAATTTGTTTTATCATCATAGTTTCTCTAGAACTCACTTCAATTACTAACAACAGATACCGAATAATTTTCGTTTCAATCAGCCTCTTTTCTACTTAAAAACCCAAACAAATATAATCCCCTTCCGGGATTCTCCATCGCACTACCCCCAACAACAATTCCCACCAAAGCACTCACCTCGCAAACGCTCTCTTTCAGGTGCCACCCCTCACGCTCTCGCCTCTCAAGCAGATGTCCACCAAGGACACGTCGAACTTGATCTCCCCCACGAAGAACCTCCTGCCGGCCGCCGCGAATCCCCTGGACCCGCGCGTCTCGCCGTTCTTCACCAGCAAGCGCAATCCGGTGGTGGCGCCGCATCCCTCGGAATTGCCGCTGCCCTCTCTCTCCTTCACCCCCAAGAAGAACAGTTCCGCGGGCGGACAGCAACAGCAGCAGCAGCATCCGGAGGACGAGGATCGTCGCTCGTCCAGGAACAGCGCCGAGCTCTCGGTGTCGCCGGTCACGTCGCAGACGACCGACCCCAGCGAGACTGACGGCGTCGATAGAATCAACGACGTCACGCCGAGCAAGCGCTGTGAGTATGGGGGATTTCAAGGGGGCTTGCAAGGGTGGAGTATGGTGTTTATTTATTTATTTATTTTTTAAATAAAATTGAGTGATGGGTGTGTGTCTACGTTGAAATGTGCCATTTTTCCATTGTATTACTTAATTTTAACCTTTTGTTAGTGATACTGAAAGCGATCTAAATATAAAATGATAAATGGTAAATTGGGATTGTATTGATTGGTTGATCAAAATAAGTGGTAAGCGATACTTAAGTTTTAACTAGTTTGGTTCAAGTAAAGAATAAAGTTACTTATGTACTATGCGACAAGTACTTTCCTCAATATCAAAAGCATTTAAATTACTTTTCACAGATACAAGAAAAACGAAAAATAGTTTAAAAAGAAAACAAAATAATTTAAAAAGCACTATTGAAAAGTATGTTTTGGAAGTACTTTTTTCCAAACTCTTATGAAATTGGGAAAATTACTTTAAATAAAATATGTAAGTGCTCGCTAAAGTATTTTGACATGTAAAGTATTTTGTTTTAAAGTAACAAGTATGCTTTCACCCATTGCTGATCTAAATTTTGTTTTTAGTATTAAAAATATAGCATTTTTTAAACATTAATTTTTTTAATTTATAAGCTAACATAGCCCTATAGATGAAACATCTGTATGAAAATTGTTTTTCTTTATGCATTGAAATATCGATTAAAAAATCTCTGTAACATAAAAGTAATCAGATCAACCAATTTATACTTATTTTCTAATTACATTATTAACCCTTTACTACCGAGGTGGCGTCTGTGAGACCCCACTTAAAATTCAGACATTCATAACTTTATCAATATTATATTTCCAGCCCTAAAATCTTTTTGTAAACTCATTAAATATCGTTATAGTTATTATGTAAAAGTTTGGAGCTGTACAATTAATTAATTTAAAAAGTTATAAACAATTTAAGCATAAAACATCGAAAAAATAAAAATGATATCTTAAAAAATGATATTTTTTTTTACCAAAATCTGTTTGTTTTGAAAGTTTTACACGTTGAATGAATATTATAAAAGTTTCCATTAGATTTAGTGTAAGCGTTTTCGATTTTTTTTACTTTTTATGTGACTATCTTTTTGACGCGCTTAAAAATGAAGGCCCATAACCTCCTTAAAGAAATAATTTTATCTCGTTTTATAAAATTACTTTTATAACCGATTGTTGTTTTTACCTTTTAATTATTGGTGTCTCTTACTATACAATTTTTTTATCAAGTAAATATTACGTATGTAAATTAATATTAGGGAAATTTTGCCATGGGGTCTCACAGACGCCACGTCGCAGCTTACATTACTAAATTTCACCTCGATAGCAATGGGTTAAGTATAATTAACTAGCAAATGATTAAAATTGATTAAAATAGTGGTATACTATTCCAATAATTTTATTTAAAAAATAAAAAGTTTGTATCTAAGTGTACTCCACTCTTAAATAATAAATTTACAATGATTTAACATTTCTTGATATCCAATTTTCTCTTTTTGCTTATAGCATTTTTCGGTAAATGTCGTTTGGCTGCTCAGTTCAATCAGCTACCTTTTGATTCATGAGAAATTGGAAAACACGCAAAAGCAGTCTTACCTTTTCGGAAATATCAATGGTAACAAAAAAACTGCTTTGATGTAAATTCGCGCATGTCTACTTCGAGAGTAAGTTACTTTTTATTTGTCCGAGTATCTACAGGCTAACTGAACTCGACTCATTATCCGGGTAGGTACTTATGCATTGGAAATTTTACGTCAACAATATAATTGCCAACGAAATATCGTATCACAGGTATTATTCAGTATCATTGCAGTCATTGTATACATTATTATAAGGTCCCTGAAAATTCTTTTAGAATCGACCTTATCGAGTCTTATTTATTAGAGATCCTATATCTTGGATCGTGCAGCATTTCCTCGTCTGTGATAAATATTTTGTACAAAATGATTCGTATGAATTTAAATAAGCTGTTTAAATCGAGCACACGTTTTTTGAGTCGATTTTATTTGCAGGGTTGATTTTTCTAATACTGTTTTATTACTCAAATACGAGAAAATGCAATTTTTAAGTAATTGTATTATTATCATTATTTTTTAACGTTGTTTTACACTGGTTTAGAGTAATATTAATCGAAAAAATTGTGCTACGATTGTCAGAAGTTTTAAGTATGTCAAAGATGATTGGAAATTAGTATGTAGATACGATACATTCTACTGTATGTTACAAAAGAATTATTGTAAAATAACTGCGAATAAGTAAATGATTATATATTTGTTATGAAGAATAATTACGATTCTCGAGAATGAAGATCTTTTTTTCTCGAGTATATTTGATGAAGAAATATGATACGATAATAAAGCATAATATTGCGAGTTTTTAAAATTGCGTATTCGTCTAGCGAAAGTAATTAATAGTTGGCATTTTACTCAAAAGCATGGATACTAGTGATGACTTTTGACAAGGAAAAAAGAAGGAAAAAAGTAAATCGTATGATGTGATGTGTATTTGTGTATGTACGTTAGACCAGTAGAGTCCTTGTAGTCGTCCACTATTTTTTAAGTTCGAAACGTATTGCTCCTTAAATATAATTTATAAAGATTGATACAATTCATTATAATTGGTTAAAACATTTTTAAATATTAGTGCTTTGATAATAAATTTAGCTTTTTAACAATTAAGCTTTAGGATTTAATTTCGTGATGAAAACTTATTGTTCCTCTAATCTGTGCTGCAAGCCAGCACTCCAAGTACTTCTCCATTTTTTTTATAATAATCTAAACAAGCTAACAGTACTTGTGTGATAATTTTTTTTTCAGTTTAATTTAAGGCTACATATTAGTATACGAGATAAATGAGAAAATATGCACAACATATTATATATCTATATATAGTAAACGAGAAAGTTTTACACGTTTTGTATTGCTAACTAAAGGCTTGATTATAAAATAATAATTAAAATCACTGTACAAGAATATCTGAAACGTAATCATTATTTAGTATTTATATTGTTCATAAAGAAATATAATTTTTTTTTTTGAAAATACTCAAATTTTCAGTTGGCAAAGTTTTCTTTAGTTATTATTTACTAAAACCACAAATCGTACAGTACGCGTAATTATTATCTACTTTGTTTAATTCAAGTCTTAATAGGCTGTACAAAACGTGGAAAATTTTTTTATTTGAATTTTTCTCGTCTACTAAATATAAAGCTTACCGAGCCTTGAACAAATCTTAAAATATCAAAGCACGTTTCAATTAATTTACACATTGAATCGTTTATTTATTTATTACCATATGATAATTTGTTGAATGTTTTGTATTTGTTAGGCGCCATTTTAATTCTGATAAGTCTACAAATGATTTAACTAGTTTGTAAGCTGCGATCTCACGGAGTCTTTTATAAAACTCGTAATTATTTTGCCGCTAACGAGTCTCCGATTTTATTAGTAATTATCTCAATTTAAGACTAAAATTGTAAAATAAGAGCGGCAATTAATGTACGAGTTTTGTTGAAATACGTTTTATTTTTCGATAATCGTAGCGATGAACACACTGTAAAATACTAAACTTGATTGAAGCCAGAACAAAAGAAAGAAAAAAAATACGTATCGATTATAGTCCAAGCTGGACGCGATAGCTTAGATATTTTTATATTTATACATTGTATCTTATGATAGAGAAAATAAAATAATGAAATTTTTTGTTCAAAAAAATTCTGCCTTTTGTTTTTAGCGATTTTACAAACATATTTTGTAACCATAATTTATTTAAAGATGTAACTGTACATTAGCTTGCTTAAAAAGGCAAGTTGCTCTACACAATTGTATTTATTTATTTATTTGATCTAGATATCATCATCTTCCTTAATTTCAAAAGGGTCCTTTTTCATTCCTGTACCAACTGGTCCATGCCTACGCTCCCACACCATACGATGCTTCTGTTTCATAAAGGCAAACACAACATCTGGTTGAGGACCAAGATCGCCATCTAAAAATTTGAAGGTTGTATTAATACAGAGAAATTTATTAATTTTGAAGTTTATGAGACTCCAGTCAGTCAACTTACACTTGCAGAACCAGGCGCCAGCAGCATCTTCATAATATTCGAGTATAGCCTTGCACTTTGGTTCTTCTCTTTGGTTCATATCTTCGTGAACACAGTGTTCATAACGTTGCCTCAAGATACTGAGAATTTCATTGTCAACCATTCTAGAGAAAATAATATAAAATAATTTGTTAATTGAGTACAAGAGCAGTGAATTTAACAGGTTTCAGTGCTAGCTATGCAAAATGTGTTGTTGTGTTCTCCTATGCTAAGATTGAATTTAAGCAATATAAATATTTCTTTGTTCAATACATGATAAAAGAACTGTTTTTAAGCTTTTAATAAGCTTGTGAATGTGCTCAATCTCCTATCAAAGGTGAACTTATGTACTTGGAAGAATTTAGTTTGCAAATACCTCTTTTTAAATAAAAGAGGATATTAAATAACTGCACGATTTTGCCATCAAAGAGAAAATAGGTGTACCATATTCTCTTACCATATTTATCTGGTAAATAGAAGCAAAACGGTAAAATCTAATTTCATTTCACATTCCCTGGGTGTGACAATTCGCAATTATCTCACACTCTTTCAAGACAATACAACTTAAATTATAGATTAGTAATTGCTAGACTTAGCAAAAATGAAACTGCTTAGTTGTACCTGCTATCTATTATTACTATCCTAACTATTTTAATGAAAATTCTATCTCTTGATGTTAAATTAACTTGAGATGTTGAACACCTACATTAGTTATGTAAAAGGACCTCACATAAAAACCCACCAAATAAATAAATAATGATAAATCACTCATGGTACAAGTATGTACCATGTAGCACTTTGGGCAACCAAATCATTATGTGTATAAGTATTGTTTAGCACTAAACCTGTTAACAACGTATAATAATTGCTATTCCATACTGTAAAAAGAGAAACGTGAAATCACTGCATTCAATCCTGGAAATAAAGATACCAGCTAGCATGTAATTTTCCATTCAGGATTACTGCATCCAATACACTGCAAACGATCAGACAAAAAGTGTATTCCCAGCATTGGAAACAATAATCCTGAATGAAACTTTATTAACTACTTCTCTGAAGCTTTTAATTTAAAATACCGAGCTGCCAGGTGATACCTCTACTTCACTCCCCAAACCCAGTAACTTCACATTCTCCTCTTCCCACTAAATGTATCTCGCAAACGTACTGGTCTCGCATGAACTGATGATTGGCTTCGTATTTACAAATCTGGTCATCCGTGTAGCAGGTATCGATGGTTGGCACTCGTCGATACTGCTGGTGATAGTAAGGATAATGCTTCTGATTCGGCTCGACAATTTTCTCTGCAATCACACCGCAACGAAAAACCACATAATTACAATAAAGAAAAAAAAATACACAGCCTCACAGAGCTTTGCAACCTAACCTAATGTTACAAGGAAATCTACAGAGTATAGTTAGCGCAGTCGATTAGATAATCCCCACAGTACTTGCGTGGGGCAAAGAAAAGCCAGGAGCCTAGCTTACCTCGGAAAAAGGTTACTGGTGCGTCGAGTATGTAGTACACCTTGTTCATGAAGCGTTCCAAGGGATTTCTGCCCTCCCCCATGATTGCCGCTGGGGTGAATCGGTGTGCTGCTGCCGACGAGTTTTCCTAATACAAAGATCGCCGCTGGCAGGCATGCAGACTTTTCTCGGCAGTGGTGTGCGTGCGTGCGTGCGTGAGGGATTCGCGGCGGTGATTCTCTTTCTTCTTTTCTCTTCTCAGCCTTGTAACACGCGGTGATGTTCTTCGCACACACCGCCTGACACCGCGACGTACGGGCGCGGAGCAGACGGACGTTTTATAGATTGGGTATCTCGCTGTCTCTTTATTTTCTCGTCTCCATGCACAACCTCCGCGCGAAGTCCAATATAGGCTATCTCTTCCGAGTTGAAATTCTCCGTCTCTCTCTCGCGGCGGCGTAGCGGCTCCGCGGTTTGCGTAACGCGCTCGGCATAGCAGGTTTCGGAGTTGCCGACGTTGTGTAGCGCTCTTTCGTTGGTGTGTGCGCGACGTGACGTGCGTGTATTTTGGTATTATGTGTCGCGCGCACGCGTGGTTTGTTGCTTCGCTTGCACCTGCTCTCTCGGACAAAAGAAAAATCTCGGAGGGCTGTTTTTTTCTTTCTGTTTGGATATTAGTTGTGGATTGATTGGGGTTTTGATGAAAAATGCAAGGATTGTTGGATGGAGTTGGGGACAATGGAGGGTTTCAAAGATGAATAGTTGAGGATTCACGGATGGAAGAGCGTTCAGCGAAGTAAGGTTAGAGACGCACAACTCGCGTGCTTTTTTGTGTTTAATGTGTTTTTGTTTGTGTACAAGTGGTTTTTTGTATGTTTAATGGTGTTGCTGTATTTTTTGAATTTTTTTTACTGGAAATTTTAATCTTTTATTTTGGGAAAACTTGGAGATAACCGATCAAGTGTGATGTAAACATAATGCCCGATTGCTTCTTTTTTTTGTACACCATGGATGGAAAGATTTTTATTATGATTTTTATACAATATAGATACATACTTCGATTGTTATTCGAGTCAAACAGAAACCATCCATCATGGGTTTTTAAGAATATTAGTTTTTAAAAGTGATATAACACTGAATTGCTTACAGCCATATTTATGAGATTATTGCTAATGCATTCAAAATATGATCTCTTGAATCTTTTAGAGATTATTAAGACTTCCTGTTCATGTATAAAATTGTTATAAACTATGTGGATGTGCTAGAATTTTTAGAGAAAATTTAATTCCAAGTTCTTAGCCATTTATTGGATCTATAATACTGCATCTTTCTATACTACTTTATGGATACTAAATTTAAATAACCATTTGGCCATTGAAAGGATAAGCAATATTGTCAATAACAATAATGATATTATACAAATGTATTGTTCTTATTTCCTTTTACAATTTATTATTACACAAATTGTACTACTATCCTACTAATGTATATTTTTCGTAAAAGGGTTTTACCTGGAACTTAACTCAATAAGTAAATAAATAAATAAAATGATGTAATTATAATTGCTAACATCAATAAATTTTGTATTTATTATAGGAAGATATGTCCCAACATCATAGTTAGTAGTATGTCATACATTGATGCTCCAAAATGGCACTGGATATGCGACAGAGTCAGCGTCTCACGCAGGAGGCCATGAGGCACTATTTATCTGAATGTAAGCGCACACAAGGAAAGGCAGATATGGTGGTTGTTATATTTCATGCCAAAGTAGCACAAAAATCCTATGGAACTGAGAAGAGATTTTTTTGCCCACCACCATGTGTTTACTTGAGGTAAGAAATGACATTGATTTCAAATGGAATAAACTCAATTTATAGATATATAACTTGCAAACACTAATGCATTGCTCGACCCATTAATCTTGAATTAAATAAATCAGAAAATTTAATCATGATTTAAAAATCTCAATTTACGTTAAAACTGAAAAACTGACTTGAATCGGAAAAATGTAGTACTTGATTCATTTTTGAGTCGTTAAAATGTCTACTCCATTCACTTTATAATCGACATATATTTTCCTTGATTCAACTTTGATTCGTCGAAAAGGTTGTTTCATAAATGTATATGTATTAATAATTAAAAAGAGAATTAACAGTGTAGTTTGATAAAGTGGTAACATTATAATTAGGGGAAGTGTGGCGCGAGCGTCACCCTAACTTTAAAGAGATCTCTAAATGTCAATTTTAAATGTAATGAGATTTTAAAAAAAGAAATATATAGAGATAGACTTGAATAAATAGATGTAGTTGTAATAAAAAAGTTTCAGCAAGTAATTAATTTTTTTTAAAGACAAAATGTACGTGTGTCGGAATGCTCCATTTGCCCCATAGGTGGGGCAGGCGTGTCACATATTCGCGGCACGAATGTCATGGGAAAATGAAACATTTTTTATAGAAATTTTATCTTTTTTTAGGTTAGAAAAATCAGCTGTTCTCTCTAGCGCTGCGCCGCCCGTCGATTTTCGTGTGACCCTCGTGCCCCATCCTGGGGGTGACGCTCGTGCCCCACCTCGATACCATTTTTATTATTAATATAACTTTTAAATTACGCATCCTAGAGTATTCATTCAAAAAGAAAATTAAAGTCGAGGAATCAAACTTTAAAATGCACACAATTACAACAATTTTGAATACTTATTTCCTATCCAGCCATCGATGAGAAATTCACGAGCGCTCATGACTTTTAGTCTCTAATTTTCTATTCAATCTTATTCATTTAATTTGAATTTTCTTTTTTTTAAATGATATGGGAAAAAGATATGCTACGGTTAGATAATCACTAAAAATTTGGAATAAAAACATTCAGTTCTGAAGTTTTAATAAGGATGCCCCTTTTTCGTCCGAGTTCTTCGTGCCTCATTCTCCCCTACATAGAACGTAGAGAAGAAATTTCGTCGATTCACGAATGAATCGAGAAGAAATATTGTCGAAACAAAGTTGAATTCAGCAAAAAATTCTCTCCAATTAATTTCTGAATCCAACAAATTTGATGACTGTTTTGGTCCGTTTATATTATGTTTATAAAAAACGCGTTTTTAAACGCATATTTTAAAGTCCGAAATTTCTCTAATATATCCACACCCAATATCGATGAGTAACGCGTTTCAATTTTCGGCGAAGAGTATCGCAATTCAGCGTTAGCGCCGAAGAGATAGACACAATTCGGAGGTTTACGACGAAGAGTAACGCAATTCAAAGGTTTACGAAATTTATGTGTATCCCTCTAAACATGCGAATGCCATCTTAATGATGCCACATGTTTAGGGATAAAACAAGTTTAAGAGCTACTTTACGTGTTTACGAAGTTTGATTAGTTTTGGTTCATGAATCACTTTAGTCTTCACCGCAAACGCTGAATCGCGATACTCTTCGTATTGGGCGTCCATCTAATCCTCTAAATTTTTAAGAGTTACGTGCCTTCTCAAATAAGGAGCCTTATACAAATTACGTAAAGGCTATTTTCCTTTTGACCCCCCCCCCCCCCCGGCCATATCCACACGTAAGGAACCGTGTGATTTTGATGACTCTCCCCTACCCGCCTCCCTCTTACGTAAGATTTTCTTATTCGAATGCTTATACCATATCAATAGTACATTATGCATCAAGGGAGTAAAGTGGGCAATGTACGCACTGTGTGACGTTGCCGACCGAGCGAAGCGAGGTCGGCATTTCACACAGTGCATGCTTGCCTACTGTACTCCAGAGGTGCGTATACTACTTTTCACCACACCCCCGTAAAGAAATGACTGTACGCATCTCAGCAGGCCGTACAGTACCCCATGCTCTGCCTAGAAGTAAAGTGACTTGTGTACGCGCGAAGCGCTGTTTTACCTACGGAAAAAGGCGCATCGCGCATGCGCAAGTCACTTTATTCCCTAGGCAGTCCATGCGGTACTGTACGGCCTGCTGAGAGGGCGTACAGTCAGCACTTTACGCGCAGTGTGGTGAAAAATAATTTAATTTTTCCGTAACAAAGTATTTCTTAATTTTATTGGTTTATGATTAATCATAAATAAATTAATAAACCATTAATAATTAATTTACAAAGAGGTAAATAAATTGAAACATTTATAAGTTACTATTGGTACGTAAAGTCCGCTGTAGATGATTTTCATAGCCCCACACTGTAAAAAATTTTGCGGAAGATTACATCGTTGAGCGTGGGGAACGCGTGGAGACCTACACTGTAAAAAATTTTGCGGAAGATCGCCGTATTTTTATGGAAAAATTACACTCTTGAACGATGCAAAGTTACATCGATTGTGTGAAAGAACAGATTAACTGTAATTTTACTGTACTGAGCGAGGGTCCTTTTTTGCCAGCAGTATTTTTCTCGTGCTGGGCGATGCGATTTTACCGTGCGCATTCTGGAGCGTCTCCGGTAAAAGTACCTGAACGTGTAAAGTTCCCCTAACCCTGTGTTTTCACTGGACATAGAAAGAATAAAAAGAGTTAGGCTATGTTACGTTGCACCATGGAAGCACGTGTTTTAGTTTCAGAGTTCTTTTTTGTTCAAGGTAAGTTTTTTTGTACAGATGGCTGCAGAAGCAGCAATCAAGCTATTGTTAAAAAAGTTCTGACCTTTAAGAAAAAACTAAATAAAATAGAAATAACTGACATAGAAAAATGAAAATATGTTGTTAGTATAGACTAGGGTCGATCTGTATTATTTTAACGGTGCCAAAAAGAATGTCAAGAATAGTCTATTTTAGAAAAAATCTATGTAGTTAAAAACTACATCAATTAATAATAGCATGTACTTTTGTAAGAATACTTCAATGTTTCATGAATAATTTGATACTGTTTTGTATACAAAAAATTATATTTTATACTTTTCCATAAGTTTTATATAACTTCAGTTAGATAACTTAATTTTAGAAACTTAATTACCTATGTTTGTGCTAGTTTTATGCGCTGTATAAATTTATTGTAGATTTACTATTATCACCGTTGGAAAAAACAAATTGAATAAAGTCAATTTTGTAAATTTATTACAGTAAGAGTAGAGTAAATCTGAGAATAGTAAATCAACAAATCATTTTTTACATTAAGAATTTTGAAAATTCATATGTACAATATATATATTTTTAATATTAAAAAATAAAAATTGTTCATTTCATTCCCTGCTTCACTGATTTACATTAAAAAATTGTTATATTGATTATTATGCGTAATATTATTTTTATTACGGTTCGAAACGCCTCATCGCTGTATTTTTACTACATGTCGTGTAAAGTTACAGCATTACGGTAATTTGTAAAGAAAATATGTTCTTACATGTAAATTTACCGCAATACCGTCACTTTACCATTTAAGTGGGATATTTACCACGCTCAGCGTAGGTCTCCACGCGTTCCCCACGCTCAACGATGTAATCTTCCGCAAAATTTTTTACAGTGTACGCTGAGCGTGGTTTATATTTTATATTGCTCTGACATGTGTCTCAACCCTTAACCCCGTGCTGAAGTTCACTCCGAGGTATTTAATTTCTTCAACTTTTTTAATTCTATTTTGATCTATTTTTATGGTGGGAAGAGCTCATATGTGCAGGTGTCCTTTGACCAGAACCATGGCACATTTATCTTTTGATAATTGTAGTTTTTGTTGTTGACAGCATCTCATGACCGCATCCATATATGTTTGTCCCTTAGTTTCAAGTCCTTTCCTGGAGTCAGCCTCCACCAAAGCCGACTCATCGTCCGCATACGCGATCGTCTGGCAGCCGATCTCCATGAGCGTCCACAATATAGTGTCGATTATCAAGTTCCATAAAATTGGTCCAAGTATTGAACCATGCGGACAGCCCTTATTTATGCCTCTTAAGTATGACCTTACGGATCCTGAGATAATCCCGAATCAGCAGTTATACGTTTCTGGGGCAATTTTTCTTTTTTGTGACCCCCCCCCCCCCCCCCCATCGACCCTTACGTAATTTGTACACGGTTCCTGAGGTCTCAAAATTACAGCACCATAAAGTTATACTTTAATACAAAATTTAGAAAATATTCAGTAAGGTCTCCAAATGGCAGGACCTAAGTTAAATATGGATAAAAAAATTAAAAAAGGGTTTGAAAAAATCAATCCTTTAAGAAAAGTAATTTAAAGACATGGGAAATACCGACCAGTATTGCCTTACCGGCTATTCACTTCTATAATCTTTTCTCATCAATAAATATATATTTCTGAAAAAACATCTTACTATTACCCTCTGTAATCATACCAGACATCTGCAGTTAATTTTTCAAGAGCTTTCATTTACACTGTAGAATAAAAATGCATTGAAAAATATTAAAACTATTTAACCATTTCGTTCCCATTGTAGCCATATGGTACATTTGTCATTTAAAACAAATATTGCATTTACGAAGTCCCTATGCAATCTATATAGAATTTTGAAGTATACCTAGTTATATTCTATTATATCCAGAGAACATACTTTATTAAGAGGAGAGTATGTTTTTAATGAACTTTTCTTTTACAATGGATTTTTTGTAGACATAATGCGATATTCTGAAAATAATTGGGGAATGAAAGGCAATACTACATTTGTATATTTATCACCGCACTTTTCTTCTGCAATTAATAATGATCATAAAAATGTAACCAAAGATTACTGGCATGAATCCGTAGCGCATTAGTAAGACGTTCTTCCCAAAATACATCACTGATAAAAAAAAAATATAAAAAACAAAAAGTCGGTAACGTAGGACACAGCTCGGTATCCGAACCCCGTCACCCCCAAACTCACCGTCGCTCTCAATTCCCAGAGGCAATTCCTGGGCTATGCGCCAGGAGCAGATGCGCCGCGACGGCGAGTCCGAGCAGTCCTCCCAGCTCTGCGCGTTCATCGGCATAATCGGCAACGCCGACCAGGACGTCCAGCAGCTCGACCTCAACAACGAGGAGCAGTACTGCGCGGCCAAGACCCTCTACATCTCGGACTCGGACAAGCGCAAGCACTTCATGCTGTCGATCAAGATGTTCCACGGCAACGGCCACGACATCGGCGTCTTCCTCAGCAATCGCATCAAGGTCATATCCAAGCCCTCGAAGAAGAAGCAGTCGCTGAAGAACACGGAGCTCTGCATAGCCAGTGGCACGACGATCGCCCTCTTCAATAGACTGAGGTCGCAGACCGTCAGCACGAGGTACCTTCACGTGGAGAACGACAATTTTCACGCGAGCTCGACCCAGTGGAGCACGTTCACGATCTATTTGCTGGACGACGACGAGAGCGAGAACGACGATTTCGAGCCCAAGGATGGGTACATACATTACAACAGTACGGTGAAGCTGGTGTGCAAGGATACGGGGATGGCCCTGCCTAGATTGATCATACGCAAGGTAGGATTTGTTTTGGCTTTAGTTTATTTACGTGTTAGGGTGCGATTACATTATACTGCACACGTGCTTGAGCAGTTACCTTTACCAGAAAAAAAAACTGTTAAGTACACTCATTAAATAACACAAAAGTGATGCTCATTCAGTGTTAAATTTCTATTGAGTTTCATTCTTTATTGAGTGTTTGCTCATTATTGAGTGTTCATTCATTACTGAGTATTCGCTCGTTTTTTTACTGAGTGTTTGTTTTTGATTGAGTGTTTACTATTTATTGAGTGTGTTTGTTCTTTATTGAGTCTTCATTTTTTATTGGGTGTTTATTCTTGATTGAATGTTCACTCCTTATTGAGAGTTCTTTCTTAATTGAGTGTTTACTCTTTATTAAGTGTCCACTCTTTATTGAGTGTTTACTCTTTATTGAATGATCACTCTTTACTGAGTGTTCATTCTTTATTGAGTGTTTACTCTTTATTGAGTGTTCATTCATTACTGAGTATTCATTCTTTATTGTGTGTTTACTATATATTGAGTGTTCACTCTTTATTGAGTGTTCATTTTTATTGAGTCTACACCCTTTATGGCGTGTTTGTTTTTATTGATTGTTCATTCTTGATTGAGTACTTTAATATAAGTGTTAACATTGTATGTTAAATTAACTGGTATCACCAACTTGAGTGCTCACTTTTAATTAAGTGTTACTGTCAACTTGAGTGTTCATATACCGATTAATAATTAATTTAAGTATTACTTTCAACTATTAAAAGTAACTCTCAAGTGAAAAGAATTCGATATTAAAGGACGCTTATTGTATTGAGCGTTACCCTCATTATATGAGTGTTACTCTCAATAACTTAGAATAAACCATGTAAATTTTAGAGTTAACTCTTAACTTTTTTGTGTTAATACCAAAGATTACGTTTTCACACTCAATCTTAATTGTTAATACTAAAATTGTTAATAGTATAATTCCAAGTGTATACTCAATTTTGATTAAAATTTCGAATGTACTTAATTTTGAGAGTGAACATCTAAGAATGAGTGCTTCCTTATTTTTCAGTAAAAGTGAGAGTGTATACTCTATTCTCAGTAAAATTCAGAGTGTATTTCTCATTTTTAAGAAAAATTCCGAATGTACATTTGTATGAACCAACAATTTTGAGTGCAAACGTCCAAAAAATATAAACCAAACTACATAAAGATATTCTGCCATCGTTACACCAATTGACTTAATTCCCCAACCTATACACTGAAGCTCCTTGTATAAAATTCTCTCACATATAATTCTTCCCACCATCACAAGGTGGACAAGTCGATGGCGAGCCTGGACGCGGACGACCCGGTCTCGCAGCTGCACAAGTGCGCCCTGTTCCTCAAGGACACGGACAACTCGTACCTCTGTCTGGCCCAGGAGAAGATCGTGCCCTTCAAGACGACGCCCTCGCCGAAGGAGGCGAACAAGGACGTGATCAGCGACGGCGCCTGCTGGACGATCATCAGCACCGAGCGGGCCGAGTACACGTTCTACGAGGGCATGGGACCGGTGCAGGCGCCGGTCACGCCCGTGCCCACGGTCCAGTATCTCAACCCCATGGGCAGCGTCGACGTTGCAATGCTGGAGCTGAAGGGCGACAATTTCGCGCCGAACCTGCAGGTTAGTTGTCGCGAGGTATATAAGGGGTGTGAGTATTGGAGGTGGTCTAAATGGAGGAGGAAGTTGTGAATTTTGGAAAAGTTCATTTATTAGGACTTTGGATGTCGTCTTAGTCCATCTGATGCTTCAATAATTAATTAATGTTATTATTGATTATTATTAATTATTATTGTATTCTTTGTAAGCCATTCAACACGAATTTCTTAGGTTTGAAGATCATCTCGGCCATCTCTTAGCGACTTAATCGATGAGCCTGAAGTTTGAAACGTTTTCCAGACAACAGAAAATTATCTTTTTTTTTTTAATTTCTCAATTAAAAAAATATATATATATATATATATATATATATATATATATATATATATATTTTAATTGAGAAATTAAAAAAAAAAAGATAATTTTCTGTTGTCTGGAAATTATATATATATATATATGATTCTTATTGCGAAATATGACCAGAAAATTTGTTGTAGCCACCCTCAAGGAGCGAAGAGCTCTTAAATACGGGTTAAAGTGTGGGTGAGAAAGAAAAAAACTATGTCGGCGGCGTTTGATTTTTTCCAGAAAATTTTTCCTGCATTAGGTTCCTTATCACTAAAAATGCTTAGAAAAAAATTTTTGGCCCACAACAAGGAACGAAGCACTCTTAAATAGGAGTTAAGGTGGGCGTAAAATTAGGTTCCTTATCACTACAAATGCCCACGAAAAATATTTTTTTTTTCATGATTACCCCCTACCTTAACCCTTATTTAAGGGTGCCCCGCTCATTATAGTGGGTCAACAGTTTTTTCCTGGGGAGGGCTAAAATAATTTTCTGGTCATGTTTCGTAATAAGAATCATATATATACCTATTTTAAATAGGAAATTAAAAAAATTTTTAAAAAAAAATTTTTGTGTTGTCTGAAAAACGTTTTGAACTTCAGCCTCGTACTTAATCAATTATATTTTTATTCTAAACTACATGAAAAGTAGAAAGTAATATAATAGAATATATTTAAATCTCAAATAACATTCCACGAGAGTCTTACATGATTTCCTGCATAAGTTTCCATTGGGACCCATAACAAAATCAATTAAAAAAGAAAGATTACCTTTGAAACGTTTCTACTAAATTATACGTTAGAATATGTGGTCATGAACGTGGGTCAAACTGACCAAGGGTAATGTCTACATGCACTGCAGTGAAATATTGACTTCTTTTGATTCGTATGCTGAACAGTTTCCTTACTGGTCTAAGTATGACTTGACCTTCATTTGATCTAATGGATCCCAAAATAATGATTACACGATCAAACAAGAAAGTTCCTCTTTCGATGTCTGCTGCCAGGCAACATTTCGATACACACGTTCCAACGTCAAATTTATTTTTAAAAATTTTAATTTTAATCGGTTTTGTTAAACCAAGTTAATTTTGAATTGAATGGCTATGCTGCACTCAAATTTCTTGTCAGATTTCGTCCTCACTCGACGGTTTCAGTAAAAATTGGATATTTTCTTTTGAAGAATCAGATGCACCAGTGAACTCAAAATCTTATAAATCCTGCATAGAATATTAATTTTTTCAAAAATGCAGTATAGGTATATGAAATAATTCATTGTTCCAAAACTCTCGATGCGCACTGTACATGTAATTTCTGTAACACAACCAATCTCTTACACTACATAAACCAAACCAAACCTAAAACAACCAAACGTCCCCCATTCCAGGTATGGTTCGGCGACATGGAGGCCGAGACCTGGTACCGAACAGAGCAGAGCATGGTCTGCGTGGTGCCGGACATCAGCGAGTTCCAGGGCAACTGGTCCTGGATCAATCGCGGCACCGAGGTACCCGTCTCCCTCGTCCGCAACGACGGCATCATCTACGCCACTGGTCTCACCTTCAACTACAATCTCGAGCTGGGCCTGAGGAAACGCGCCGCCCTGAAAATCGCCTCTGCGTCCGCTGCGACGGCAGCGGCCGCGAGCATGCCACAGCCCGCGATCGCCGACGTGCCCTGGATACATCATCACCACCAGCAGCACCAGCAGCATCACCATCACCAGCATCAGCAGCACGTACATCAGCAGGCCCAGTTTTCACTGTGATCAAGATGATGGAGTTGGACTTCGATTGCAGTTGGATGAGGCTAGGATTCTAGGTGGATAAGACTAGAATTCTAGGTGGATAAGGGTAGAATTTTAGGGATAAGGCTGGAATTCTAGGTGGACAAGGTTGGAAATCTAGTGCGATAAGGGTAGAATTCTAGGTGGTGAAGGCTGGAATTCTAGGTGATCAAGGCTGGAATTCTAGGGCGATAAGGCTAGAATTTTAGGCCGATAAAGCTAGAATTTTAGATCGATAAGGCTAGAATTATAGGTCGATTCCTAACTGGAAATTCGGATCAAACTCCAGTTTAATTTCCTTTTTGGTTTGTCTAAAGAGCAGCTTTTTACGTAAAATGGAGCTAGAAAAAAAACCGCGAATTTCAGCTGAAGATCGAACTAGAAGTAAAGCCACATGTAGTTGAAATCCAGGCAAACATAGCTGAAATCCTGGTGGAAATCCTGTTAAAAATAAACCTCGACATTTACAACAGAGCATTTATTGTACCAGTTTTAGTGCGTTGTGGGCAAATCGCTTATCTTTGGGAGAATATGTCGATAATTGATTATCTATAATTTTAGATAACTTAATTTTTTTTACAAACATCCAGAAAAGTTTAGAACGATTTGCTAATCATTTTTATATGCCTATTAAAAATGCTGTGAAAGAGATAATTTATCTAGGTAAATTGTTAAATATCCATGTATCTAGATTAATTATCTAAGTAAAATTCCAAACAAAATTATTTAATTTATATTAATAATGTATTATTTAGGTAAATAAATTCTTAAATAAATATGTATCTAGATAAAGAGAAAAGATAAGGCATTTATAGTATATGCTTAAACACTTACCATAAACATATAACTAAGATATAACTAAGATACCTCCAACTAATATAGTGGAAATCTTTATTTTATCTAGATGCACATTTATCTGGATAAATATTTATCTAGATGAAAGAATAGATATTTTTGTTCGACATTTTAATTAAATAATTTATTTAAAAGGTAGTTCTTGCACGCAAGGTCCGTATTGTGCGTATGCTTTAGTGGGTCCCATAATTTTTTATCGAGTTTCAGATCGCAAAGTGTATAAAAAATAAATGAAAGCTTCATTTATAAAATTCATACAAATCATTAGATTTAAAACATTTTAAAAACTTGAAAGGATGAGTGCCTGTAAGGGCTGAAATCGGCCCCCACCACCCCATTCGTAAAACAAAAAATTTCGAACTAAAAGTTATGTAGGTTACTGTAACTAGTTCCAAAATTATAGAAAAGCCCGGTACAAAGTCAGGAAAATCGCGATAAAGCACTCAATATGATTCAAATACTCGGAGAATACTGCATTGCTCGATGTTGATTTCCGTAGGGTTTTAAACAGAATTCCACGCATACTCGCTAATTCTACCATGTAAAACCTTTCTAGTAATGAGAAAAACATTTTGAAAGAATACCGTACCGATCCGCAACAGCACTGTAAGGTCACATGGCTCTTTCTTCAAATTTTTGAGTTTTACGAAAGTTTTGATGGGGACCGATTTCGGGGCCTTCATTCTTTGTCATATTCGCGTATAACTTCTATAAAACTTATGATGAATAAATCTACACTAGTTTTGTTGTCAAACTCTCTTTGGCAGAACTATATTTATTATTTAAATTAACAACGTAGAATTTCAATTTTCTGTAAATCTGCCGAGGAACCCATTTTTCGAAGTTAATTCTCTTAACTATTTGGATTTCATCTGAAATTTTGCAGAATAATAACTATTGATATTATCAGCAGTATTTTGCCTTAAAGTAAGAACTACTTTAAGGCAATGATTATCATTGATATATGTACATTTTTTATCTTTCAGTTTTAAATTGTTTCTTGACCTTTATTTTAGATAAATATGAGTGTCATTGTGATGTATAGATATTTTTGTAATGAAGATATTTTTTATCTAGATTCATATCTAAATAAACTATTCCATATAGTTGCCCATGACTGGCTTTATTATAGGGAAATTATACAGAGAGAGAGAGGATGAAAGTACCTGCAACTCGATTTTCAAGCTTAACCTTTAAGTATCCGCAGGATTAAAAACGCAATATGAACTAACGAAAACAGTCCTGCGGCGAGATGAGACATTAATTGTACCTTTAGAAAAACGTATTTCTGCCCGAAATCGACTTAAAAAAAGTTTCATATTTTTAGTCTATTTACCAAAATCATCCAACTAAAACCATTGGAAAACCTAGGTCGGACTAAATTAGCTAAATCAATGAATAAAGGTAGTTTTCTCTATATTCTCTATTTCTCTATATTCCAGGTCTAAAAACTGTTGCCAGGGATGTATTTTTCGACGATTTTTAGAAGTAAATAGGCAATCAAAGTTGGTTGCAATGTTTGATAGAATTTTAGTTGCCTTCGACAGTCTCAATATTCTTTGAATATTTTGATAATGTATAAAAAGATAATTCAACTAATTGTATATTATGTTTTATGTCTTCTAGTATTAATATCAAGAGAAAAATATACTTTTGTATATTTTCTTCTCTACAAATTTTAGACCCGATATATATATACTTGTATATAAGGAGGAAATTACGATCTCAATGAAAGTTAGTTTAATTGAAGATATGTGATATTATATTTCAATTTTAATTTTAGTTTTTATTTTTAGTCTTAAAATTTTTTGAATACTAATATAATTAATTTCCCCCCTATTTCTTATTTTTTTGAAGTAAACATTTAGACGTATTTTATTTTAATTTCTTGAGCTCTCTCCAATTATTTGTTTATCCCTTAACTCTGAATTTATTAAATATAAGAAATTAAAATCGAACAAAAATATTTTATCGAATCCTGAAGTAAGTCATTGTTTTGTATGTTATCTTCTTCACCTTTTTTTCTTTCTTCTATTATTATTATTGCAAATCTTAGTTAATCTTAAACCAGTGATAATGAATAACAGTGATTAAACATATTTATCTGGATGAATACATCAAAACTTAAAAAAGTGTAACTAACTCAGGAAAATATATAAATTATGCATTTATAAATAATATTTATACTAATTTCTATGAGATATTTCTCTATGAGATGACTAAGATCGATAAAAAACATGTTCAAAATTGTACATGCTGTGTTAATTTACTTAAATGACTGTGTTTTAAAATACAATGATTCAACTTGACTACAATTTCTTATATTAATTTTTGTAAAAAAAACTTGATAAGTAGTAATTATTATTACTAGAAATTAAGTGTAAAATAATTTTTAGCCCAGTAATTTTAGTGATAATAAATTGTAATGTTTCATTTATACTCACTATTATATGAAGAACAAAATAGATTATCAAATTTTTATCTTATATTATTACAACTACATGGAGTAAATTTATATTTTTCTTACAAGCAAGCGAACAATAAAAAAAGTGTAAAAATATGTATAATCTACATACCTATTGTTAAATAGCAGACATTGTTAAAAAAAAAGTTTTGTACAATAAAAAACGTATACAAAAATTGTTTCCCGTTTATTTTTTATGATAGTATGAATAATCCTACATATAAGACATAGGTAACTATAATAGATAAAATAGTTTTGAGTTATAACAACACCATAACGTAAAACGAAAATATAACTAGGCATCTTACCATTGTGTGTAATGTAATAATACATCACGTGTTATTATTCGCCATTTATACGAGCAAATATTCAAATAAAATAATACGCATTTAGGTATTTAGAAAATATTCAAAAATATATAAGCATCCGATTCTCGAACAGACTCAGACACAAGATATTCAATTTTACAAACTGTGTCTTAAAGGCAAAGAAAACATGCTCACTAAAAAACAGAGAACCTCTGTTCTATGCGATATTGGGGGGTCCGAGTTCAAGTGCTTTTCCGGGAAGAAAAGCGTGTCGCTTGCACGACAACAACATGTGGCTGGAAGTATATGTGATATTATAGTATAGTAGCCTTTAGACTGCATATACAAAAAAAGGGACCGAAGGAGGAGAGGAGCTCAACCGGTCTACAACGAATTTGTAGAACACGAGTAAAGTCAGGCGACTTCCATTCCGTGTTTCGTGAATTCATACTTATTACGCGTTAATATCAAAATACAAATAAACGTTATATTCGTTCTCTCTCGTTCCGTTAGTCTCCCCCGAAAACGGTTATACATTTTAATATATTCTGTACGTGCTTAAAACGTAGCAAACAGGCGTATAATAGTACATTATGCATCAAGGGAGTAAAGTGGGCAATGTACGCACTGTGTGACGTTACCGACCGAGCGAAGCGAGGTCGGCATTTCACACAGTGCATGCTTGCCTACTGTACTCCAGAGGTGCGTATACTACTTTTCACCACACCCCCGTAAAGAAATGACTGTACGCATCTCAGCAGGCCGTACAGTACCCCATGCTCTGCCTAGAAGTAAAGTGACTTGTGTACGCGCGACGCGCTGTTTTCGACTGCGTCTCGAGCGGTAAAACAGCGCGTCGCGCGTACACAAGTCACTTTACTTCTAGGCAGAGCATGGGGTACTGTACGGCCTGCTGAGATGCGTACAGTCATTTCTTTACGGGGGTGTGGTGAAAAGTAGTATACGCACCTCTGGAGTACAGTAGGCAAGCATGCACTGTGTGAAATGCCGACCTCGCTTCGCTCGGTCGGTAACGTCACACAGTGCGTACATTGCCCACTTTACTCCCTTGATGCATAATGTACTATAAATGGTCACTCGAAAAAGCAATTGTAAAATGCGAAGCGGACACCTAATAAAGTATTATTTATGATTGTTTTTCTCTGCGAGCTGAAAACCCGAGAAGAACCATAAACAATGTACTCAGCGAAAACACTCGATGAACCGAGCAAAAACTGTGTACGTGCCCGGCTCCCCTTTCACTCGAGACGCATTTTAAGGGTTCCTGGAAACAATGAGCTCCTTGTTTTCTGCAACGAGAAAAGGCGAGAGCCACGCTGCACTCTTATGCACATGCTTACAGCGTGGCGTTTTCGAAGGAAGGAGAGGACTCCACTCTAACTCTCTCCCACGCCAGTACGGGCCCTGCAGCCTTTGGTCAGCGACGCGGGGAAAAGCTCGTGGAAACTCACTCCCATTCGTCAAGAAGAACCAGGGATGGTGACACTCATACCCTTTACCTCCCTCACGGAGAGGATAGCTGAGCAGCATCATCAAGAGCTCACCGGCAGTCAATATTAGAGTTCGACAGCCGATGGCGACACTCTTTTATTCTTTGTACTCTTACATTCTTTTACCTTGTAACTTCAAATAGTAGAATATACATAAGATCTTAGAAGGCTATCCTACGTATCTTATTTAAACTTAACCACTTTTATTATTTCTTATACCTTTCCACGTGTTGAGAGAGCATTTCAATGCTCGCTTGACAATTTAGAATACCCGCGTGTCACGTTCGCGTTAATAACATATTCTTGGTCAAAATACGTAAATGGGGAATTTCGCGACGTCACACCAATATTAGGTATATTTAGAATGAAGCAGCGGCAGTTTATACAATAAGTACGGTTTGGAAGATTGGTATGTAACTGCCGGAGCTGCTACCGCAAAATCGTTCCACATCAGCTGATGTATGATGAGATTTGATTGATCATTGATCTAGAAGTCAATTAATCGATTGATTTATAGTTATTAGTTAATGTTACAATGGCTTTATACTTATTTTTACCATACTTATAAGTTCATGGCTGACTGCACCGATAACATTATTCTCAAAGATAATAATAACAAGGTTTAACACGTAATTGTGAAAGTGAGGTTAATTATTAGGGCTCATTAATTATTATACTTTGAGACTTCTATTTTTCCCCATTATAAAAATAGTACTTTTGCATAATTGTATAGTAAATAATCATGTTAGTATGCACATATAATCATCAAACGGTTGAAACTAACTGTTTAAAAAGTTTCAGTCTTTTATTGTAACATTTAGTGTAGGATATGCTTTTTTAGTTTTAACAAGACATGTTAATGTTCAGGTTATCACCGCTCTACCCCTATTGTGTCTCCAAAAACTGCTGAAAGGCAAGGATTAGATAAATGCAAATATTTTTTTACTGAAGTATTTTTTACTCCGTATTTATCAGTTGATTATCGAACGATTTTCCGGCAGCAACTTCGGCATTTTTATTTATTTATTTATATATTTTTTTTAAATGTATATCTACTTCTCTTTTTGTATCAAACAAACAATCTAGTTAACCTCCATGCATAAATCTCAAACTAAAATTAGATACAAAGAGAGAGAAAATATTGAGTACAATGGATGCTAAGGCACAATCAATAAAACTTAAAAAGATATTGTATACAATTAATGTTGAGGAACAAGTATTAAAAATAAAACGGATATTATATACCAGACAAAGTTCAAATGTAGATATCCCACCTGTTGACTCAGTAGGTATACATGTTTACAAAGCTGAAATTAATGTTAAGGAAAATAATAGCAACAAATTGTTAGAAGAACATGAAATGGACAGATTGTCAGAAGTAAATGAAAGTAACAAAATACCAGAAGGAAATGAAAGTGACAGATTGTTAGAAGAAAAGGAAAGCAACGAATTGCCAGAAGAAAATAAAAGTGACAGACTGTTAGAAGAAAATGAAAGTAACAGAATGCCAGAAGAAAATGAAAGTGACAGACTGTCAGAAGAAAATGAGAGTGAAAATTGCAAATCAAGAAATAAAAAAAATAATTGCTTATATTCAACAGTAGAAACTGAGAGTTCAAAAGAAAGTATTAATGATGATGAAATCAATAGTTGCAACGATGAAAACTTCATTGATGTTGTTGAACTGAGTTTACTAAGTGAAAGTAATAAATATATGTATGTGACTATCAAAGAAACTGAAAGTTCAAGTATAATTAGTTATAGCGATGAAGATAGTAGTAGTAGTAACGAATCCTTAAATGTTGTGGATTAATAAAGTTCATGAACTGAAATTGTATATTATTATATTTTAAGAAACTATATTCTAACTTTGTATTTATACAGAGTATTTTTGGTGAGAAATTTGAAATATTTACGTATTGTTATACTCTTTTTATAATTTTATTATATTTGATATCAAATATAAGATAAATATGAACCTTATAACTTTGTTTTTGTTTTTTTAGTTAAATAAGAAAATGAATGAATGTTATATGTGAATGTAAAATTACAAGGAAATTTAAAATGGATACAAGTAAAAAGTTCAAACTCAAAAATTGTACCAGTAAGTGCAGTTCTGTATAATATGATAAATGACTACATTCCATTTTATTTGGTTTCTTGTTATAAATTAATATTTAATTTTTCGTTCTATATTTATGAATTATAGAATAACCACAAACGCTACTGTCAATCAAGTTAAATATACATATATTGAAACGAAACACCAGTAGATTTATTAATTTAAATTTTCCCGCGTTAAATTTCAGTGTGATCTCGTTTTATGTCCTACCAACCATACATACATTAAACTACTATATTATACCTATATATGAGTAAACATCACATGGAACGAAAGGTTTAAAGCTCTCCCAAGGACAAGGATTCAGACTTTCTGGAATCAATGCAACGTTTAGGTATATGTGTCAAAATGATCAAGAGAAAGCTAATGTAATGTAACGTAAACAATATGTGAATTGTGATGGTTAAATTCATTCAGAGATGTTTCCCTCTTAGGGAAAAAGGATAATCCACGTTCAGTATGAGAAAATAAGAACATTGGCAAAACTACGATAAAAATAAACTAATTTCTAAATGTAAAGTAAAATATGAATATTTTTAGATTAGACTATGTTGTAGACATTACAAATTAATAGTTTGCTGTATAATTTTATTTACAGAAAAGTAATCATGGCATCTTCAGACTCTATCATCGAAGAAGTTATTGAAGTTGAAGACATAATGGAAGAAGGTTATAATGAACAAAATAACTGTACAAATATTAACAAAGAAACTATGGCTAAATCAACTTCATTCGAAATGCCATGTCAAACATTACAAAACATTGACTCAATATTCTCACTGGGAGGTGCAGAATTTTTTTTGAACAATTGTGGAACAAAGCGTTTGGTAGTTGGAATCACGAGCACAGTCATGCCAAATCTCAAAGTTGTCTTCAAGCAGTAAATGAGATTTTTGACAATCACAAAATTCGTACTGAAACACAATACTTTTACAACACTTGTTGCGTTCAATTCTATGATATAACTGAAACATGTGTGACAATGATGCCCCCAACTTTTGAACGCATGATGAGTCTGAAGGATGAAGTTGAAAATCTGTACATCGAACTGAACACAAAGATAGCTGACATATCAAAACGAATCAAGTTATTTATGGATGTTACATTTTTTCAACTATTCAAAAGCAACAACATAGACAATCGCCATAATTATAACTGGTTGACACTTTTTATGAATCGGTCTTCCAATTTTTTGGAACTCAGTAGTTCAATTGCTAGTACTTGGGAACAGTTGGGCAAATGGATGTCAGATGAGCAGAATTCTGCCGCTATAAATGAGCCCTAATATGTTGTATTTATTTCTTTTGTATTGTTTGTTTAACTTTTTTGATATATTATGCAAGATCGTAGTTATGATAAGGTATAACTACAAAAGTAAATGTTCGTTATGTATATGAGAAATTTTATAAAGTTCTAAGTATATATAAACATATTTTATATAAAAAAGTAGTTTTATACTGATTACATACTGTACTAATAATAAAAGAATGTTTGTAATTCAAAAACAGTTTTTAAAGATTCTTGAATTTTTCCTTCAAATTTTGCCACGTCGAAAAATATATAGTAGAATTGTCGATAAAACGGGCATTTACGTACTTATCAACCGAAAATGTCAAGCGCGCATTGTAAACACGTGGTATTCGGCGGCGCTAGCACATTTTCGTCTAGCGTAAATGTAAAAATGACTTCCAAGTCAAATGAAGAAGTTTCAGATGAAGAGACCGAAGAGAAAACGAAACAATTCCACGAACTTGGATTAGATGATAGAATATTAAAGGTTTGCGTTTATCTTTTAATATTAATTAAATTATTAATCTTTCATTTTGAGGTTATGTTTATCAAAACAATATTTTCATTATAAACTATAAAGTTTATATGAATCTATAATTTTTAATTAGGTTTTATTATCGTTGTTTTATTTACATTATTTCTTACTTCGAGTTATATTTTATTTTGTATTTAATTTATTATTATTTCGAAATAGGCGATTGCAAAATTAGGTTGGCTTGAGCCTACACTAATTCAGGAGAAGACCATACCACTGATATTAGATGGTAAGGATGTTCTTGTAAGAGCTAGAACTGGTTCCGGCAAAACTGGAGCCTTTGCAGTTCCTCTAGTCCAAAAAATTCTGTCCAACAAAGAGACGCAGCAGCATCAGCAAACAACAGGTCTGATATTGGCTCCTAGCAAAGAACTCTGCAAACAGATACATGAGGTCCTCGTGAAACTCACGACAAAATGCAGCAGGGAAGTCAAATGTCTTGATATAAGTCCCCAAGTGGAACTTGCTGTTCAGAAACCACTTTTGGCTGAAAAACCAGACATTGTCATTGCCACTCCTGGCAGAGCTTTGCAACACTTCAAAGCTAAGAATTTGAGTATCAAAAAAAGTTTGGAGACTTTGATTATTGACGAAGCTGATTTGGTATGAAATTTTAATAATTTTAATTCTTTAAGCTTAAATCTTTTATTCTCCAAACAAGAATTTTTGTATTAATGTTTATACATAAATACTATTTTAGATATTCTCATTTGGTTATGAAGATGAAATAAAAGCCCTGTTGTCTTATCTTCCGACTGTTTACCAAGCAATCTTGGCCTCTGCAACATTATCTGAAGATGTGTTGTCACTGAAAAAATTAGTTCTACACAATCCAGCAATTTTAAAATTGGAGGAACCACCACTTGCTCCACCGTCACAACTAGCACATTATACTTTAGCAGCTGAAGAAGATGACAAAGCTGCAATTCTATACGCACTATTGAAATTGCATTTATTAAGGTAAGTTTAATTGAGTACATTGCCAAAGTATAATTAATTCAAATCAATATAATGAGTAAAGTGTGTACCTAGTACATAAATCAGTAATTCTTCTTTTAATTTTTATAGGGGAAAGTGTATTATTTTTGTCAATACTGTGGATCGATGTTACAAGCTAAAATTGTTTCTTGAGCAATTTGGTATTCCCACCTGTGTTTTGAATTCGGAATTGCCAGCAAGCTCAAGGTGTAGAGCAGTCACACAATTCAACAGCGGAACTTACGACATAATTATAGCTTCTGATGAAAAAGCCTTAGAAGAAGTAAGTTTGTCCGCACAAATAATTTTTCCTTATATTAAACATAAAGTAATTATAACACTACAACTCAATAATTTTTATATTAGCCTCATTTGATGAAGCAGAAGAAGGGAAAACGCCGAAAAGATAAGGAATCAGGCGTAGCACGTGGAATAGACTTTCAATTTGTGTCTAATGTGATAAACTTTGATTTTCCTCTTGACATAAATGCATACATACACAGGGCAGGACGAACAGCAAGAGGCAAAAATCAAGGAACAGCTTTAAGTTTCGTAGCAATCAGAGAAAGAGCAATGTTAGAAGAGGTCGAAGAGCAGCTGAAAAAAGACTATGGACAAGAAAACTTGTTCAAAACGTATCAGTTTAAACTTAACGAAGTAGAAGGATTTAGGTAAATATTGTTTTAATGTTACAACTAATTAACTAATTTTGACAAAATTTTGTTTCTGTCAAAATTTAAGCTTTCTCACATATCTCCGTTACTTTTGGTTATTTCGCCTTAACTATACGTTATTTTACTTTAATTAACGTGATTATATTATTGTTGTTACTGAACGTTATTAACCCCGAAAACATTCAATATAAGTCAAGTAAGATAGTTCATCATCGCGCGACGTTGATTTCCGTAAGCCATTTTTGTATAATTATATCCACACTTGTTAATGCTATTTTATAAAACCTATCTAAGCAATAGAACTGTGGGATAATGTAGCTATTTGTTTGAATATTTTAGTTTTATGAAAGTTTTTATGAAGGCCGATATTGGCTCTTATAAACCCTCATTCTTTGTCTCGGGCCCCTAATCATGGAGTATCATTCTAATATCTCACGTGTAGAAGGTCCCAAACCAAACTGTGCGTTTGTGTAAATCATTTTCTCGATTTATTTGAACCGGGATTTTTAATCGCGATTTCTCTTTGAATCCAAACATTTGAATCGAGATCTGAATCGCGATTAATTTTCTCGGTTCAAATGAATTGAAAATATGAATCGCAATTCAACTTTCCGATTCATTCGTGAATCGAGATTAAAATTTTCTCTATACAAATGAAACGAGATTCTGAACTGGAATCAATTTTCCCGATTCAATTGAATCAGATTTTTCGATTAAATAAATCGAGATTTTGGATCGGATTCAATTTGTTCGTTTTGAATCATCTGGATGGTACCCCATGTTTAGGGGTTCCTAAACACTGATAGCCTGATTTGTGTAAAAAAGGCCCTAAAAATGTTCATAGGTCCTCCTAAACATGAGGTACCATCCAGAAGATATGTACCATTGAATCCGATTCAAAATCTCGATTCATTTGAATCGTAAATATGAATCTGATACAAAATCTCGATTCATTTGAATCTCAATTCTTTCGATCGATTCTTTTGAATCGAGATTTTGATTCAAAGAAGAATCGCGACTCAAAATCCCGATTCAAATGAACCGAGTAAATGAATTATATTCAAATAAATCGGAAATAAATCGTGTCCTATTGAAAGTAATTTTTAATACGTAATGTTGATACGTAATTTGGTTACGTACCACGAATATTACGTAACCGAAACACGTATTTTGTTACGTGACAAATTCAAACGCTTTGATACGTACTTTTGTTACGTAATTTTATTACGCATCAAATTTTTAAAGGTTATTTTTATTTACTAAAAATTCGAAAATTTTTGGCGAATTTTAACCGAGAATTTGGGAATGACTCGTGTGTGTGCAAAATTCATCCCGAAACTACTCTCAGACCAGCAAAAAAACCTTCGATTAGAAATCGCTCAGGACAATTTGGAAATGATTAATAGTGATGAAAACTTTCTTAAAAAGGTTATTACTGGTGATGAGTCATGGGTTTATGGTTATGATCCTGAAACAAAACAACAATCTTCGCAGTGGAAGCTTCCATCTGAGCCTCGGCCGAAAAAAGCTCGTCAAAGTCGAAACAACATCAAGTCAATGTTGATTGTTTTTTTCGATTATGAGGGCGTTGTGCACCACGAATATGCCCCTACAGGCCAGACAATCAATAAAGAGTACTACGTTGAAGTTTTGAGAAGATTACGACTGGCTTCTTCATCACGACAATGCTCCAGCGCGCGCATCAAACCTTGTGCAGCAGTATTTATTGAAACACAGTGTTGCGCAGCTCCGCCAGCCTTCATACAGTCCTGATATAGCTCCCTGCGACTTTTGGCTGTTTCCTCGATTGAAAATGCCGCTTAAAGGACATCGATTCGACAATAAACAGACTGTTGAAACTAATGCGACGAATGCACTAAAGGCGATTCCGAAGTCTGACTTTCAAGAGTGCTTTAATAAGTGGAAACATCGATATGAGCGTATTGTTCAATCAAATGGAGACTACTTTGAAGGATGCCACCCCCCGGATGACGAAGAATAAATCAAGCGCCGAGAAATCGAGTATAGGTCGGATACTTTTGGGACAGACCTCGTATATCATAGCTTAGTCCCCTAGTTTTAGTGTTATTATCCCCATGGTACACCCAGCAATGGTCACTAAATATGTAAATAGTACAGTCTTCGACGTCTCAGTGGAAACAAATTACCTTAAAAATTTGACACGTAATAAAATTACGTAGCAAAAATACGCACCCTAAATACGCAACAAAGCGTTCAAATTTATCCCGTAACAAAATATGTAATCTCACGTAACAAAATACGTATTGAAACGTAATTTTGACACGTAATAAAATTACGTGCGATTCACACAAACGAACGTCTCCGGATAAAAGTTACTTTCTGCAACATCAACAAAAAATAATGAAATAATTAAATAATAAATAATGTATAATTAATTAATTTGTTGGTTTAATTTGCTATGCACGTAAAAGATTGATACTAAAATCGTTCGAATCCACTTTAATATACACACACACACACACACACAACAGTCAAACGTCTCTCTCATTAAATTAAAACCAACCAACCAACCTGCAAGCAAAACCCCCTCTCATCAATCATCCTTTCCCCCCCAGATACCGTTCCAAGGACGCCTGGAAGGCAGTTACCCGGATAGCGGTGCGCGAGGCCCGCCTCAAGGAGATCAAGCAGGAGGTCCTCACCTGCGACAAGCTCAAGAGCTACTTCGAGGACAATCCCCGGGACCTCCAGTCCCTGCGCCAGGACAAGGCCCTGCACACGGTCAGGCTCCAGCCCCACCTCAAGGACGTGCCCGAGTACATAGTGCCGGCCTCGCTCAGGTGCATGGCCGGCCTCGGGCGTGGCAGGAAGCGCAAGTTCAACAGGGACGCGGCCGCCTCCGGGGCGAGCGCCGCCAAGTCCAAGTACCAGGCGAGAGCTGCTAATCCACTCGTCGCCATGAACCTGAAGTCGAAGAAGAAAATGTAGGGGAGGAGGAGGGTGGAGTGGTTTTTGTACATTGATGATGATGATGATAATAAACGTATTTTTTAAGGAACATTGGAGTATTTCGTCTTGGGGTTTGGGCTTTGAGAGGCACAGCAAGTACAGAAGTATAAGCTTTAAAATTTTCAGATATATTAAGGTTTAAAGTTTTTATTTTTCATTTAATCTAATGTTAAAAGAATTAATGAGTAGGAGTGGAGTTACTTATTTTTACACTTTCATGATTGTTTGCATTTTTATCTGAGAATAGACTATGTAATAGAATATGTATACCAAAGACATTTAAAACTCAATTTTCAAAAAAAGTGGACTTAATTTGTTATGCTGGGAACCTACTCATTTGGTCTGAGGGAAGAGTAAATTTTGGTAAAGTTTGTATGATTTTGGTGGAAATTGTCAAATGTGTGACTAAAAGGAGGCAGTCTGATGGGTTAAATACAGAGAACTTTTTTATGAGTTCATAAAACTTTTTATATTTAAAAGCAACCATTTTGCAAATTCTTTTACTATAAATGCATGGTCATATTTTTACTTTCATCATTGCAACTTGATCCTACACATCACGATAAATCACTATTGTCAATACCATAAGTATTTATAGGAAGAAAATTGCTTAGATTTATGAACAAAAATTATAAAATAAATTTTAACGAAAAACTGCTCCACTTAATTTTTAGTACATTCCATAGGAGTCGAATAACCGACGAAAAAAATTTTCGTTATCATATCACCTAAAATCGTGCATACCGCAAAGTCCCGGCAATAAATATGCGGTATTGACGGTAGTGATTTATCGTGATTCGTGGCGTTCTGTTTTAGCTAAACTTTGTCAAATTTTTTTCAACTTTTTAAAACTTTGTAACTTTGCCGAAACTTACTAAACTTTGTCAAACTTTGCGAATATCGATAATTAAATTAAATAATTTTTACCAAAATCTTTTTTGTTACCAGTCTTTGTCTAACTTTGAAATTGAAAAAATACACCAGATTTATATCGGAGATGCAAATTAAATAATACAGGATAATATCAAAGCAAAAAAATACTTTAAGGTATTTACATATTGAAATTTAATTTATTATAATAATATCAACTAAATCATTTTTATTTTATTTGTCAATAGACTATGACTATTGATATTATATTGAAAGTTAATGGGGTATGGCTTAAAAAAAAAAACAAAGATTTTTATTATATAATAAATTTTTATAAATGTAGTTTATTTTAGTGTTAAAAACACAAAATAATAAAATATTATATTAGTATGAAAAATATCAAATGCACAATTGTTTGGTATATAACATTAGTACGAATTATTAACATTAATTTAATAAATACAGTTTTTATTCTACGACAATGATTTCTCTAGTTTCCTTGGTTTGAATTTCTGTCTTATCTGGTCATTACAGCCTTCTCTATTTCTTGCCAATTCTATAGCATAGAATTGTATTCTGGAAGTCAGTACGCTGTTGTCCTGAGAATATTCATCGCTGCAATCTGCTCGTATTAAAGTACCAAAACTATAGTCTTCAACAAGTTCTTTGAATTGTTCACAAAAAGGCCTCCACTTGTGCTTGCCGTGCTCTGACTTCAGTTCATCTTCATTTATCACATCAACCTTGAGATCCGGAAAAAATTCTCTGAAAGTCTTATATATCTGTTCGTCGTGTGGCGTAAGTTTTAAAAGTTTTGGATCAACAGAGCACAAAATCTGTAGAAATTTATCATGTTATAAGAGTTGCTGTTGCTGTTAGAACAAAATTAATAAAAATTTAATACCTACATTAAAATATACTTCAGCATGTTCCATTGCTTTCATGGCCCACATAGCTTCAATAGTTTGCTAAAAGATTAACAATTTTGATTTGTTGTAAGTTTACTTTAAAAAAAAGATTAAATAAAACTAAAGCTTACGTCATTTTCAAACTCCTCTGCAGGTCTTGATATAATGCTTGATCCAGCAATAAGTTGATCTGCTGTCTTGAATAAATAAATTAATGCTGTTACAATATTGCTATGAAAGTATATTTACATATATAAACGCATGTTCTTGCACTAAAAATCTGAGGATTATTTTTAATACCAGTTGTTTAATGCTAGTATTATATATAAGCAATCGCTTGTTAAAAGATAATTTTGTAAGAAAAAGATTATTATTATATTAATCAAATTTCTATTAAACTTTTACTTAAGTAGGTAAACGTATCAAAATTAAAAGGGAAAAAATTACTAAAATATTAGGTTATAAATGTTAGATCATAAATAATTATTTTAAAAAAACTGTATCAATTAATAAACAATACAATTTTGAAAACTTACAACATTTCCAATGCTAGCCATGCTTTCGTCAATTTGTTCAATCCCACACAGAAACTGTTTCTCCAATTTTTATGTTTTTGTGACTTTGCAGCACAGTAAACACGTGAATATCCGGCAACACCGCTACAAGTATAGTCTAGGCATAACCTAATCTGATACTCGAATGTCAGCCTCGACTTTCTCTCTCTCTGTTTTCCGAACAGATTGAAGAAAGTTTTATTTATTTTTGGAAATAAGAAAAATATCGGGTAATGCGGTAAAAATGGTCTCTTCATCCGAGGGTAAAATTCACGAGTGCGTTTTGAATCTCGCCAAAAGTATAAACTATGGGTGAGTTTGAATATGTAAACAAAATCTGAAAGTATCATTTCACTGTCACATGTGAATCGAAGTTTGAAAATTTATGTTACACTGTAATTATTATAGTTAATTTTGTTGATATTTTAGGGATATCAAAGGCACCTATGAAATAGTGGAAGCTACAATTGCAGCTCTCAAGGAAATCATAACGAATACAGAATGGAGTACGGCTAAGTAAGAGTTGTATTTCAACACATATTTTGTTATTGTATCATCTTATGTTATTTTTTTATATAAAAATATATTGTATTCTGTCGATTTTATTTCCAGAAACTTAATGGATAAGATAATTTTAAATGGAAAACACCTGATCGAGGCTGCACCTATTGAAGCATCTATTGGAAACATGATACGAAGGATACTTCAAATCATACGTGAAGAATACTCTTTAGAGCTGAAAAACAAAACAGACGAGACAGATCCACAACAGTCGCTGCACAAAATTCTAACATCTGAAGGTGATAAGGTTCTCGATTTTAATAGGACTGTGCCTTCTTTGAAAGAAGCTCTAATAGATCATATAAGTGAATTCGAAGCGGAGTTAGAAACATGGTAAACAAATTAAAAAAAATCTTTTTGGAAAAAAATTTGAAAATATAAGCATTAAAAGTTTATTAATAAAGTTTAATAATATATTTATTATTTTCTTATAGTTTAGTTTGTATAATGAAATATTCTTTTCTTTTCATAGTGCAGGGAATATTACACAGCAGGCATCAGAACATATTCACTCAAATGAAATAGTGATGACGATAGGTAGATCAAGAATAGTTGAACAGTTCTTCAAAAAAGCAGCTGAAACACGAGTTTTCGAAGTAATTGTAGCTGAAGGAGCTCCATTTCTGGATGTAAGATTAAAGTTTTAACCCCCCTGCGCAGAAAGCCGAGTATACTTGTCCAAAACACACGTCATTTTTTTATACATTTTGCACCACAAATTTAAATCTTTACTTCGTTATCTTTAACCTCTCAAATTGAAGCTAAATAGTATAACTTTAATGTAGAAGATTCTGGAAGTTTGCAGAAAATATTGTTGCAGACTTATATTTGATCTAATCCATATACACGAAAATAAACTTCTGCACAGGGGGGTTAAGTCTTAAGCAATAGCTTATTGTTTTTTTTTCTTAATAATTTAAATGCTATCCTACTTTTATGCTTTAGAAAATTAAATTTTTTAAATTAGAATTTGATGAAATCTTTTTCTTAATACATGAAGTATGCATTCAGCATAATGCTAGAAAATAGGCAAATGTATTGCTTAGGCAGTTTGTTAAATGCCTAAAATAATCTGGACAATTAAAAGATTCCTGAACGACGTGAATTCCAAAACAAAATTCACAAATACATTGTTCACATAAAAGTATATGTAGCATTTGCTCTAAGTAGGTATCAAACCTAGAATCAAATAGGTTCAGCGTGGTACAACACACATATGTATCACAAATTAACGTAAATTTTGTTTGCAGCTGACAATGCATAAAGATTTTCTTTTTACAGTGCTGAAGCATTTTTTCTTAAAATATTAAAATCGACATAAGAATTTTATAATTTGCGTTTTAAAAAAATTAATAATAATTAGATTCGATTTTTGGCGGTTGTTTGTGTTCATATTGTCATGTAGTATGATTAAACAGCCGTCGAAAATTGTTAAATATGGTTTTTATAATGCATAATTACGTTGATTGTTAATTACCCATATAAGGGTCATCCTATCGCGAAAGTGTTAATTAAGCAACTGGTTATTGTATTCTTTAAGATTTTTAAATGTAATTGTAAAAATTGAGATAAAAAATTGCTTAAATATTTGTCGCGCTCGACTTGTCAACAAAGCTCTGATGAATAACTATCCAAACTAGCAATTTAGCAAACTTCCTAGGCAGTAGTCTAAAGCCTGAGTGAATCTTGTGAATTAGGTGAAATGCAATGGTTTTCACTGGTACATTTGTCTATTTGTTAGTATTATTATGCCAAAAGATGAATCAGTTTAGTTAAAACTGAACAAAAGATTATTTTTCATATGTATTACAAATGAAAATTGGTAACATTTCTGTTTAATTGACTCACATTTACAGACTTCATATTATTCATAAATATTTCTCGCAAATTAATAAAATATTTTTAAACATTGTTTAAAAATAATCAAAAAAGAAAATCAGTTTTCCCACATAAAAGCCAACTTTCATTTGCAACATGGTCTTTTAAATTCAGTATCAAGAAGATTGATAAATGTTGGATGCACAAAGGGCAATGAAATATTCAAATGAAAATGAGTTATTCGATGAAATGAAAATCATCCATCGATAAATGATTTCTCAACCCATACGACAAAAGTTCAATCCTCCAAATTACAAGCGTATAGACCACTCCTTAAAATAGTCCTAAAAGCAGGAAACATCCTCAAAGCCCATCCTCTTCCAGGGCCACGAGATGGCTGCGAACCTCTCCAAGTCCCACATCAAGACGACCCTGATCTCGGACGCGTCGATCTTCGCGATGATGTCGCGGGTCAACAAGGTCATAATCGGCACGCACACGGTCATGGCCAACGGCGGCCTGCGCGCCATCACCGGCTCCCACACCGTGGCCCAGGCGGCCAAGCACTACTCCGTCCCGGTGATGGTCCTCCTGCCCCTGTACAAGCTCTCGCCGCTGTACCTCTGCTCCTACGAGCAGCATGCGTTCAACAAGCATGTCTCACCGCTGGAGGGGGTCATCAGTGGGAACAACACGGCGCTGATGGAGAAGTGCCAGTCGCACAATCCGGTGTTCGATTACGTGCCGCCGGATCTGGTGACGCTCTTCATTTCGAATACGTGAGTTTTTGGGAGGATTCTGGGAGTGCTGGCTCGTACGAGTGCATTTTGAAAATTGAGGGTGTGGTTTTGGTGGAAATATGAAGTGGCGCATTGAATTTCATTGGTCTTGTATCAGGAAAATGCCTAGTGTTTTAGTGATATTGAGGTACGTTGGTCCTTGCGCATGCCCAATTTATGGATCTTGATGAAATTTTCAGAGAAGATTCATAAAAGTGTTTACAAAAATAGTGTGCATTTTGTTGTACTCCAAACTATTTTATGTTTCAAAATAAATCAAACATTGTTTGAGTTTAAATTTGTGCAAAAATAGTACTTTTAACAAAATGACTAGTGTGACTTAAATTAATGTAACAAATAGTTCATAAAAATTGATTGCACACTTTTTTAGAGAACAAGTCCATCAATTTAGTGTGTGCAAGGATTACTTTACGTTTAAATTCTAGGCTATGAATTATTCTATCAAACCGTACACCAAAACATTTTTTAATGTATAAGAACGTCTTTTTTTACTTATACAATATGTAATAGTACTACATATAATTAATATAAACAAAATTAAAATATAAAATATTTCATTATGAAAAAAAATTAAAAGGTAAATATTAATTATAATAGGTAAAACGGTAAAATCATTAAAAATCACAAGAGTGCCAAATCAAAGTCTTAAAAATTAATTAACATATACTTCAATAATAATCTTTTACTCTTTGATAAATTTTCAAAATGGACTTACTTTATACTATCATTCTGAATGCTTCAATACATAGGTATTCATTTTTACATAAATTATTGTCTTTTTCAGTGGAGGAAATGCCCCATCATATATTTATAGATTGATAAGTGAACATTATCACCCTGATGACTACGAATTGTAAATATATAACGTACAAATCTAAAATTTTTTTTTGAAAATTTATTAATACCTAATTATAATAAAAAAAAAAATGACTATTTTATACATTATTATAAATCTTGAATGTTTTATTGTTAGGTGAAAACGTGACGACGGTCAAGCGAGTGTTTAAAATTGTTTTATTTACATAGCTATCAATATCTAATACATTATGTACAAAAATATAACAAAATTTTTATTTATGATACAAAAAATTAAAATTTTATGAAATTTTGCTG
This sequence comes from Gastracanthus pulcherrimus, assembly GCA_949152435.1. Lineage (NCBI taxonomy): Eukaryota > Metazoa > Arthropoda > Insecta > Hymenoptera > Pteromalidae > Gastracanthus > Gastracanthus pulcherrimus. The sequence goes on from OX424572.1 coordinate 38,905,477, forward strand.
AAAAATGGTAATTACCTATTTCAGAAATTTTCATTAAATTTTACTTAGTTACGATTGTTACATGATTTTTGTAAATACAAGACCTTTCTTTCTCCTCAATTAAATGTCATTTATAAAAAATGCATTGTACCTCAACTGTTTGTAAATTGATTATAAACTATTTAATGAAACAGCTTCCAGCAGTGTCTGTTGTATATGTGCAAAACAAGACATAACAAATTCTGGATTCGAATGGTTCAAATTATTCTTTATAAAAAACATCAACTTGTTTTTTTATTGCACTTAATACTTATGTATTTAACCCGTTAGGACGTATGATCTATTTTTGTACCATAAGATTTTAGCGTTTTCTTAAGATTTCTACGTGATACTTAAATTTGAAATTTTTGCAAATCTAATCTATGGATCAGATCAAAGTGAACTATTTCCGATCTCATAAGAGGGGTCTAAGTTATTTTTGGTCGCATATAAACCGAGAAAACTCAAAAAATAAAAATAAAAATGAATCATTTCTAAATAGTTTTCTAAAGTTTTCTTCAATTTTTAAGGATCTCGTCATTAACGGGTTAAAATTCTAATCACCTATCCACTAGAAATAAGGCAAATGCCTCAGACAGTTTTCGAAAAAAAGATTCATCAAATTGAAAAATTCATAGTAAAATCTGTGTAAACAGACAACAGTTTGATTTTATCTTCACCAAAGTCTTCATGTATCGGCAATACCTAGTTTCTCCTCAACCTCAGACATAAGGATTCCAATTGCTGCCATCCTCGGGCAGTAATGAATTCGTCACCAGGAGGATGACGTCCACAACCCACCAGACACCTATTCCACCCAAGGTCAGCAGCTTCCCCACTGCGGTGCCGGTCTGTCCAAGGCAGAAACGGTCCATGCCCAGGAAGCCCAGCAGTATGCTGTACAGCAGAGTCGTTGTAAAGTAGTGTCCGCTGTACTTGATGCAGGGCACACCTTCTCGAAGGAATGTTCTGCAGCCGTGGCACTCTATGTCGGGCAGCACTGTGCAGAAGACCTTTGTCTTCTCTACGTCTTCGTACCTTGAACCGCCAAACTGTGAAGAGCAATAGTTTCTTTTAGTTTATTTGAAGAGAGAAATGCAGGGGTGTTTGGTAAGTTGTTTGATCTACCTTGACACAGCCCATGCCCACCTCTTCCTTGGCAGTTTTGTTGCCTTTGTGGTCGATTGGATCATCGCATTCAATGAATTCTTTTGGCCTGTGCAAAAACAGTACAGAAATAAATTACACAATGTTTACTGGCAAATGAGTTATTAACAAACGAATATAAAAGACCATATATAGTTTTTCTTTTAATATTCAGCGTTGATTACATAACCTTGTGGAACAAGTTGTTGCTGAACTCTTTGATTTTAAAAGGATTATATTATTTAAATTACTTATTTAAGAATTGTATCTATAAAAGACATAACTTATTTTGCGCTGCAAAGTAGGGAGACTGCTACAAAGTCTGAGTAGGATTTAGAGTGATCTACCTCATTTATTGTGTCTTTTTATACACATTTTATATCGATACTTTATTATCGTGCATAATTAAACTTGTTTTTTACTATGTATTTAGATTAGGGAACTGTCTGAAACTATTTTGTTCCTTTCGGTTCCATAATATATTCAATCGAAAAGCATTTTTTTCAAGCATTATCAATTTAATAATGTAAATATGATAATCTCACACATTTTAAACATACAATATTCTGTATTAAATGTAATAAAGTAATGGAACGAAACTTTTGGACAGGTCCCTGATTTAGATCATTAGGCCTATTACAATAAATAAATACTTTCAATAATTTTCTATGAAACAAGCTATTCAAAAAGATTAAAATACACGTAGACACATTTAAGTTGCAATATTATTCAATAAATGTTGTCTGGCTGGAAATATAAAATGGGAATACATTGATTTAACTTGCTTATCTATTTCTAGTTTTATGAATTGAGAGTTTGAATAACAGAATGCATGTGTTCACATTGCCTCGATTATGTACTCGTAATCGATTAACCCTCCTGCGGTTTAATTAATTTGTGCCTACTAAACTTCCTCGATCTTCATTATCAACTACACAATACTTAGTTTCACTTTAATTTGCTGAAAGTGTTCACGAATCGACTGCTCTTCAAATTATTTAGAAAAGCGTAACTTAAAATCCGAAAACTCACCCTGAATGAAACTCGAATGAAACCTACGCAGGAGTCTTCGTAAAACAGTTCATATCCTCCTACACAAAAGCTAAAAATCTTTTACACCAAGCCACTTACCCTCAATTAAAGCAGTAAAAATAAGCAAACAGAAGTGCCGAACCTTGCTACGGAGCAAATTCCAAACTCTACCCAAGTATTCCACCCAACAAAAACCTATCCCCCAGGAATGCACAAACAAAGTCACCCTTAGGAAACTCACAGGAACTTGCAGAGAACGAGGGGCCCCTCGGGCCTGTACTCCGGCTGGGGCTCGGTGCTCTTGTTCACGGCCGTGAGGATCAGGCAGTCGCCCTGACCCGGCAGCGGGAGCAGCAGTGCACCGAGCAGCTGGAGCAGCGCGGCGAGCCTCATCTCGACGACGACAACGACACCTCCGGTGGATTCAGCCGCATGCTTTATATATACCTTTGGTGTTTATTTCGCGATAGGTATAGTTTGTTATTGGTGGTTCGGGGGGTTTTGGAGCAGTGTGTGTGTGTTTTGGAGGTTGTGGGCCTAACCTGAACTGACGGGGGTGATGAAAACAACACTAAACTTGTCAATTTGCGCGATGTGTAAATATAATGTGTTGGTGATGCCAGGGAGATTGGGTTGACCACTGGCGAGAATTTATAAGATGGAAAAGAGGTAGGGAGATGTGAATTGTATGTAAGGGTCCTATCTGAGAATAGTGATTATTGTAAACATAGGGGTTTTCATTTTTCATTGGGATATTTGAGATTTGAGGATGATACTTATGGATTTGTTGTCATAAGTAACGTACGTACTATTAAGAGTATGAAGAGTTAGATTATATTAAAAATTTAAAGAGAAGGGCTTTTTGTAAGTTATTATTTGTGAATTTCATTAAACATTCAAATATCCCGCTTTGAATTCTACCGACCGAGCAACGAAAATGTTTCTTTCTCTCGGTCGGTAAGATTTGAGGCGGTAAATTCAAATTTTATATGGACTTTGACATCCCACCAATAATATGATATGGTTCTCAGCTTTTGAACATGATTATACTTTTGTGTAAAATAATAAAATTAGCATTATTTCGTTACAAAGTCGAGATAGTGAGCTGTAATTGTCAAAACTATTATAATCTGAGGTCTCTGTCAATTGTGGTATATATGCACACGCGCGTATCAGTACCGTATAAAATATTAGGGAGGAGATCGGGGCTATGTTGTACTGACGTTGAATATTTTACCATGAAAGTCTGATAAAATATTGTAAAAAGTATGTTTTAATAATATGTGTGCGTTGAATGTTTTTGCCAAATCACACACATTTTTTTTCAGCGCTTTATAAGTCTTTCATTAAAAAATATTCAATGTGTGCAACTTTACAACATAGAAAAAATTCTATTTTATAACAAAACGAATTTCATAATGAAACAAATTACCTTGTTAAACTGCCACAATAATCTAATGATAATATATCAACCCGTTAAACTCAAAACCCTCAGAAAGTTTAAGAAAACTTGAAAAGTATTTTAAAATAGCTTTTATTAAAACTGGATTTAGAAAAAAAAGTTTCTTATTCAATCCAATATCGGAAACGGTCCACTTTGATCCGATCCATACAATTTAGTTGACAGAATTTCGAGTATATCACGTTGAAAATTTAGAAAAACTAAAACAAAGACGCGTATCGTCAACGTAAACGTTTTCTTCTTTCAAACGAGGAATAAATTTTAATTATAATGAAATTAGTGACCTAATCGCATCTTTTGTTCAATATACCACTATTTATTTTATCTATATTCAAAATAATTAACAAGAAAATCTTCATACTACTTACTTCGCACTCAAGTCTCACCGGCTTCTCAAACAACTTAAAATAAAAATCTGCCTCAAGCAAGAAAAAAGCACTTGTTGACAACTAAGTATCTTTACAAGCAACAAAGATCCATCGAGGATCCCGAATAAATAGGAGCATATTCCGTATCCTCCTCCGAGCTTCTCTCCCACCCCAACCAATCACCGTTCCTCCTTCCTCCCCACCCAAGAAAGCACCCATTATCCTCGCCAAGAAAAGCTTCCTTCCTTCCTCTCTTCCTCTCTCGCCTGTGCACCTACATACACTTACGCCTCGAATACTTGTGTCAGTCAGACTCAGTCGGTCGAGGGCACCGCTACTCTCGCATCCATCTCTCTCTCTCTCTCTCTCTCTCTCTCTCTCTTCTCTCTCCACCGCCAGTTTTAAGGTTAGGTGATACGTGTCTCCAGTCTCCGCGCACGGATATATCTCCGCCTCCTTCCCGCAGCAGCTCGTGGGCTACACCGCGCGAACAATAACGGCACAGCCGCAAAGCCCCCGCCGGATGTACGCCAACATGCGGGAAAGGGAGGAATTTCCCTGCGGCGGCGGTGGCGGCGGTTTGTCGGGCTTCCCCGTGGGTGGGCCGCAGCAGCAACCACCAACGCAGTTGTCGATGTCGATGGCGACGCGGGCCTTGGGGCTCGACGCGCTGCACGGACTCTGCAGGGAGATCTACCCGGAGCAGGGCAATCCGCTCACCGTCACCGCCATCGTCAAGTACTGGTGAGTGTGGCTGCTTCTTTCTGGAACTGGCTCAAGTTGAGGTTCTTTGTTTTTCGATGTTTGGCTATTGCGGCTTTGCGGCCTGTATTTGTTTACGCGAGGAGTGAGGAGGGTGAAAGGTCTTGTTTTTCTTCAGGAGGAATGTCCGAGTTTCTTTTTCTTACCGAGGTGTTTTGTGTGTGTTTTTTTTACCTATGACGATCGGTGCTGAGTGCTGGAAAAGCGTGTAAATTCTGCGGGTGTATAGTGGTAAAGGGAGGTATTTTCGCTGGAACCATTAATAAGGAGTGTTCCATCAAAACAAAGAAAGGCCCTGGTGGAAAATATCTGTACAAAAATCATGCGTCAAAAGACGTAGAGAATGGTTAAACTGTGTAAATAATGTAAGAGGACGTGTAAATGATTACAGAAAGTGTAAAAAAGTGTTTGAATTTGGTGAGAGTTTACACTTGTACTTCTTCACACTTATTTACATCTTTGTCGCCTTTTAACGAAAAAGAAAACAATTTTTTAAACATTCTTAAACTTGCTTTTACACCGCTTAATTCATAAATAATATATAAATCAATAAAACATAAAAATATACATAAAAGTTAAATGCTTATTTCACCAACTCTCAATACATAACTATAAGAATCTAATATTATGTTAAAAAATTTTAAAAAGTATAAAAAGTGTAATTAAGTAAAAAATAAAACTGTAAGAGAATGCAGTACACTTTTGCAGATAAATATTTCTACCAGGAACATTTCTCATTTAATGTTTTCGGCGAAAATGCTTCTTTTTCGAAATATTCCAGGGTTTCTACATTTCCTACACACCTTGTATATATCAATTAATGACGATCTGTTATGTAAACAAACTTTAATTTGAAGAAAGTCACGACCGTTTTTCTAATTTTCGAAATCACACATAGAAGTAGTTTGCTAGAACAATGAAAATTTATATTCCAATTAAGTATTTTGCTTTGTTAGCAAGATAATTTATTTCCGTCTAAAAATCTGTTTTTACTTTCTATTTGCTGAAACATTAAAATATTTTGGCTGGTTTATTTTAATTATATTATTTAGCTCAAAGAATGAAAATATTTGCAAAAAATTTGCTACCTACGTTAGGAAAAACGTTTATTGCGTACTCAATAAAAATGATGCTGATTTTTAAGTTTTTTTCTCGTTTTTAGGTAAGTGTTATTGTTCCAGTCAATTATTTCTATGTATGGAAACTGCAAGGAATTTGAAAAACCGCGTATTTTGAAAAAAGTTTTTTTTGTCTGCGTGCGATGGACATTTTTTAATGTTCAAAATAGAGCGCGTTTTTCTTTAAAGTTAAAGAGAATTCATGGTATTATTTATGTATGTATTTTTCAACAAGTTTTAATGGTTTTACACTTATATCCGTAGTACTCACGTATCGTGCGTAAAGTTAGTCGTAAGTGAATTTCAGCTGTTGGTGTTAAGCAGTTACAGTGCACAACTGTACACTCAAGACCATGTGTTTTTTATGTTTTAAATGCTCCGCGCTACTTCAAACGCAACAGTTTATACATTTTATAGAGAACCTTTTAAAGAGGAAATTTTATATTTACGTGAAGGTGTAAACAGGAAATTCTAAATATATACATGATTTTACAGAAATATACGTATAAATTTGTTAAATATATCTCGCATATTCAAATCCTTTTAAAATATCTTCATTTTTATTTTTTTGAACTTTAAAAAAATAATTAAATTTATAAGACAAATATTAGAAATAGTTTTTTAAGCTTAAATATTTTGTTTTTTTACTCACGAATTTCGGTTGAATTTCTACTTGTGAACTGTAAACACTCAACGGACAAAAAATCTAATTCGAACAATTAAAATTTTTTAAAATACTGTATGTTTCGTCCGTCGCGTGTGCAATTAAGCAAAAGTAAAATGTTGCTATAGCTTCAAAACACTTTCTCCAAAAACAAAAAGAAAATCGAAAGGAAACATTTTGATTCAACAATAATCTTTTTCCAGTACTTTCAACAAAAATACAATTTAAAAAAAGTTTACCTACGTGAATCAAGATGATTCTTTTTAATCTAACAAAATGATTTTCTTCTAATTGTGCAACTATTTTTATTTATTTATTCCATACCGCTTTCGCTCTCTTATGCATACCCCCCCCCTCTATTTTATATAATATTTCTTAGAAACTATTTAACAGGTTGAGCGCGGCTAAACCGATATTATAAACCGATTTCTTTCATTATTTTACAAAATTAATTGAAATTTTAAACGTTTAAACAAACTACACATTTCTATTTATTTTCGATATATTGCAAAGAATACAAAAGTACGAGTTGCATACATAGTCTTATCAATGATTGCTTGTCAGTGACACAAAATGCAAAATAATGTGTACCAATTTACGATATTTACATCCGTACCGCGTAGCTCTCAACCCGTTACGATCGTTCTTTTCCTGAAACCATTTCCCCCATACAAATCGCAAATTACATTGCAACAAAATCCACAAAACACACGAAAAACAACGAATATTCCTCGCCGTTATCCCACACGTATCTCCCCATTTTTGAACTGGAAAAACCGCATTCTATCTCTTTGTGCGCGGGTTGCTTTGCTTCGCAGGTTGGGTGGTCCGGATCCCCTGGACTACATCAGCATGTACGAGAATCCCGGCTGTCAGGACCTCGGCGTCCCGGCGCACTGGCACTACATCAGGTACGTTTTCATGTGCATCGCGTTAACGCGTCGATGATTCTCGACCTCGATCGTATCGTGGGCGACGGCGCGTAAAATGGGTTTTCCCTCCTTTCGTTTTTTATTCTTCTTTGGTGCTGGGTTTGAAGGAGTAGACGAGAGGACTGCGGAGTGTTTTCGTGTATCTGAAGGAATCGCGCGACGTGTTTGAGAGTTCAGAAGTTCAGAAGACAGTCTTGAGAGTTTGCGGAGAGAGGCAAGTGTGATTGTGATAGCAGAGTGTACTCTTTCAGTTTGAGTAAGTGAAAATCACTTATTGTAAGATGAAAGTCGTTTACGTATTTAATAAGTGAGTAAATCTGGACGTTGAATAAGTGGATGTTCACTTAGAATAAGTGATTTTTACTTATTCAGGTTTCTTAGAGTATCATGTGTGACAATTTGCGATAGAATCTTGTTTGATGTTTTATGAAACATTTTGATGATTCGTGTAAAATGTCACGGGAGAAACCATGTGAACATTTGATATGAGATGTCAAGTTACTTTTTGTATAACATTTCAGAAAGTCTCTGAATCGTCAACTATTACATTTTTACGTATCTTTTTGTACGTTTTATAGTTTCACGAGAGATGTCACGTGATTTTTTGAGTCCACAGGATTTGTATGCTTCTCTGTAGGAGGTTTATATAAAAAAAAGATGATGATTCGATGGAGCTACCATGGGTTTTTGGGTTGTAATAATCAATCAAAATAATGTTTATATGGTTGATTAATATATCTAGCGACAAATTTGCGATCACCTAATTTTACGAGCGTTTTATTGTATAGCATTCGACGTTACGCTGACAAAAAACGCGCGCTGTTATAATAAGAAGGTTTAGTATATACTAATTGGGGGATATTGGTACTTTAGGATTTGTGATAATATGAATTATTGTGGGAATGTAGATTTATTCCTGTGTGAGTATAAGACAGTATAATAATTAGTATTGTGTATATGCACAGTTATGCGCAAATGTCAGTGAGAGAAGAGTACGAATATACCTACGAGTAAGTGTGCATAAAGGTACGTTCGGTAAGCAATGATAATAATTGTTTGTTAGAATCTGTGTAATTACGTTCTGTCAAAAATATATATCTAATTAAACAGAATTACGTGATATTTCACGTGAGATGATAAAATAGTAAATAACGTGTTAAAACATGAAAGAAAATAAATTTTACAATTCATACAAATTTTCTGAAATATTATGTAAATAAAATCACATTAAATGTCATATGACATCTCAAGTTAAAATCTAACACGATTTTTTACATAGATTCTCATTAATATTTTATGAACTGTCAAATAAATTTTGCTGTAATTCACACCCGTCATTTTTTGAGTCATTATCTCACGTAAAATGTGTAAAATGTCACATTATTCTTATGATATATCGTGATTATTTTAGTAGAGTATACTACTTATATATCATTGTGTATTAGAAAAAGTAAAATAAAGCTAAAAAAGCCATAGCTCAGAGTTTTTAAATAAATCTTTCATCGAAAAAAACCAGTTTTGAAAATCTTGTTCTTTTTTTTAAATCGTACATATAGTAGTTTCGTTGACCGATTGACTTTCATCAAAATTTACGGTCGTTTTATTGTACCTAGTTATAAAGCGATCAACCTTACACCAAGACGTCAAATCGCTCGCTGTTATAATCAAGAATTGAATGAAAGAACCTCATTCAAAGAGGAAGAATTCATTCTCGTCTTCATTGAATTCTACACTTTCACTACTTATTTTACATTTATATATCAAAATTTCATAGATTTTTCATTAATCTATCACAGTAGATCGATCTACTTATATTAGAAAATCTCCATAACTCCTTGACCAAAACAAATTCATATATTCTTCTAAAATTAACTAGACTAAGCTATGCATAACCAGTTTTAATAAGAAATTTCCTCAATAATATACCACGAAAAAAAACTGTCTCCCCCTACATCCTCGTTTGTAACCAGTCGCGCGCACGCGACAGAAATTCATCTTCTTCCCCCATCTTCTTCCTACTTATTTTTTTTCGTAAAAGGGGAGCTGCCTCGGGGCTTTAGATTTACAATTTACACTGTAACAGGAGAAAACGAGCGACGGGGGAGTTTCGTGTATATATACGTAGGTTTACGAGGGGGGGAAGACGCGCTCGCGCTCGCTCAGGAAAAACGCTGCCGGAAAACCGAGGCCTGCGCCTCTATTCGTCACGTGTTGTTGAATGAAGCGCTCGGGAGATGTGCGCAGTTGTCTGGCCCCCCCCGCGAGGATTTCCATTGAAAAGTTGCGCTCTTGTGCGCAGTTTGGATTGAACGATGCTTTCTCGGTGCTTCTCAGTGGAACTCTTGGCACTTGGAATGAAAGAATGAATTTATTCAATTTGGTGTGAATGTGGAGCGTTTGGAATCGACAACTAAATAAGTGCATTTGTTAAATTTTAGATTAAAATTTGGATTTTCTTTGTCCAGGTATTGCAGTGATGGAATTAGGCAACTTTTCTTTGTCATTAATGTTATAACGTTGCCGATAATTGGTAATTTATATAAATTGTATTTGTTCTGTTATGGTTTTAAATGCTCTATAGATGCAATAGGTTTTTTTAATAAAAAACGACTTATTATGAAAGAAACTCGTTATCTGTTTCCTAAATAAAAATACTTTTCATCTGATTTTAAAAAATTCTTTAAAAATTGCCTTTTTATACTGATTCGTGAATAGATTAAGAACAGAAGAATGAAAACTTAAATGTACATATATGTAAGTCTTAGTCAATGTTACACTACGAAAACAAAGACTATTGGAATATTTTTAAAATTTTTTAATTTTCGCGGCGAAGACTAACAGAATTTAGTAGTTCGATACGAGGAATAATGTATTTAACCATTGAAATCTTTATGTAAGGGGGAGTCATATAGTATAAATAAGCTTCCAGTATGAATATTGTTTAGTTCTGGGCCACCACCACTCGTAAATTTTTCGTAATGTCAATATTTTTAGATCAAAAATTAAAGTTTATATTTTGTTTTTGTATAAACGGAATGATGAATACAAAATAAAATCCAAAGGCAATAAATATACTGTAGCATTGCGGGGGGGGGGGGGGAGAGGATTGAACATACACATTTTGCTCGCGCAGCATGCACCCACTCCTATTTAAGTAAAAAGGTTTGTACGACACCTAATCTTGTGATAGAAATTCGAACACGTTTTTAAACCTAGAAGTACGACAATTACTATTATCGTATTAATAATTTGCATGCGTAGCTATTTTGGGTGTAACTTTTCATCAAAACAATGAAAATTGATTTTCCAAAGTATTTATTCATTGAATCGCCCTCTCTGAACAAAGTAAACCGTTGCCAATTCATTGGCACTTAGCTTCTTCAAATATTAAAAAAGGTTCCAATATGAAATTATTTATTCTATTTAAGGATGGGGTCCAGTCGAGAATCTATTTTATGTTCAGTAACACTAAATCTTTTAGAAATTTAGCAACATATACTGTATACAAAAACTAAGAAAAAGAGCCCACAAAGATCTCAAAAGTCTCCTTAAAAGCTGAGCTTGATATACATCAAAATTCGTTAAAAATGGTAAAAAAAACTAAGATTTTCAAAATTGTCCGGGCGATGAAGGATTTGATGGTGACAATTTCCCTTGGATATTTCAATCATAATATAATTTAGAAGAATGATAACAAAAGTTACACGTGTTAGAACGTACGACAAATAAAAAAGTCCAATTTTTCAGTGTTTCTTCATTCATTTTAATGTATAAATGTTCATAATATTTCTAAAATATATTCATTTCTAAAACTGCACTACAATTTTGGTAGTATTATTCTAAAGAACAACTACAAAAAAACTCGAATGAATTCGTTGCATATTTCATCGTCTGGAACACTTTAAAGCCTGATCGGTAATAAAAATATTAATTTGAAGACAGTGTTTCGTAAATTATACATATATATGTGTATATATATATAAAAATCTATTTTTAAATTTTACTATATATCGATTCTATATATATTTATAATATACATATATAAATATTTATAGAATCGATATATAGCAAAATTTAAAAATAGTTTTTTTCCTAATTTTTAATAATTTTTGAGTCGGCCACATCCTATACTAGGGTGAAAAATAAAAATTACAAATCTACTGCTTTTTAATCTGTCGCCATATATATATATATATATATATATATATATATATATATATATATATATATATATATATATATATATATATATATATATATATATATATATATATATATATATATATATATATATATATATATATATATATATATATATATATATATATATATATATATATATATATATATATATATAATACATAACATTTTCATAAATAAATTTAAGATAAGATAATAATATGTAACTAAGAAAATCTTGAAAGTGTTCATTAAGTGTAATTATTCGAGTTAATTATTCATAATAGTTTATTCAAACTCATTTTAACTGTGAACACAAATATCAACTTTTGAAAAAAAATATAATCTCGAATATCTCGAAAAATAAAAGTCCTCATAATCTGGGCAAATAACTTAGTCAAGAGAAAGTAAAAAGCTACCTTTTTGGAAATTTTCAGAAAGAATAATGCCGTATTACTCAAGTTATCGTTTGCCATAGAAAATTGATTTTTTTTACAAAATGATTTGTTTCTCAATCATAGAAAATTTAAATGTCTCCAAAATTTTACAGAATAATCTTCTCCATTATCCTAATTACCTCAACTTTTTTCGACAAATTTCCTTCATATATTTCAGAGAAATCACCATTCAAACAAAAAATGACGTTTCCGTGTATAACATAAGAAAGGATTTTATTAGTAAAGTAGAGTAATTTTATGCTCCTTCTAATGCATATTTACTGGATCGATGTTATTATTTCTAACGTACCAAAAGCCAAAAATCGAAAAACCGCTAAAAATCAAAAACATCCGAAGAACTATAAAAATTATTACTGTGCCACCTTCATTAAAAAAGAACAAACAAAGTGAGCCCTGAAGCATTGAATTTTACTATGGATTACTCGAGATATCGATGTATACACACACACGCACGCGCGTACACACACACCCGCACACACGCACACACACCCGCATGCACGCACACACACATCCATACGGACATTTTCTGAAAATAGTGTATTTTGATTCCTTATATCTCAAAACATGTTTCTAACATGTTTTTAGCAACACTTTTTTTTTTACTATTGTAAAGCTTCCTATTTAAGGAAGCAAAATTGGTGAAGTTCAAATTTATTGCACAAACTTATTTATCTGCTAAAATACAAAAGTGATGATATTAAACTTCCCAAATTAACTTTTGACTCGCCGAAAATTGGTAAATCGGTTGATTAACTTAATGCGTTAACTTTGGTAGGCGTACATTTAAAATACCAGATTCAAATTGTATTATAAGAAAACAATAATATGCACGAACTTCACTTGGTGAGACATGGGGTGGTTGCCCAGAACTAAAAATGTTCATACCGAAAGCGTATTCATACTGTACGACTCCCCTTACCTAAAGATTTCTCTGATGAAATACATTATTCCTCGTATCGAACTAATGAATTCTGTTAGTCTTCGTCGCGAACTTGTGACTTCGGTTAGTCTTCGTCGCGAACTGATTGAAAGCTGTTGCTCTTCGCCACGAACTGGTGAATTCGGTTAGTCGTCGTCGAGGGCACGCGAAACGCGTTACTCTTCGTCGCAAGCGCTGAATCGCGTTACTCTTCGTCTTATTAAATGAATTCTTTTATTCTTCGTATGAGGCGTCGATATATACTGGAACTACCAACAGTATCGATCAATAACATAAGAAAGAAAACGGGCGATAAAGTAGAGTTAGGGTATTATAAAAAAGTAAAGTATAAACCTTGTAAATGCAGTAAAACTTGGTACAATCTTGTATAATATTAGAAAATTTTGTAAAATAGTGTAAAATATGTAAAAAAAATAACATTGTATAATGTAGTTAATAAATGTAAAGTCATGTAGCTAGATATAAAATCATATTAGAACCAAAATTATAAAGACTGAGAACGAGACGACATAATTGAGTAAGACAATATTAATTCGTAAGTGTAGGTATCGAAATTGAGGTTGGAGATATTGTAAACCAAGTCCATTTCTGGGCTAATTAGGATGAAATAAAGAGTAATAATAAAAAACAATAACCTACTGGAACTACTATAGCTTTCAAATCTTGTCTAATTTCGATATCTAACGGACCTCTAACAGATTTCTAAAATCATTCAAAACACCGTAAGAAATTTCTTAGAATATTATACAACTTTTAAGAAGTGCCTCATCAGCTACTAGGCAAAAAACCCCGCGAAAATTCGAAATGTCATTACCGCTCTATCCTAACCCCCATCTTTCCTCCACCACATTACCTCCCTTTCTCTCGCTCTACCCCTCTCCATCATTTTCTCTTTTTATTCCAAAGCTCCCTCTCGTCTCCCTTTATAATTCCCCGAAAGTCGACGAACGCGCGCGCACTAATACACCCTGCAGCATGACTTTTGTGCAGTGCTGCATATGCAGCTGCTCTCATCTCGGCGGCGGCGCGCGACACGCGGGCTAATAATAACCGCGGCGCGCGAGGGGGAATAAAAATCGGTCCGAGTACATTCTCGCGTCTACTTACTCGCGTTTAAAGGGCGCGTATATAGCACCGGAAATAGAGGCGAGATTTCTTCTTCTTCTTCCCCCCCTTTCGCGGCTTCCTTCTTTTTTCGCGGGGCGCCTTGATTTTCTTTTCTGAGGCAGAGCAACGCGGAGGAGGACGGAAATATACGTGGCGCGCGTGCGCCCCGTCATTCAAACTGGGTTCGGAGCTTTTTTATGTGTGTGTGTGTAGAGGTTCAAGTTCGAGAAGGCGATAAAAGATTTTTTTTTATTTCGATCTTTGGGAGTAGGGTTTGGGATGGCATGGGAGGCTATTTGTATCTGAGTGAGCGTTAATGATTTGGAGGAGGAGGCTGCAGTGTTAAGGGCTTTTTTTTGTAGCGTAATTTTACTCGGAAATAGATGGCTTTTTTGCGAGTGAAGAGTAGTGTACCCATGAATCGTACTCGATTTAATTATCGTTCTGCAGTATAGTTTGAACTTCTTTTAACTTGGAGAACAGATACCGACTGAACGTGAAATATATATGTGAAAATAACTTTATGAATTTCTGGGGTTTCATCCAACTATTGTTATATACCTTTGTCGCTGGATAGAAAGTATAAAAATTAAATAAAAATATTGAGATTTGATTTAACACTTTCAATCATATTTTTTTCTTTGAGAATAGGTAACAATGTGATATTGATAAGAAATATTGAGCTTTTACATAAGTTTTGAGTATATAAACATATTATTTATGATTTATATACATTTTTATATACAAATGATCGTATAAATTGTTATAAATATTAAAAGAAAGTTAGTTTCGAAGACGGCTTTATGAAATCAATGGTTTCATCTTATTGATAGAAAGGTTTAAAATTGTAAATTAAAATAACTTTTTTTTATGAATTGATGCATAGCAGATGGAAGTTTTAAATTACTTGGATGGAAGTAACTAACAGAAATAAGGGGGGAGCTCTACGACATATTTTGCATAAATATTATTTCTAATATATTTTTAAAACTGAGAAACAATATTTTTTCGTTTTAGTATATTTTCCTCCGTATAACGATTGATTTTTATTTTAAATACAAATGTTCTGTTATATAACGATGATGTTTTCTTCATTATAATGTGTTCAAGTATAAATTTTCCATCAATCATTAACGTTTTTGTCGAATTTTACTGAAATCGACAAACAAGATCTGTAGAAATAAAATTCACCAATCGTTATTAAATACTGTAGCAGATATCATAAGTCCAATATAGTAGATTCCTACACTCAGAAAACGATCCTTCTGTCTGAAAAGGTCCTCTCAGAATAGATTCTTAAAGGAAATTTCACGTGTAGGGAACATAATCCTACAATGATAAAAGGAATATTTTGAAAGCAACATTGACTTCTCTTTCCTACTATACGACTCCTATTTATATTACAGAAGAGGATTCTGTTTCCCACAAATGGAATTTCCCGATACAGGTATATCTATTTTGAGAGGCAGTGTTTATACATAACATCATGTTACGGTTATTTATTAAAATAATTCTTTTTTGAACAAATAACAATTCATGCTGTGATAAAGTAGGGATTTACTATTGGATCGCGACATCCATTTAAATAGTTCGTCTAAGTCTCAAAGTTTATAAAAGAAAAGTACAAACTTTTTACTAGTAACTTTTTGAGTTAATCGTTTGGTCCGTTGCATGAAACATATTGGAGCATTTGGAAATGTAGGTAATTTTCACGATAAAACTCGTTTGCAACGTAACTAAACAAAAAAATAAAAACAAACCTTAATTTTAGTTATACAATTAAAGACAAGAACTAAGGATTCTAAAATAATCAGTATAAAGCTCCACCTTATGAATAACAATAATCAATACCCATTGAAAGAAATACGTTCTTGCATCAAGCTGACTTCCTCTGAATCTGAACTACGCGCCAAGTTGAACACCTGCCTGATGCAAAACGATTCCACCAGTTGGCTTAAAAAACTTTTCGCCTCGACACGATCCATTCCGAATGAAATAAATTGTTTTTCATCCCAGAGCTAGGAATCATTAAGAATCAAGCGTATATATCTTCAGTTTTCACTTTGTCTATCGACTATGAAAAACTTATTTCTCCCGCGTCGCGCTGTTATAAAGAACAAGAACATTCCTCCCTTCCAGCCTGGGTCTCTCGGACCTCCACGGCGACAGTCGGCTCCATCCCCGCGGCGGTCCCGGCCGACCGTCCGGCTTCGGCTTCGAGCTGAGCTTCCGGCTGGTGCGCGGCCCCGGCGAGACGACGCCCCCCACCTGGCCGGCCAACGTCATGCAGCAGCTCGCCAAGTACGTCTTCAACTCGGGCAACATGCTCATGCCCGGGGACCACGTGTCCTGGCACGCGCCCCTCGACAGTCAGAACGGCGTGCCCGGACCCAGTCCTGGGAGGATCAATCAGATACTCATGGGCAGGGATCCACAGCTGCCCATCACCGCGGCCACGCCGCATGGAGACGTGAGTTTTTCACGGGGACGGGGGGATGTGCGCGAGAGTGGAAGACTGGAGGAGTGTGGGATATGTTGTAACGATCATTTCTTCTTTGCGAATGGGGATGTGAAGGGATGAATTTTATAACGAATTGTATGAAGAGGTTCAGCGTGTTTAACAGTTACGGAATTGCTTTGAAAGATGGTTAAAAAATGGGTTTGGTTTAAAAATACTATAAGGGTCGGTTGAAATAAAGTTATATAACGTTGTCACCTTTTTATTCTTTCACTTTTACGTATTGAACCTTTGCCATCACTTTTTTAGTACAATTGTTAGATACTCATACCTAATTAGTTTTAAAATGCATTCGTTGTGTATGCTTATTTGGGAAAGAAAAAATTGTCAAAACTGCTTTGCTTCGGCCACGATGCTGTAAATCTCAATATACTGCTGAATTAGTGAATTTGATATCCTGCTTACTGTGTCATTTTTAAAGGACTCTGAATAGAAGTGAAAGGGCAGTTTCTAAATATTTTTGTTACGAATATTATATTTTGCTAGCAAATACCAGTCAAATATATTTATATATCATCTGGCAGATCAGATGAGATTTTGACATGATTCACAAGCTGATTTATTGCTTCATTATATGTTACCTACCTTAACACCTGATATATTACCCTATATTTAGGTTTACGCAAATAATTAAAAGTAGAAATTGTCTTATGGAAGATGATATACATTTAAAATATAGGTGATAGATCAGGTGATAAACCAAGCGATACCCAAACCGTGCCAAATCATCTCAAAATCTTAATTGGCACACCCCAATACAATCACGTAGCTGGCACACGGGGTAAAATTGACCCCAAATCCATCCTACTTCTTGAATCCTTAAAACCATGCGCAGACATTTTCTTGAAAGTTCTTGAAAGAAAAGCCAAACTATCACGCAATATAATTCATTCTGCAGAATGCTCTACGAGCAAAGCCATTGAATAACCCTTCTCGTCGATTCGTCGATCCAGGTATCGTTCGTGCAAATCGTGGGCGTGACCTCGGAGGAGCTCCAGGCCTCCCAGCACTGGAACGGCCTGGGGGTGATCAATCTCCTGAAGACGACGAGGGGCTGCGGGCCCTGGCTCCTCACCGACATGCGCAGGGTCCACTCGGTGATGGAGGAGGACCCGACGATAGCCGAGAAAATCCAGAGCGGCATCGAGAGGGAGGGCTCGAATCTCAGCGGCGTCTCGGCCAAGTGCTGGTGAGTTTGGAACGCTTTTCTTTTTGCCCTTTTTTGGCGGGAGTGCAACCGTGTTTCACGGGCAATAATGCGTCGTACAGAAGATTCTGATCTAGGAGTTATGTTGGAAGACGTGATTGATCATTAAATAACGCTTTTTATAAAAAAATTATTGTGAATAAAAGACGTTGTAGATAAAATTATAAAAATGTAAGAAAGTTCATTTTCGTGTTTATTGGCTTAAGAAACTTTTAAAGTAGGCAGTATTATGAAAATAATATTTTAAAAAACTGATATTATTAAGTTGATATTATTAAGCTTTATTTATGTTAGTTCTACTAAGTACGACATACTATTCGAATACTAACACATGTTTATGTAGTTTTAAACAAATTTTCGGTCTTTATTAAACACAGAAGTAGCGCAATTGATTTGTAAAAATGTATACAATAGTATATTTTCTTATATCTATTGCAGAGCTATCAAAAACAATTTTCTCCGCATTTCAGAGATTTTGATGAGGAAATTTGTCTTGCACCTCGTATTGTAGATCCGATAGTATCCTGTATGTTATTGAAAGTTACACCCATGGCTGGGTGGAATACAATCATCTGAAACACATATCATTGCAATTTTCCGAAGGCGTCGTTGAAATATCCATGTGATTCCAGGTGGGTTCAGATGTGCGGCGACAAAAGCACGGAAAAGTATCGGGAGAGAAGAGAAGACTCGGACGAGGAGGAGGAAGAGGAGGAGGAGCTGGACATAAAGCCGAACATCAAGTCGGAGAGATTGTCGCCCTGCGAGCAAGATGCAAATATGTCGGAGGACAATGGAATCAAAACACTCTTGGGCCTTCATCTCACTTTCAACCTGGAGGCGGGTAGTCTGCTGCCTTTGGCGATAAAGTTAGTGTTCTTGCGTTCTTTTGTTACTCTTGAACTATTATTTTCATTAGGAAATTACAGTGTCTCAGATGCAATTTAAATTTCCCACTTCAGATATTATCGACTCAGAAAGAAATAATTAATTCTAATTTAATAGATATGATAGAGTGTGTTATATGGAATCAGAGCATCATTGCCCTTTTTTACACATTATTCTACCATTATTATATAAAGTTTTGGGCATAATACTTCAATATTCCGATGAATGCTAATTCAACAAAGTTTCGAGAGTCCAGTGAAGATATTATTCGAATAGCATTAGTAAAAAAGTTT
This sequence comes from Gastracanthus pulcherrimus, assembly GCA_949152435.1. Taxonomy (NCBI): domain Eukaryota; kingdom Metazoa; phylum Arthropoda; class Insecta; order Hymenoptera; family Pteromalidae; genus Gastracanthus; species Gastracanthus pulcherrimus. Next base: position 38,924,569 of record OX424572.1, read on the forward strand.
AGAAATATTTGCTTGAAACGTTGTATAATAGTACATATTTGTATAAGGAACGCAATACTATTAATTCACATAATTTAATCTATATATGTTTCATTACAATTAATTATTTATCGTTCCGTCGAAAAATTGGGGCAAGAACATTTTAATTCTCATAATTACGTATACACTGTTAAAAGTCTTGGAATATTAACTCTAAATGTTAAAATCTTAACGTTTACAGAGGCAGAGTTATGCACGGTAGACACTTCACCTTTAAATCAATTTTATCTCATTCGGCCGTCACGATAGTCGCCCCTTCGGTTACTGGAACACTAGTATCCAAGGAGAGACCCTACGTCGTGCAAGGTCCATGGCTGCAAGTACTTCTACCCGACGAACTCGCGGAGAGAATGGCCCAAGAGTTTCAAGTGCTCAACACCCCAGAACAGGTGCTTATTCAATTTCTTTTTGTTCTTGATTTTATAATTAATTTCTCATGGTATATCTGTACCGTTGACATCGTTTAATATGATAATTGTACTTTTAGCTCCAGCTACCAAAAACTTTCTCTTGGCCGGAACACAAACTCACCATTACCATTGTCAACGAATAAAGAAGAAAGTTTTTTATTGCATCATCATCACCACACTCAATGACTTCAAATACAAACAGTATGAATTGAAAAACCGACGAAAACGCGGTCACACTAATTAAATGAGAAAATCTTTATTCGAAGGTAGTAGTCAATTTGCAATATTTTTATCGGATTTGATCATTTTTTTCTAAAAGTTACAAGGCACTTTTGAACAAATATTTTACTTTTGCGCATTTAAGGTTTTAAAAAGCTCTGTAAGTATGAAATTACAATTCAATCTTTTATTTTCTTCTCATTCTCCTGTTTAGGAGATTGATGCGAATCTCGTATATTTTGCCATATTTTCTTTTTATAAAAGAAAGAATGTTTTAAAATACTAAAATGATTAACAGTTCGATGTTACAATTTACATATGGATACATAGCATTGATTATCCTTTGACTAGGGCATATTCTAAGGAAAATTTAGAATTGAGCAAATGGCCCTGATTAAGCAACCTAAAAAATGGTCATGCAATTTGGCTGAAGGGTTAAAGTTGGATTGCGAAAAGTACATACAAAATAAATACTCTTACAGCTAAATACCCTTATACGAAAATTCCATAAATAAACTGTTTTATTTAAACCGTACGCACGTACGGTTAAACAAAAGTAAATATCCAACGCAAAAAATAAGCTATAAACAGTTGAAGCTTAATATCCCACATTTAAAAATTCAATAAAAATATTGTTTTATAGTTAAACCGTAAACTATTAACTTTTGAGTGTGCATACACCACATACAAAATTGCTTAATAACCTTAAATCCTTTAAACTAATAAATACCCCACGTTATAAGTTTAATCAATGAATTATTTTATGAAATAGCCGTAAACTGTAAAGCTAAATACCCCATCATTAAACCGTAAATTGTTGAAGCTAAATTCCCCACGTATATAAGTTCAATAAGCAAATTGTTTTAATTAAACCACGAATTCTTTACGCTAAATACTCAACATACAAAAATTCAATAAAAAATTGTTTCAGTTAAACCGTTAACTTTTTAAGCTAATCAAACCCATGTACAAAATTCGATACATAAACAATTGTTTAAATTAAACTGGGAATTCTTTATAAGATATATACCATTCGTATGAAACAAACAAGCTGCACAAAATGGGATTACATACAAAATTGAACGTATACTACAAATAAAACAAATGCACTGTGGGGATACACAAATAGCAAAAGAATAAACGGTTGTTAAAGTGACAAAAGCAGGAAGGATAGCGGGTGCAAGGGTAGTGCATTGGGTGTAGGGGCGCGACCCCGGTTAGGGTGCAGGGGGCGAAGCACCACCTCTGTAAAAAACAACTTATAAACCATGAAAGAAATAGATTAAAAGAATTATAGAAAACTTTTAAAATAAAAAATAGAAATTATTTATTTTTTCAATTTTTTCTATTTTCTAAAATTTTTCTCAATTTTCTTAAAATTTTCTCAAATTTTTCTTAATTTTTTCAAATTGTTCTAAATTTTTTTTAAATTCTTCAATTTATTGAAAATTTTCTCAATTGTTCTAAAAATTTTCTCAATTTTCTCAATATATTCTCAATATATTCTCAATATACTTAATATTTTCTTTATTTTCTTAATATTTTCTCAATTTATTCTCAATATATTCTCAATTTTCTTAATATTTTTTCAATATATTCTCAATATATTCTCAATATATTCTCAATTTTCTCAATATATTCTCAATTTTCTCAATATATTCTCAATATATTCTCAATTTTCTCAATATATTCTCAATTTTCTCAATATATTCTCAATATATTCTCAATTTTCTCAATATTTTCTTTATTTTCTCGAAAGTTTCTCAAAATATTCTTAATTCTCTCAAATTTTTCTCAATCTTTTCAAAATTTGATCAATTTTCTCAATATTTTCTCAAATTATTTTTATCTTTTTCCTAATTTCTAATTGTTGCAAAAAGTTCTATTTTTTCGTACATATTATATCGACGTTCAATACGAAGAAATACGCGTTTCAACTTTCGCAGCGAAAACTAACGCGATTCAGGAATCCAAATTAACCAAACTTCCAAACATGTTAAATATCTCTTGAACTAGTATTATCTACTAAAAATGTGGTATCATCAGGATGGTATCCGCATGTTTAGAAGGATACACATAAATTTAATACTTTGAGTGCTAACCGTTAATTTGAATGACTTTCCCCATGTGCTAAGGCTAAAATCGAGCAATTTTGAAAAAAATAACAAATTTGTTTTTTGAGTTTAATTCTTAATACCCTAGGTTTTCTATAAAGTATTTTGATCATTTATATATTCTGTTCTTTATGAAAAACAAGAAATTTCATCAGCAAAAACAATTTAAATAATTTCTAGCTCTATATTAAGATTGTTGTTTATAAAATTCCATGATCCATATATGGGTCATGTAGTACCTGAAGCAAGCAATCCATGACCCATATATGGGTCATGTAGCACTCAAAGTGTTAAAACCTATTTTATAACACTGGGTAGCCTAAATCCGCTCTTAAGTCACGCCTATCCGTGACTTAAGTAGTTCATTATTGCACCGTCTTTATCGGCCTCGCTACGCTCGAGCGCTACCCTCCCGGTGTAATACTGGACTGCTTAAGGCACGGCTAGGCGTAATAGCGGATTTAGGTAAGCAGTGCTATAAAATTATATACGATACTTGTAATTTAAGTGGCCCATCGCACGACGTGAATATCGCCCTCGCTCACTTGAGTCACACGTATCGTAATGTACTATTACGCATTTAGCTAGTGTTATAATTATTTTCGTAAACCTTTGAATTGCGTTATTCTTCGTCGCAAACCTCTGAATCGCGTTACTCTTCGTTGGAGGCATCCCAATCCCGTTAATTGTAGCGAGTTGAAATGCGCTTTTCGTCGTATGAATATTATAATTAGGTACAATATAATTTCATACAAATAATAATAATTTTAAATTCAAGTTTGCACACCGAGTGCGCAAAATAGCTATTTTGCGCACGCAATTTGGAAAATAAATTAATTCTTTTATTTAAATCATAAACTTTTAAAGTCAAGTACCTCACGTATAGCCGATAAACAAATACATTCTTTCAAATGAACAGTAAAACTTTTAAAGTTAAATAATAATAATACCCCAAGTTTGGAAGTTTAATAGATAAACTGGTTTGATTCAATCTTGAACTTTTAAAGCTACGTCACAAGGAACTCATAAGAACTATGGTTTTTATGCGACTTTATAAAATTTTATTTCGTGATATCGTTGGCTTTTAAACTCTATTGACTAAACACAATCCGGTTTTAACATGATTTTTTTTATATCATATTTTGATAGATTATAGCATACTTTCTTTGTGAACTGTTTGAATTTTAGCAAAATATCCAAAATTAAAGAAGACATAGCGTTTCGAAAATCCTTGTGACGTCAGACCGAAAACGCGGTACCTTTGAAGTAACTACGGTCTAACGGCATTCAAAAGAACGTAAATAAGCTATAACTTTCTTGAATCAGCTTTTTTGAAAAAAATCAAACAGAATTGCAAATCGGCTTCGATTCTTTACCCGTATCGTAGACACCGCCGGAGAAAGAAAATTTATGTTAAAACCTAATTATTTGTTAACATAACGAACTTCAAAGTAACCTGAAAAATATATCGTTTATGGGAAGTTTCCAGTTTCAACTATTTGCCCGGACATTTAGGGTTTAATTAAAACAATTAATTCATTTAACTTTCACTCTTGCACTGTAAAACATTAAAATAGATTTACAACCACGCTTGTAAATTTATTACTAGTCTGAGTTTGGTAAATAAACTACTACATTGTAAATATCTGTCATTGAATGTAGCAAGCTTACCGTCACGATTGTAAATTTACCGAAAAATTGCAAATTTACTAGTTTGAGACTTGGAAAAATAAAGTCCTAGTCTCAGAGTAGTAAATTTACTAAAATCTAGTAAGATCACAAAAAATCTAGTAAAATAACTAAAATCTGGTGAAAGTATCGGACTGATACTAATATTTAGATGATTGGAAAAAAAGCATTTTGGCTCAATATTTCGGTAGTTTTTGGCTAATACAACAAGGGGTGATTACCCAAATGAACAAACAGTCATATGCCACAAAAATATTAAGCTAACGAGATGTTTTTATAGAGTTCAGTTGATCTGCAAATATACCATCATAACATCAAATCTTACAGGTGTTATGGCAACTAGCAAGTTTACAACGCGACTGTAAATTTACTACACTGAGACTAGGTCTTTTTATTTCCAACTCTCAGACTAGTAAATCTACGAAATGATTTTTTACATTGTGTGGTACATATTGCTTCGGATATTTGTGGTTTATCAAAAATTAATTTTTTACTTAATTGTTTGCATAAAAAAAAATTTTAAATAATAATTGAAGGCACATAAATGGAAATGTCTGGGCACACTTTTAAAGTTATTTATGAAAAGAATTGATGCACGTGACTAATTTTTACGAAACGGCATATTTCACCCATAAGAATATCATTGTGTTTCTATATATACTAAATTGGTTATTTTTTGGCGATAAAACATTTTTAAACAAGCTAAATATTTAAAATTTATAAATCACTAAACGCCACTTTGTTTTTATGTTTATGTAGGACATTAAAATGTGATCACGCGTGAAATCGAATGATTTGCCATGGTAAAAATGTAAAAATTCAATTTTTTCAATGAATCGCGTTTTTAAAAATTGTGCATTACATGTTCTAATTTTAATATATCAAGGGGCACATAAATGCGACACGGACCATTTTCTTTGTATTTTAGTCAACCATAAATATTGAATTCAAATCGATGATTTATAACACGGCGTAACTACTAAATTAATAACTTTGCTTTAATCGGAAGATTTTTAGATTTCTGGGACACATATTTAAAGTGCCATAACTTTTTTCAGAATGAGGCTCACAAAGGGGTTCAACTCAGATCTGTAGTTTACGTTTAATTTATTAAAGCAATTAGAATCAGAATGATAAGTGAAACGGTGTTCCTGTTTTGTTAGTATGATTAAAAAAATTCTCTTCGCACATAACAATTTGAGCATATTTATATCTTCGATCAACTTGGATCATTAAATAAAGTTCAATTATGATGTCTATATATATAAATACTATTAAAATGATCAACAGTTTTACAGTTCCAACTCTAAAGGTTGAAAGTTTGGCGGATTTGCCCATGAATGTAATAGTAGGGTATTGAGCTTTAAAAATTTACGGATTAATTAAAACAACTCATTTATTAAACTTTTACAGCTGAGGTATTTTATTACATTTAGCTTTAAACGTTTATTTATATATGGAGTATTTAGCTTTAACAGTTTACGGCTTATTTATAAAATAATTTATTTATTTAATCGTCATGCGTCGGGTATTTATTAGGTTACGGTATTTAAGGGGATGTCGGAGCCCCCCCCCCCTTGGCTGTCCAGCGTATTACGTATTTTCAATTGTTTGTAAAGACTACATGTCCAACTGACTTTATCTTGTACATCTCGGTTCATTACAGTAAGCACTACGGGGCACAACTTCGAATCTTATTGTGAAATAACATTACAAAAAGTTATTAGCAAAAGTTTGGTTTGATTAATATTTTGAGGTTAGCTTTCAATGCGTAAACACCCTATCGTATTTCCAATTAATTAAAAAAAAAACTCATCAGATCAACTTTATCTTGCATGCAAAAGCTTTGTTATGAAGAGCACTACGGGGCTCTGCTTTTAATTTTCCCCTGCATTCTATACTTTAAAAGGAATCACTAAATGAAATAACGCGATTTTAGCTCCGACAGCACCTTAAGGTTTTTACACAATTATTTATGTATTCAATTTTGTATATGGTGTATGTAGCTTCAAGTGAACGTCTTAACTTAAACAATTTACTTATTGAACTTTTATATCTGGGGTTTTTAGCTTTGAGCGTTTATGTTTTAAGTGAAATAATTCATTTATTGAATTTTCGAATACGGTATATTTAGCTTTAATAATTTACAGTTTATTTATAAAATAGTTTATATATTGAACTCAAACGTCTGGGGTATGTAGTTTTGACAACCGATAGAGTATCGAAAATTTCTTCATTTACAAAACTTTTTGTTCTTAGGTATTTCATTTTAATTATTTGAGTTTAATTGAATACGATTCAATCTCAAATTTTCAAGGCATTTCAGAACTACCCGTTTACATTTTTAGAACTGCCTTTTCGGTTAGAGCTGAACCTTAGAATATGCCCTGATTCTTTCTTAAAATTTGATGGGACTATAATGCCTAAACGATTTAGCACTTTTGATAATATGATATTTATGCAAATGTTTAGCTTCGAGTGCAGACAACTACGAAAAGAAAGGAGTGTTAAAGGTGCGCGCAGCATGTTTGATTTTGCTTGTACACAAAAAGCGAGCATTTTAAACAATTTCTAAATGAATTGATTTATTTTACAAAAAAATTAAAAGATTCATAAATGTTTCTTCGATTAAAGATGATTTCTTATTAGTGCGAAATCAAAGTATTACTCAGTGGCCTTATCGCGAATGAATTCGGCCTTTTGTAATTTAATTTATTATATTATTGTATTTCACGAGTATATTTTATTATACTCGAGCAACGATCTTAGACAAGACTAATTTATACGAAGAATATCGATTTTTTTATAAATAATCACACATATGCCTTAACTAGTAGTATAACTATAGAGGCGTTATTTTGTACTGAAATTAAAAAAGCTACTTGTAATTATTAACGTACATTTTACCAGGACACGAGATATTTAATTTTGTATATAGGATAATTATATATTATATAGGGCGAAATTTTTGGAGAACCGTTAAACAATAAAACGTTGTATATAGCGATAATCACTGTGTATTTTCTTCAATTACCTTAGTATCCATACTTAAATTTTGAAAATGTATATTTATCAATTTAAAATTCATAACATATGTACATACGATTTCGACGAGTACAAAACACACGATTTATTTTTCTTCGACGGCCCTAATTTGAGAATTCCGATAGATTCACGTCTGCTGTTTATGTCCGAGCAGGAAACCGAGCATCTCTGAAAGAAAGTACATACACTTAGTACATATAAGTAGATCAGTTTGGATTTCGCGTTCGCGAAGCAAACACGCTTTTGTGTATTTACGTTTTGTGTTGTTCTACGTGAATTTCGTATGTATGTGTATTGTGAGAGTTAAAATAGCGTTTATACATTATAGTAATTAGTAATTTTAAATACTTTTACAATTTTAAGTTTTAAGTGTTTAGAACTAAGTAATCAATAATTTAATAGGTTCTGCAATATTTTCTCGACAGTACTTACACAATAAAATATTTTCAAAAGTATATTTACAAGATGACAAACACCGAATCGATCGCAGAGTCAACGGACGATAAAGGTACGATTTTTTATATTTAATTATAATCAACGCATACTTATAGACAAAACAAAATTAAAAATAGTTATAAAAGTTATAAAAATAACTTGTATAACTTTTCAATCATAGTTACTTATAGTGTGTTAGAAAGAATTGGATATGCTAAACTCAAACGAGTAAAATTGACGTAGAAAAGTAGTAATTTATCAATTTATTCTGTTTAATCATATTAAATTGCGAATTCTTTATTTTAACAAAAATGAAAATGTTATTGTAACCTTTTAGAAGAGTATATTAAGAACTTAATTCTTTTCAAACTGAATTGAATGCTAAATTTCCTTTTTAAACCAAAATAATCACATTTCACTCTATAAAAAAATAAATTAAGACAACAGAATTCGACTTGATTAAATAAGAAATTCAGCAGTTTGTTCACCATAAAAGTGAACTAAAATGTGAAATGTGATTCTTTATTTATATAAAATAGATACTCAGGAGTTGATTCTTCCAAAAAATACAAATTTCTTAATTTACTCCTCCAATACCTTACAACACTAAAATCTCCTTAAAAAGCATAAACTGCCAAGCATCCAGTTTCCACGTCAATTCTTACCCACAGCAGTATAGATCCCAAGACAGATGTATATACCATTACAAAAGCATAGTCACTTCCACGCGTACGTTTTGGGCGCCTCGACGAGCTTGCCGATGACGTTGGCGAGCACGCGCAGTCCGCCGATCCAGAAGAGCACGACCACGCAGGCGGTCGCCAGACCCTCGATCTCGTCGCAGCTCAGGTCGGCGAGCAGGTCGAAGAGGTCGCGCAGTCGCCTCATCGACGACGCTATCATCTGCGGCGGCAGCGCAAAATTGCTCATTTTTCATTGTGGATCAATCCTCGTGGATTGTTTGTTTTACTTATCGTAGGGGAAGATCCAAGTGAGATTGTATGGAATAAATTACGTGTGGAAATTTCATGTCGAATTCTAGCGTAACTTTTTACGTAGAATCTCGAAAGGGGTTTCTTAAACAGTCAAATAAATTTTGCCGATTTAATAATTGACACGTAATTTTTGTTTCATAATCTCATGTAGATGTATAGTGACTTCTTGTAGACCCTATGTGAAAATTATCATGTGTCATTTTAAAGCCAAATCTTACCTGACGAAATTTTCAAATAAAATACGTTTGACGAACATTAGAATTAGCATTTGAAATTTGTACAAAAATTCAGGTATCCAATCACGTGATATGACACGTAAAGTAACGCGTGATTTGTCACGTGTACTTTGTATAAAATTTCAAATGAGTTGTTCAGTTATTTTACGTGGTGCTTTACATTCTAATTTTTACTAGAGTTATTAGCAATTCACCAAAGCTTTGAACTATTCTTGTAATTTTCTCTTTCTGAAGTAAACACATGACTATATCTAAGCATATTTCTTGGTTTCAAGCCAAGAATTGAATCCTGATTATTATATTTATAAAGAGTACTAAATTCAAAGTGTTTCTCAAAGTTTATAAAACACTACCGAAATGGTGTAATTTTTACGTAAACACCGCATTAAAAAGGCACAAATTTACTAGTCTTTTTAAAATTCACGAAAAAATACTTTTCCCGACCTCTTAAAATTCACATTTAGCTAAGGCCAGTGCAAGTATCGAAAGCTATTAAAAAATGCCAACTCCTCTCGTAAATCTCGGCACCAGCTACCCTAAAAAATGCACATTTCACCTCAGTTCCAATCTACTTATTACTAGTCCCACTTGCAAGAACAAATCAACAGCTATAAGTGTAGCTTACGCTGTCGAGCGACTCGCCGTAGCTCTTGACGATGAGCAGGCCGAGGACAAAAGAGGCGAGGCTCGGCAGGAGCTTGCCCGGATCGTCCGCGATGGGGATCCGGTCGTCGAGCAGTCGGCCGAACTCGAGGCTGAGCCAGCCCCAGGTGGAGGTGACGAGCTCCGAGGGCCACGACAGCAGCTGGGATAATCTCGAGACCCGCTGCAGCGTCTTGCAGCTCTAGGTAGATTTGCGAGGGTTGTTGCTTTGAGTTATATAGGGCTTGATTTGGCTGTTAAGCGGGGATTATAATTATGCGGTCATCGTTGAAGTTGTTTATTAAGATAAGATGTTACTGAAGCGTAAGAAAATTTCTTTTTTCGTTTAATTATCATTTTTGGATACTGGTTTTGACGCTTAAACGTTTATCAATAAATTTGAGGAAAGGCGAAATTTTGAAGTGACTAATTCGTACAGAATGAAATCGTATTGTTTATACGTGAGCTTGCAAGAGCTTGTAGGCAAGTTCCCTATTCTTGTTTACTATTTCTGTTTCCCAGTACGCAAAGGTAATCTTTTTCTACATATTATTTCTCACATTATCTGATTTTTATTTAACTATGATACAAATTTTTGGTCAGGCGATCAATTTATAACGAAAGATCCTCACTGTTAATTATTCCAAAATTACGAGAAAATGAATAAAAATTTAATAAAAATGGGAGAGAAACACATTTTTGTGACACATATTTGCACACTTTCTGAAATTTGTCCACGTTTATAAAGATTATATCGCATTTTTATACATTGTTTGTCAAATTCTTACATATTTTTCAATAGCTAAATATATTCAATAGCTAAATAATTTTCATACTGATAAAATTTCAGAAATTAATCAGGATAAGAAAACGTATACAATGTTGAAGTTTGAAAGAATGTATAAAATTTAACTGGGTAAATAGGAATTTCTTTCAAATTTAATTTATTAATGGGAAGCCTTTAAATTTTAAATTAATTGGTTATACATTTTAACGTAGAAATGAGTTTCTCGTCATATATTGCCTATTTTTTGCGGTAAATTTAAATATTTTATGAAAATATAACTGAAAAAATGAAAAAAGCTTTTTTTTATGGTTATAAGGTCTTCTTGAAACCTGTAATGAAAATCTGTAAATTTCTGTATATTCCGGTTTTCGTTATGGCCGATCAAAAATAGCTAAGAATCCGAAATTTTCTTTTTAATTTTCCCGTTATATTTTATAAAATATTCAAATTTACCGAAAAAATAGGCAATGTATGGTGAGTGACTCCTTTCTACCTTAAAATGTATAACGCATTAATTTAAAATTTAAAGGTTAAGATTTTCTTTGTATTATCTGAAATTTCATATTTCACTGTACTTTCTCTGTTCCCACATTTTTGAACTTTATAACACATTTTTGCAGCATAAGTACGTATTTTATACACAGAAAAGATATATATATATATAAGTAAATGCATTGACTTTAATGGTCATTAATACTTTCATTTGCTGTATTATAATATATGCGAGAAAATCTGCATAATGTTTTTGCACATTTATTTTACAGTATTTCTTACATTTCTATACATTTTCCCCCATTCTATAACGACTCCACTATAACAGTGTCTCACACAACAGCCAATTAAATTCTAATGATAATGCGAAATGCATTATTTACTGTTCAATTGAATTCCGAACAACCTCAGGGCGATGCTTCTCCCCTCAATTCCCCAAATGTACACCTCCGTTAATTAAATCCCCTTCGTTTCGCGGAAGACTCTCCCGATACATCTCAGAGTCCCCGGCCAGCACGCAACTCGGTCTTTTTACCGTATTCGCCCTCTCCTCGCCGCAGTTGGCGATCGTCGGGCTGAAGATCTCGACGCACTCCTCGTCCACCTCGATCTCGTCATCGTCCTGCAGCTGCAGTTTCTCCCCCTTGTAGCTGGAGGGTCGGCGTCGACGGGACATCGCGAGTCGCGGTGCTACAAATTTGGAATTTTCGATTCGCTGTTGTACTCGATGCCGTGTCCGAATGCGGCTCCACTGGACAATTTGAAGATGCAATTGATCCGTCACACCGGCATAATTGGGTGATAATTATTAAATTGCCTTGGTTCGGTGTTTTAGAGGGTTAGAGCGACATGATACGAACACGCGCGATTTTTGGGGGGACGGGGGGTTATGCGCGACTTGAAATTCGCGCGCTCGCGATATTCGTCTTTTTAGAGAAGCGATTTTGGGGAGTCGAGATGGTTTTGCTCGGAGTATAATTGTATTGCGCGTGGAATGCGGAAAACATTGGTGAAGGTGGAAAATGCTTTTTCCTGGAGAATTTTGTATTTCTTTAGCTGACGCCTGGAGCAAATTATCAAAGTGTAATTTTGTGTAAAAAGAAGTGCGCACAATTTTTAAATTATAAAAAATATAGGCTTTATTACAAAAAGTTGTAGAATATTTAACAGAATATAACAAACTGTTTATATGTTTTCTTTTTAATGAAAGTTGTTACAAAGTTTATATACAGTGGCTTCTCAATATATCGCTGCTCGATATGGGAGATTTCTTACATAAATTTAAGACTATCCATTCAAGATATCTTTCTTATAATTTAGATAATATTAGATAATATACTTATTTAGATTACAAGAAAGTTATCTAACAGTGAATTAAATTTCGAAATTTCAAGGTATACCATCCATCTCGAGCGGTCATATATCGAGAGTCCACTGTAGTATTGATGAATTTAACCTTGATGTAACGTTGCAATTTATAAAATATTTTTATTTATTTAACTTTTTAATAAAATATTAACAAATTATAGTAATCTGTCAAATTTTTTATAAAATTTTTTGTAAAAAAGTATAATTTTCTGTATAGAAAATTTAGAATGCTAAGAAAATTAAAAAATTCTGACTATAATCAGACAAAGAGACACATTTTTTTACTTTTTAAGAATATATATAAATTCGTAAAGAAAAATTTGGCTCGTTGACATCAATTCACTTCCACCTTCAGAACTATATAACAAAAAAAAGGGACTGTGTTGTTTTAAAGAGTCCTGCCAACAAGTATATGCAAATTGCTCCATTGCAAAGACGAATGATGCCAATAACATTAGAAAGTAGTCTGTAAAACAAGGGTTTAAAAATGTCTTACACCTAAAACGTATTAGAAAAACTGCTAAAAGTATAGATTTACTAGTTTCAGTTACTTTCGGTACTTTCAGTTTAAATCAAAGAAAGACTTTTCATTTTTGTATTGTGAAATTTCAACTAAATATAACAGTCATCGTTTTCAGTAGTACATGAATCACACAAGATGAATACAATTGTGTTGGAAATAAACTTTAATTTAATTAATTATTGTTTTAAAATATTTCAGAAAATCATTGATATTTTAAAGTAAAAGTACCGCAAACCTCTATTTTTGATAGTTGTTCGCTGTAAGCTTTTTGCTATTATAGAAGATTAAAATGTTGGCCGACCCTTTCTTTATATTCTCGTCAATTTGAAGGATGAAATAGTTTTTAAAATTTTCATGTTTTATTTAGTACTTTCTGACAATATTGATCTCATTCGTCTCTGTAAAATATTAATTTTTCTTATCAATTTTTATAATTTTATGATTTCAAAATTAATATGCACAATTTTTGGGATGTACATAATTCTATAAAATATTTAAGAAGCTTGGTTGGGTCAATTTTTTGGGTGATGAATTTATGAATTGTCATTTTGGGTTAATCGCTGACGGAAATCTATCCTGATCCCAAAGATTAAGGGGTTCGAAGCCCTAAAAATGTGAAAAAATTAAGAACATGCATATAAAAATGTAAAAGGGCTCGTCCAGTATATAAATAGATAAATTAATTAATAAAAAGAAAATATTTAGCATATAATATATATTTATATGGCTACACTATATTTTAGAGAAAATAAATAATTTCCAATCGATTGTCGTGTGAATAAATATTTTTATTAATAACTTAATAAACAGTTACTTATCTAATAAGGCAGTTTTTCATTGGTGCGCATTTTCCACAAGTGTCGAACAATATATAATATGATTGAAATCCTCCATTTAAACCTAAATACGTCTTTTATCGATTCTCGTAAGTCGTAACTTACATATCCTATACCAGTATCCTCTTAAATCTTATAATTCAGTATTTTACTATCAATAGTAAGGAAATATCGCTTCCTTCACGCCATCCTCAAACAAAACATTTAACGATTCAACGCGTACTGTATCCGACCCACCTCCTGATAATACGTTTTTTACATAAATATTGCTACAACAAACTTATAAACTACAAAAACAATCATCAACTATCTAAAATAGTGTATTTTAAGTTTAAAATTTGTACGTAAAATTTCCCTTACGATAAAAACTGCTGTCAAGTCTTATGTAATTTCACATACAAATTGAATTCGAATATCGTACAACTCTAATAATACACCAAATTCTAGTTAAATGTTCTAATTCAACTTAACTTAATGGTGTTTTTTTAGTACATAAAGATAATTTCCGATAAAAACTATCATGTAAATCATATTTAAACGGACATCCTGATATCGCGGTAAAATGAACTCCACCGACTGTAAAATTCACGATAAACAATGTTAATTTCAACAGTTTACGATTTTCACGGTAATTCTCGTCAACGAATATCCTCTCCCCACACTCTATCCACCGATCGGGAAATAGGTCCTCCAGGATGGTGTCCTTTCAATATAGATCCACGGCTCTCATCGAAGGCAGAATTCGCGCGACAGTCGCAGAGTCGTGAGGACGCAGCCGAGCAGCAGCTGGGACACGTCCGCGGTCGTCCTGGCGGTGGCGCGATTGCAGGCGTCGGCGTCGCTGCAGGACTGCACGCAGCCGCGCAGGTATCTGCAATGAGCATCGAAATCGCTTTTGTGAATTTTTCTTTTTCGTTGTTTTTGATTGTATTCAATGCTGCTGTTCGGTGTTATTGTTTTTGTGTTAAATTTGAATTTCGCGCTCAAAGTGAGCGACCAATCAAATGACGTTTAAAATTCTTACGAGATATATAGCATCTGCTTTTTTAGAATGGGACTCCTTTTGCGAGAGGACTATGTGAAATGAGATGAGAAACAAAAAATTGAAACGTAATCGGCAGTTTATGCTTTGCATATACTAAGGTATATTGTCTAAAAATTTCGAAAAGATTCATGAAAACCTCAAGTGCAAGCTACTTTTTAAACTTATATAGGTAAATTAATTTTGAGAAAAACACGGTTATAGATTCAATTTTGTATGTTGTCTAATCTAAATTGTTTTACTTAAATGCGTATAACTTTGTTAAAACATCTAGTTTTTACATCTGGTTTTAAAACATTCTTATACAATTACAAACAACATTCTTATATCCATATAGATTTAATATAGATTCCACGTACACTCGACGTGGATATATTCTGATCGAACGTTTTTAAAATGCTCCAATGATATTGTCCGATTTATGGTAATTAACCAATAAGGTAGCACGATTTCAGAACATTCGATCAGAATACATATATCCACGTCGAGTGTACATTTCCATTTCGAATCCTTATGGGTTTAATATAGATTCCGTTTTTTGACGAATGTCAAATTCGTCAGCGTACGCTGTGCGCGAGACATTTCGGAACGAAATGCTTTGCTTTAATTTGTCCATCACATATCCCTGTAGCAATGTAAAGAAGTCTAAATGTTATCAGATACGAACACAAAATGAGTTTTAAAAATATGTTTATGCCCATCTGAACGAAAATGGCCACTTGTTTCCCTGAAAAGCGAGACCAAAATTACACTTTATGCTCGCAAAAATGATTAGCGAGAAAAAAGTTACTTTTTTACAAGAATATGTGATGGACAAATTAAAGCAAAGCATTTTGGAACGTTCCGAAATGTTTCACGCACAGTGCAGTTACGGGATGCGTTTTCACGATTTTGCGGGAAAAAAGTGACTTAAGTAGAAACTAATCCAAATTCCTTTATTTCATCAAGTTCTACCAATAACCCTGATTTTCGATTGTCTTTTAACAATATTGTCTTTTAACAGTCCATTAGTCCCACTTTCCAAGTTAAATAGTGGTTACAGTTGAGATGGGCATAAAGTACTATATGTTACTCGAGAAAAAAGTCGATTATTCCCTCGGGTGATACTGAAAACTCACCCGCGGGAAAAATATTCGACTTTTTGCCCTTGTTACATAATGTACTATTTTGTATTTATAACAGAATTTAGGAGAGTTTATTGCTACAGGCCCAATTGAAATTCACACCTGACAATATTTAGAGCTATTTCCACTGCTGCTGACTCACTTTGCATTCGCGTCTGACAATATTTAGGCGTGTTTACATTGCTACATAGATATATTTGGACAAATTAAAGAAAAGCATTTCGGAACGTTCCGAAATGTTTCGCGCAAAGTGCACGCATTTCGGAATACGCCCCATATTCACAATATATCATATATATGACAACGTAGAAAAGGCATTAACCCCGGTTTAACGCTACTGGAAAAAATCAGGTAAAAAATCAGCTGAGTTTTTTACAGTATTTTTCATTTTAAATATTCTTAATAAAAAAAACATTATAGTGCCAAAATAGTACATTATGTAACAAGGGCAAAAGGGAATATTTTTCCCGCGGGTGAGTTTATTGTCCAAGCGAGTGAAGCGAAGCGAGAGCAGTATCATCCGAGGGAAAAATCGACTTTTTTCTCGAGTTTCATATAGTACTTTATGCCTATCGCAACTATGGCCACTTTTTGACTTGGAAAGCGGGACTAATGGACTGTTAAAAGACAATATTGTTAAAAGACAATAAAAAATCAGGCTTATTGGTAGAACTTGATGAAATAAAGGAATTTGGACTAGTTTCTAGTTAAGTCACTTTTTTCCCGAAAATGCGGTAAAAAGTGTAATTTTGGTCTCGCTTTTTAGGGCAAAAAGTGGCCATTTTCGTTGAGATGGGCATAAAGTCATTTTTAATTGTGCAGTCGATAAATGTGGTTAATGAGGCTTCAACGACTTTTTATTGAAGAAACATTCCAAAATAGTATATTATGACACTGTTGTGGGAGATGGTTTTCTACCTTGCTCGAGGGTTTTCGCACGAGCGAAGCGAGTGAGAAAATCGAGCAAGGTAGAAAAACACCTCCCACAACAGTCTCATACGATATTTTATAGCACAACAACCTCAAAATCGACAATAAAATTGGCATTTTGAGGTTAGTGTGCTATAAATGTTCTTTTAACATGAAATTATATATATATATATAGAAAATCTGGGGTCAACGATCAAATTATTGAGAAAACTGAGCTTAAAAAAGTCACTTTTAACATGTAACCTTATGAGGATGAGTCGTTTCTCTCCTCTTAGTAAATTATAAAAAATTATATATGTGATTTCTCACCTGATTATTAACGTGAGAAATCAGTTCCTTATTTTTCAGTAAGAAATAATATCTTCATAATACGAATGACGGGAATTGTAATTAAATATCAACAATATGGGTTACCTATTTTCGAAGTAGAATCCACCACAATGGGACATTCGTATTAGTTCGGAGTCCGTCGTCAAGGTTCCACTGTCTAAGGCACACGTACGCACCGTCAAAGAAACTCCCGTGTCAGCTGTAAAATCATCAATGCAATAGTTATCATTAAATTTTTATGTCATAAACTTAAAGCGTATAGTAAATCACACGATAGAAAGGGTATGTGTAGACAAGCTTTAATAAAGCATTCGCGAGTTTTGAATTTTTAATTGAAAAGTTTGCCCTGCATAAACTTTTGTTGCTGCATTAACACCAATAGTATGTACCAACTTTTTAATATGATGGTCATTTAACTGCAATGTAATACTTTTGTGTTATGTTACTTAAGTTGCTTCACATGACCTAAAACATTTATTTTACTAAGCAGTACAAATTTCGAAATTTTATTCGAGAATAAAGATGCATTATACAACCGTTATTGAATAAAATCTCATAATAAAATCTCATGAAAACATCTAGTGACAAAAATACATTTTGTTGTACTAGATTCATAACACTATATACAAAATTAGCTAGTTTTTTCGACTGAACTGAAAAATGTGTGTGATTTTTCAGGTGAAAAATCGGGTCAGACATTGGGTGGAAAATGAATCTGGAATTTTTACGCGTACATGATTTTGCAATTGATTTCATCTTAAAGTGTTTATAAATAGAATAACGTACCGTCAACCGGTGTAATGCGAAACCACCTTCGACATCTGTTGAGCAAACTATGTTATTGAATTCTTTTTAAAAATACGTTACTGGAGTGTTTTGCACTGGATATGAACCAAAGATAACGTTGGTGTGAAAAATTTGCTCATGCAATCTAAAGGAACTATCGGCTATTCAAACATTGCAAACCATAATTTGACTGAAAAAGAGTAAATCGTCGTTAACCAGCGTTTGAATTACCTATAGTTATTTTCGAGTACGTGAAAGGAAGTCTAACGCGATCATTATCTATAGTCCATATCGAGTACAAATCACTCAAATAATGCGCCATTAAAAAAATTTAACTCCAGTGATCTCACATTGCCCCGGTTGACGGTATCATAAATTGGTTGAATACCACATATTACCACAAACATGCGTTTATATTCTGGAATAGAGTTTTCGAATCTCAGGTTTAAAACTAAAAACCGATAGACCTTTAAAGATAACTTTTATACAGTGCATTGGTAAATGATGAAAATCATTTTTAACGGATTGTATAACATATTATTTTAATAAAAACACTTTAGATGACAAATTTGGTAAGATATTATATAAGAAAATCAAAATCTCAGACGATTTCTCACATAACTTTCCACATAAGAAATGCCGTGATTATTTCCATGAGCAAAAATTGCTACGCAAAATCATCTAGTGATGATATATGTTATGCAATGCCGTCAAATTGTCATTCAAAATTCCCGCGTTGTTGTATCCAATTCAAAGCTCAAACTGTACTCGAGAAAAAATGCTGCTGAGCCGATTGCATGGTAACGAAAGATATTTTTGTATCCTACTCAATAATTAGATATATAAAATTATTTAATCTGTGATTCATATGATTAACTAAAAATTTAAAATAATAGTATTTACAGTTGGGCAGGAAAATATCTTTGGTACCTTTAAAATTGGCTCAACGGTCGTTCCCTTCAATACTTTTAGAGATTAGAATTCGAATCTAAAAGCTCTACTATAGAAACTATAGAATTCAACTTTAAAATTTTCATTAATCATCAAGTTCAGATCATTTATTTGAAAAACCTTTGGTTATTCAAAAAATTCCATTCAAGTAAAGAATTCCATTATTCAATTTCAATTTTCATCTATACAAGATTAAAGATCACAGCCAACACAGCCATGGACAGCGCAACCGACCTCATACCCTCCCCTAATTGCTTTACGTCCTTTCGTCACATGATTCATTCAACAGGGTATATACAACCATCCACTCCACCCCCCACCCCATAAATTTTCAAAATTTTAATTTGTCCTTCGTTACATAATGCAACATATCCTTCATTTATCAATATATACGTATGGGATGGGCAGAATACATATATATACGCACAGTAAACGCCGGCGAGTTTGATGCAGGCGGTGGCGGGGAAGAGGCCGTCGCGGCCCTTGCGGCCGCCTAGGCAGGGCGACTGGAGGAACTCGAGGCTGCCGTTGTTGTGGAAGGGATCGTCGCAGGCTTGGTTGTCGCCGCCGATCGACACGCACTTGAAGCAGTCTATCGCACCTCCGCCTGTAAGCGAGAATCGGAAAAGATGTTGGATGGATTTTCGCTGAGGTATAGGGAAGAGTGAAATTTGAAGTTGACTGGCACGTTTGTATTTCTTTTATGAAATGGGTGTAGAGCCGGAAGTGTGCTAGATACGGGGTACAATTGAGAAGCTGGATTATGTAGTTTTGTATCTTATTATATCAGATCATAGCGCGTCTTCATTGTAAACTTTTTGAATCTTTGCAATGCATCAAATATTAAAGGAGACGCGTTCTAACGTAGCGACGATCTTTACAGTGAACATGTATATTGATGTATATTTAAAAAGTTATAACTTTTTTAATTTGGAGTTTCTTTATCATTTCGAGCAAATCTAGAGACCATCTTTCAAAGGGTTTTTAAAGAAAGATGAAACATGAAGTACTAGGTATATCTAAATAAAAATAAAATTATAAAAGTATCTGGACACAAAAGTATCCTGTTTTCAAAATAATCAGCGAGAAATCCAGATGATAATTATGAAAAAACAAGCTGGAATCCGGCAGGATTCCAGCTGGCTTTGGCTCGAGTCCAGGCAGATTTCTAGCTATATTTTTAGATAGATTTCAGGCTTAATCCAGTTGGACTTCCATTTCTAGTTGGATCGAAATGAATTTCCTGGTCGATTTCCAGGAACATTTTTAATCTGATCAAATTTACTTTCAGGTCGATTTCGTTAGTAACATTTTTCGACGAATCGAAATAGGTTTCTAGGTTCATGGATCCCCATCGGCATTTTTTGCTAGATTTCCTAAAATGTCACTGTTTTAGATAAAATGGTGACCATCATGATAGGTGGTACCATCAAGACGGTATCGATTTTTGAAAAATTTCAGCTGGGAGAAAGATTTGAATTTCCATCTGGAAATGGTCTTGGAAATTTAGTTAAATTCAATTAGAAATCTATATCGATCTGACAATAAATCTTCCTGGAAACGTAAGAGGAATAAGCCCGGAATCTCGCTGAAATCCAGGTGAATTTCTGGCTATATTTTCAGTTAGATATATGTTTTAGTACAGGTGGATATCCACGTAGAATCTAGTCAGATAGAAATAGATTTCTATGTCGATTTCTATGTCGATTTCTAGCCATATATATTCTGATGGATTTTCCATAAAGTCACAGTCACGTATACTAGTGACCAATATATTTATTATCATCAGGATAATATGGACTTTTTAAGAAATCCAGATGAGAGAAAGACCCGAATTCTCACATGGAAATCATCTTAGAAATTCAGTTAAATCTAGCTGAAAATCTATTTCAATCTACTAAACATGCTTCGTAAATGAAAACCAGAAGAAATGCGGAACTGATTTCCACGACTAAAAATGATAAACAGCGGAAGCTTACTTTATATATTGTACCCATATTTAATATTGTTAGGAAATAAAAATGTACAGTAGCTATATTAGATGACACAAAAATGGTTGCTCCTAAGATTTTTTTAGAGAACCCTAGTGGAAATGACAACTGTATAGAATTGTAGAAAACTATGAAAAAAATGTAAGAAATTGTGAAAAAATGTGAAAGTACACATACTTTTGGAACATCTATTACACGCAAATATGCACATTTTTTCACATTTGTTCACAGTTTTTTCATAGTTTTTCACAGTTTTTTCACAGTTTTTCACATTATTTCACACTTTTTTAGGTTGCATTCTCTTATATAAAGGAAATTACAACTGTGAGAAATTGTGATAAAATGTGAGAAACTGTAAAAAATTGTGAAACATATGAGAAACTGTGACAAAATTTATGATATATTCTATAATATTTTTTAAAATCCTGTTCCAAATGTAAGCTCAATTTCACAGTTTTTCACGAAATTCTCATGGTTTTATACACTTTTTCACACATTTGTCACAGTTTTTCACATTTTGAAATTTCCACTAGGGAAGCTATTCAAAAATGAAAATATTGGGGGTTATGAATCCTAGACATTTGGGTAATAAATTCCAATAGTTTTCGTATTGTATCAAATTTACGAGACAATCTCATAATGGATTATTATATTTTTGCTCCGTGTATCTGAAAATCTACCTGGATAAATATAAACCCCAAAACCCAGCTGATAGATTTCCACGTAGATATTGGATGGATTTCCAGCCGGAGGCTTTCAACAGGATTTAGATCCAGAAACATGTATATTAATCTATAACGAATTAATCTATACGAATTCGTATCAACATAGAAATATAAAGCGATTTTTGGGCTATTTTACGAAGATACGTGTAGATATATATTTAGACACGTGATTAAATATGCACATACATGAAATTAAATATTGCCCATCATCACTAACATAACATTGCATTTTTTAAATTAAAATCCTTTTACTGATGTCATTTAAAGAACCTTATTCAATTAACTAAGTTTCGTAAGTTTTGTTTTCTTTTCAAAATACAATAAGGAAATACACCTTAGGCGTATATCTTCACTATATCTAGACACGAATACCGATCACAAAATAAATTTTGTATTCCCTTATATACCCACTGGCTCTTGGGTCATGCAGTGCGCCTTGCGTGTGCTTTCATTGGATTTTTTTTCCGTGAAATAGAATATTAAGCATTGCCGGCTACTGTGCTCGGTGCATAATGTATGCGGGTCGTCGATCGAGGGTTAGAGCAAAAGGGACACTGGCTATGTTCAATTTATCGTATTAGAGTCAAATGTATAGGTTTTCCAGACATTTTCTTGCTGAAGGAATGGAATATATGGGTTGACAATGAAACGAAGGGTTGACAGATAGTATTATTATTCAGAATGATGTTTCAGAATCGTCTTTTAAAAACGATGAATTTCTGTTCTAGCATCATTTTTATTTATAACAGATTCTGATAAATTGTAACATAATTTGTTTGTCGATTTTTTAAAATAATATAGTACATAATTAATTGAAGATACAGCGCTTCGAAATCCTCGTGATGTTATTCCGTAAATGCGGTATTCTTTGAAGTAACTATTGTAGGGCTTGCCCTACTAAACTAACAATAAAGAAAACGAGAAATCTAATGCGAGAGTTGACACGAGATATCGCGTGACTGTTTACGTGACTTTTTACATAAATTATCAAATTTTTTATGATGTGTTGAATAGATATCGCCGCAAATCACACGTAATTTGTTGTTTCATAATCTTATGTGAGTGAACTACACTGCATTTTCAAATTGATTTTTTTTATATAAATAATCCATTTACTTTATGCAAATGCATCGATTTATGATAAACTATACAATCTTTTGTATCGTTGTCGAGAGATCAACACGTGGTTAAGTGATATCAACATATCACGCAGTCAAACCCTACAAAAATGGTTATTTTGGTAATTTGATCTAAAATATCATATTGCTTGAAGTTCAAAAAAATGAAACCTACAAGTTTCGTTTTTTTGTCTTAGAAATATGACAAAAAAATGTTATAGACATCAAAAATGTTGAAGACCTCACAAGAATATTTTCTTTGTAGTTAAGAACTCAACTATATTATTTTGACATAACATACAGCTACTTTAATTCTTTCCACCATGACCTCATGAGTATTTTGAGAACACTGATCGAGTGCCTAGCTTGAAAGGAAACATTATAATGAGGTCATAAACATTTAAAACCCACTTTTTTTTATCCCTTTTCGGTGACAAGACCGAAACTCACGGGTTAGTTTGTGTCGACGGGTCTCATTGTCCTGGTATTCAAACATTTACTAGTACGTTAATTTTTTAAATTTTACCCAGACTAGGTTTCTTTAAGATCGCATTATTTTCCCCGGAAAAAAACTCATTTAGGCTACCCATATATTTATCATGAAACTGTTGAAAAAAATCACATGGAATTACCATGATTGAAATGAAAATTTACGTTAACTTGAAACAAAGTTGTTATCATGAAATTTTTACAGTATCAATATCGTAATTCGTTACAATATTATAGTTTTCTCAATGTAGATTTCTATGTAGACTTAAGGTGGTTCATGCGTCAATATGTACCTAAAATATAAAAATTTATATGATAAATTGTTTTCATATTACAATATGAGAAATGATATAATATAAACGAAGATCACTTTAAACAACGAAAATACATTTTGTCAACAAAATTTCCATACCTGTGCAAAAGTATAAATATCGTCGACTAGAGATAGATGCAACAAAATACTGGAAAACTTTTTTATTTTCTATCCGATTTTAATTCTGAAAGTCTTCTTTTGTTCCATAAAAGATATCAGGGGGACTTAGCGATATAAAAATTGCAAAAAGTCGATGCAGATGAACCTGCAAAGTTAGAGCCAATTGTTTATAAGCCGGTACTCGTTGTTTTGTATCTAAAATCGTTCAAGGAGCAAACTGAAACCTTCAGAATTAAAATCGGATAGAAAATAAAAATGTCTCTAGTATTTTGTCGCATCTTTCTCTAGTCGACGATATTTATATTTTTGTAAAATGGAAATTTGGTTGAAAAATTTTTTTTTCCACGCTTGAAGTGTCTATTTT
Organism: Gastracanthus pulcherrimus; assembly: GCA_949152435.1. Classification (NCBI taxonomy): domain Eukaryota; kingdom Metazoa; phylum Arthropoda; class Insecta; order Hymenoptera; family Pteromalidae; genus Gastracanthus; species Gastracanthus pulcherrimus. The sequence continues at coordinate 38,948,682 of OX424572.1, forward strand.
TTATATTATATCGTTTCTCAAACCCTTGTATTTAAAAAAAAAAAAACTTGTTTTGGTTGATCATATACATATTTAGCCTCCAACACGAGTGTGACAAAAGTTTGTACAGCTGACTGTGCAAACTGTTAAAAATATCCACGAGGAATTCGAGGTCATCAACGTGGATCCTATTATTCCACGGGGATTGAAGTAGGAATGTAGGTGGTATCCGCCTGATGCCAGCTAAATTCCACTTGAATCCATGTGAAAACCAAACTGGAATCTCACGAGGAATTTCCACGCTTATTCGCACTTCGCCGAAAATGTTTGACACTACTCATCTCGCTTGCCCTTCATTGAGTAGTAATAGATATATAAAGGAACCTAAAACGGTGATAAACTGTGATAAATTGTAAGCGTAACTGCAAGAAACTATGAGAAACTGCAACGAAACGTGCAATATATCCTACAAAACTTCCTCCAATCTCGTTTCAAACGCAATCCTAACTCCACAATTTTCCACTCACTTCTCCTACTTCCACCAACTTTCTCACGCATTCTTCACACTTTTTCACGTTTATAAATTTCCGCATAGAACCTCCCCCAAACTTGCGATACACGCGATATCACTCACCGGTCGCAATAATGCCGAACAGAACTAGACAGCTGCCGGCGATCGCCACCCCGAAGCCGATTCCTCGGCTCGTCGTCATTTTGCCGCAGCCGCAGCAGCGCTTCCTGCCGCATGCACACGCGAGTCGCGAGCCATGCACTGCAGCACCGCCACCGTCAACGCAAATCCAGCACCAAGCGCGCACGATCGATGAATCGCCGCTGCACCACACGCGAGAAACACCACCAGATCCCAGCACCAAGATAGAGATCGCGGAGAAGGAAACTTCTACTTTGTCCCACCTATACGTACGTATTACAGGTATGTACCGAGACACACACACGCAGAGTGCACGCGGGTTCAGGTTTCAGGTCACGTGCTGCCGATCGAAATAACGCAGCCCCGCCGTCGTACGAGTTGCGCCATTTTCCGCAAGCTTGCACTCTGCACAGTTGCAGAGCTTACAGTAAGTACTCCAATTGCTGTGTATCACGGGTGTCTTGTGCACTCGATTCTCTCAGCGCGACGATCGACGGACGAGTGTTCGAGTCCCCTGCCAGCTGCGACGACTCGAGGATGTCCCGGACGCTTTGTGAACGGCGGGAGCCATCGCTTCTTTTCTTTGATTTTGAAGAAGTGAGATGTGAGAAACAAGAGGAGGAGGAGGAGGACACTTGTGCCTCGCGGCGATCGCGGATCGCCACTGAGCGATCGCCAGCGCGCTTGCGGTTCGTCGGCCCCTCGAACTCGCGCTCTCCTGTTGTGGTACCGAGGTAACCAAGGAGACTGTGGCATGCAGTATGTAAGGGCTTGTGAACTGCGCGCGCGCCGGCACGACGGCAAACTGCTGTGCGCGCACGCGAGGAGTAAGTATATGTAGGTTTTTATTCTTCGAGAGAAAGAGACGAGTGTGTGTGTATGTGTATGTGTGTGAGTGTGTGTGTGTGTGTGTGTATGTGTGTGTGAGTATGTGAGTGTGTGTATGTGTGTGTGTGTGTTAGTGTATGTATGTGTGTGTGTGTGTGTGTGTGTGTGTGTGTGTGTGTGTGTGTGTGTGTGTAGAGTTGATGTTACGGGGTATTTTTACGACGCGAGGAGGTATTTATAGAGCAGGAAGTTTGTTTATTTTTGATGATAAGGAGCGGTGGTTCCGGAGGGGGGGGGGTGAAGTTTTAGAATGGTTTTGAGGGAATATAGGATCGACCTTTCGAGGGGATTTTCCACTTTCTTCACTTTTTATGAAAGTGAAACATTCGCTAGAGTAAAGTGAAAAATTCACTTGATAAGGTATCGGTTCTACTTTCTCTCATATACAGTAAAAAATAGTATAAATCATGTGATCAATCAGATGTGAAATTTTATTATTTACATGATATATTTCTATATATAAAGTCTCATTGGCTCTATGGGTATTTCATTCAGATGATAATATGAAGTTTCAGATATTATACGTATCTGGAACTTTTTAGCATATTTTGAAATTTTTATTCGTAGCGGTGTTTTTAAACCATAAATCAAATGTTGAATAAAAAATACATTAAATCAGGTAACATACTGTGTAAAAGTATCGAGTGATATAAGTCACATATTGTCTCTCCTGACTTTTTTTATTAGCGGTTTTCTACTTAAGGTAAATAAAAATTCATATGAGATTGTGAAAAAAAATCACGTGTGATAATTCATGTTTTACAATTCACGTATAGTCCCTTATTTGTAATTTTTGAGATTTTTTCTTGAAACAGTTTAAATATTTTTATTTAGATACATTTTTTATAACAGTAACATTTAAAGTATGTTCTGCAATATTTTCGTGTAAAATATTCAAACGATGTCCGCATCTTCTTAATAAAAGGAGTACTACTGTACCGTTTAGAATCCGGTTATTCAAAATCAAAAGATCAAAAAAGCCTTTAAGGCGGACCTGCATAAGATTTTAAAGAACCTCACCGTTTCGTTCAATAAAAAAAAACTTTAGTTATTTTCTCTGACGGGATTGGAGAAGGCTACATACCAATTTTATTAGAATATTTCATTAACATTTATCCAAGTTGTAGAAGAAAATCTATATTTTAGCGATCAAAATACGGGTTATTTTTAAAAATTCCTTGTACAAACCCAAATCAAAAGTTTTAAAGTCTGTCGTAATAATGCGACAAAAGGAGTAAAATCGAATCATCTTTATTTCGAGTGATTTTTCTCTCAAGTTCAACGAAGGAAGGAAGTTTAACTCGGTTACTTTTACATTTTTTTCTCTCTCATTTACTTCGAACAATTAGATCGTTAAACGCAAGTGCTTTATTCACTTTACAGCTCTCATGGGTGCGGAGCTGGAGCCCGCTAGGCTATTACTATTTAGAACTGCTTTTAAGCAAATTGAATTAATATTGATGAACATTTTTTAATAAGGTGTACAGGTTTACAGCAATACTCCCAGTAAGAATACAATAAACTATTATACAATTATATAACACAAGATTCTAATTAGTAATCATAAATGAAAATACGGGTGATTGAATAACAAAAAAGAAATATACTGGATATAGGTACTATGGTATAGTACTATATCATTTCTGCCAACCTTTTTTGTCATAACTTATTTTGATTGTTCATTGAATTTCGATTAATTTGGCATCTAATTTACATATTTTTACAATAATTTAGTACCCTATAGTGGGGCGAGTTAGTGTCACAATTTTACTCTATATATTTATAAACAATTTAGGCTAAAACCTGAATTTATTAAAAAGATTTTTGCTCTGATCTTGATAAACATTCAAACCAATTTATAGAGGCAAAATGCCAGCTTATATAGCGATCAACTACCGCCTTCGGCCTAAATGCCTTTCAATTACCGAAACAGCTTTACCGGAATAGACTTAAAAGGCAGTACAAACTCCATCATGATACTGTCAACAAAAAATCCACCACAACCCCTGTTATGTGTACATTGTGCCCTCAGCTCAAGCAAACATAAGGCGGAAAAATATGTCCCTGCTAAATCGATAGTCTTAATCGTCCGGCAGACATAGACCCGTCTCGGCTCGCCTTTTTTCCTCTCATTTTCCCGTCTACCTATACCTTCTTTTTTCTCATCTGCCATCTTGCAAGAATCCGCGTAAGGGACGATGCACTCGGTATGATTGACAATCTCGCGGAAGTGGCCAGATGGTTAATCCATTAATACAAAACTTAGGGTACGAATACGGAATACCGGACCTCGAAGGACTTATGTACACTCGACGTTAAAAATATCTGGTAGAATTAATTTGAATTGTTTTGAAATTCTGCAACCTCATTGGAAGATCTAAAAAATTTCAAACAGATTCGACCAGATATTTTTAACGCCGAATGTACGTAATGTATGTGTATGTGTATGTGTATGTGTATGTTGTGTATATAGCGTATGTACGTATATGGGAGAGATGGGGAAAAAAGGTGGAAGGCGCATGCACGCGATCACGCGAGCCCTCGTGCACTTTGTATAATAGTGGGTGAAATGCGTGTGTAGGTACGTGTAAGATATGGAAGGTAGGTTGCGGTAATCGTGACAAATTGTGCGATTGCAGTTGCGTTGGGTTATTGATGTAGCGCTGGTTAATTGAGATTCGTTGTGTATATATGGCGTGAGAGTTTAGTTCTTGTTAAGAATTTAAGTGCCTTCATTTTTGAGAATGTTATTTAGGTAATTGAGGTTGAGTAAGCGTCAGAAGTTGGCATATATATGTGAGATAGTTCTTAATTTAGTAAAGGGGTATATATAGTCAAATATTGAAATTTTTTGTTGATAAAGTTTAAGTATTTTTATTCAGAATATTTTTATTTTATTCACAAGCTAATATTTGAAGAATGTTTTATAATTCTTTCGTGCAAAAATATTCATTCGTAAGTGGGTCACAAATGATACCCTGGAAGTAATTTTGAGAAAGACACTTTGCAGCCAAAATTACTGTTTGGAATATCTAAATATCCAAGTATAATAAAAAATACCACTGTCAATTTAATGGTACTTAACTCCCTCAAACTAAATAAACTGTATGAATTTTTGTATTTTAATAAATTATTTTAAAGTGCTATGTCTTTTTCTAATTAATTATAGCTCACAAAAGGATGCGTTTTATTAACGGTTTTTGAGTAAAAAACTTGTTCTTTCTTTTTAATATATCAATGATGTGGTCATATTATTACTTATAGCATACAGAAATATAATTACCTTATCGATTTCAGGTGATCGTAAAATAGAATAATCGTTTAGCTTCCTCAAACTTTATAAATTGTTTCAATATTAAATATTTTTAATTTAAAAAATACAGACAAACTGAAACTAAAAAATCGAAAAATAGCTAAAACAACACTCTACTACTCTCTACTATACACTACATTTACTATACTTATTTAGCAAATTATCTTACACGCGCTAGCACATATTAACCCTTAGCTACCGTGGTGGTGTCTGTGAGACCCCACCCGAAATTCCAATAGCTATAACTTTATAATTATAATATTCTTAGGTTTTCAACCTTTATGGAAATTGGTTAAATGTCATTACAATTACTGCAAAAAAAGTTTAGAGTTGAAAAATTAATTGATTAAAAAGTGATAAACAATTTAAGGTAAAAAAATACGAAAAAATATAAATGGAAAATTGGAAACATGAATTTTTTTTTGTCTAAATACAGGTTTTTCAAAGATTTATATGTATAATGAAGATTAAAAAAGCTTTCAATAAAAATTTCATACACGTTTTCGATTTTATTAATTTTATATGTCACTCAATATTTGACGCGCTTAAATATGAAGAACCATGACCTACTTAAACAAATAATTTTATCTCATACAGTAAATTCCTTTTTTAGTCAATTTTTGTTTTGATCTATTAATTAGAGTTGCCTCTCATTAATACAATTTTTTTATTCAGCGAATATTATGCATACACATCAATAATAGCGAAATATCGGCATGGGGTCTCACAGGCGCCACCGCGCTAGTTACGTGACTAAATTCCACTACGGTAGCTAAGCGTTAATAGATAAATAGCAATAACTGCTATTAATGCACTATTTACTACTAAAAGAAAAGTAATTATTGCGATTGTGCAAGTCCCGTCATTACCATACAAAATGATAATTTTTACTACACCATTTCCCTCCGTGTGGTCACGTTTTTTTATTCTAATAATTATTTAGGAGAAAGAACATATCCAAGATTTACGGTGGTTAAAGATAGGTAATTTTATGCTCTCTTTAATGAATTTAGAATAGATTTATCATCATATTTCTAATATACCAAAAAACAGAAAACCTAAAACTCTGTAATCGAAAAATCATTATAAATGAAAAACAAGTCGATGAATCTTTAAATTTCTTTTGAATTGTAAATCTTCATTTTAAACGAATAGAATGAGACCTGATTGGTAAAAAATGACCGCGTCGTTCTCAAGATATAAGCGATCCAAAAAATATTTCAAGAAACACATAACCTCAATATCTAATAAAATAAATTATCTCATGAAAAACATTCAGGTTATGATATAGTAAAAAGCTACCTTTTTATAATGTTTCAGATAAAATGCTGCCGATTTACTTCAGCTATCGTCGGAGAAAGAAAATCGATTCTTTTAGCAAAATTATTTTTATCTCGACAAAAGAAAAGTTCAAGACTCAAAAATGTTACTGAACATTCTTCTCCATATTCCGAATCATTTCAAGTTTTTTCAAAAATTTTCCGTTATATGTTTCCGAGATATAACCGTTCAGACAAAACATGACGTTTTCATGTATAACAAAAGGAGGAAATAAACTTATCCAAACTTTCAGGTCAGAAAAGTTACATAATTTTATGCTCTTTCAAATGTCTTTTCACTGGGTCGATGATATTATTAATACTCCGAAAAACTAAAACTCAAAAATCAAAAAACCGCTAAAAAACAAAAACGAATCGAAAGAAAAATGTATTGTGTCGCCTTCCTTTAAGAAAAACAAAAAAATGAGCTCTGAAACATTATAGGTTTCATCGTGTATATGTAGAGTGATGCTTATCCACGTCCATATATACATACACACCCACACACATACATACACACACACATTCAGTCAGTCACTCACTCACTCACACACATACAAACACACAAACATACACGCACACATACATACTGACGTTTTCTAAAAATACTGTATTTTGATTTTTTAAGTCTCAAAACATGTTTTTATAATCATTTTAGCACAACGATTTGCAACATCACAAAGCTTCCTATATGTGGAAGCAGAATTCGTTAGTATATTATCCTTATAATTGTAAATAATTTTGGAATATAAGTTATAAAAAATCTGTAAATTTTCATTTATAAAAATTTTACATTAAATTGAAAATAGTATTATGCTTATAATTAGTATATTACCCTTATAATAGTATATTATCTTTACAATTATAAGTAATTTAGGAATATAAATTATAAGAAATCTGTAATTTTTCATTTATAAAAGTTTTACATTAAATTGAAAAATTATTAAATCTAAAATCTGGTGCAGATACTTTCTGAAATACATCTAGCTTACCGTCTTTAAAGACATTGTTAAAAATTGAAGTTTTAATAAGCGGCTATACTTAACTGGATATTTTTTAAATGAGAGAGCCTAAGTCACTTTGATTTTTAAGAGAGTGCAAAAGGCCATTCAAAATTAAAATTTCTCGTTTTGAATTTCATCGATCGAAAACTAAATTCACTTGTCCATCATTGAGTAGTAATAGACCACTGAATGAAGTTTCAGGCGTGAAAATTTATTAAAGTAAATATCGAAAAGTAAATTAAAACTTAAATGTTGCCGAAAGTATAAAATTAGTAAATTACATTACATTAAATTTAAGTCACATTTGTTAAATATATAATGGCGAGCACATGTTTTATGACTCATCGCAGTAAAATGTGGCTCAATGAAAGATCCTATTATTCTTATTATTATTCTAGGAAATTAATCGCGTACGGGCATTCTTTAAATTCTTCTATAATACGTTGCATACAATTTGACATAGCGACTCATCCTGCTTGTTTTGCATCCATATATACTAAATCCAGATTATTAATTTATTATTATAAACATTGAATCAAAATGTAAAAATTACATTTGAAAGCACTTTTGTTTCGCTGTTTTGCAGTTTTTACAATAAATAAAATAAATATGTGTGCCGCTGAATATATAAACATCGCGTGGCGCTTAAGCGTTTGCAGAAAAGCTTCCAGGTCAATTACCTCGTTCTCCTCGCTTTCGTCTTTATGAAGTTTCTGTATAATTTTGCAAAATCGTGACTGTTGGTCTAATTGAATCTGGTTATACAATTTAATTCTCATATAATTTGATTATCTACAAATTATCTTATTGTATTCTTTTTTCTCTTTTTCTTTCAATGCACTCTCGCTTCTGCACACATAATATATATATATTATATATATATATATATATATATATATATATATATATATATATATATTATACAGTGCGTCTCATAACTATAGAAACACCACAAATTTTCATTGTCCTGATTGAAACTATTTTTATTAACAATTTTTAGGATTCTATTCTGAGTCTTTTGAAGTAACTCAAGATTATTTCTGTATGCACCACCCCAAGCTATATTTCCATAAGTAATTATACTATGAAAAAATGCATAGTATATTATCTTAAGCGTATCAGATTGCATGTATTTTGACATTTTGTAAAGTATAAATAATATATATTTTGTTTTCTTTATTATATACTCAATATGTCTGTCCCATTTTAGATTGTAATCAAATACAATACCTAGATATTTACAATATTCTACCCTACAAATTTTAGTACCCTGTATTTTTATGTTCATATCTTTAGGAACACTATCACAGTAATTGCCAAATGTTATATAGGTTGTTTTATTTATATTTAAAGATAATTTGTTCAGAGCTAACTTTTTCCCAAGTATCATCAGATGCTATAATTGCTGTATCATCAGCATATGAGATAGTGCTGTCAGTTCTATTTATTAATAAATCATTAACGTAAATTATGAATAGAAGTGGTCCTAGTATAGTACCCTGGGGAACACCTGTGTCTATTGTTTCATATTGACTTTCTGTTATTCCAATTCTAACTTTTCTTCTCCTTTGCTTAGATAATTCATTACTAGTTTATGTGCTTTACCTCTTATACCATAATTATATAATTTATCTAATAAGATAGAATGGTTTACAATATCAAACGCCTTAGCTAAGTCTAGGAATATGATTGCTATTGGTTTGCTTTTGTCTAAATTGTTATATATTTCTTTCGTTATATAACTAAGAGCATCTTTAGTACCTTTATTTTTTACAAATCCATATTGATTGTGAGTTAATAGTTTAAATTTATCAAAAAATTCTTGTAATCTTACAAAAACAATTTTTTCTAGAACTTTTGCTATATTTGAGATTAAGGATATGGTTCTATAATTTGATATTTCCATTTTGTTTCCAGCTTTAAAGATAGGTACTACTTCAGCTGTTTTCAATGATTCAGGCCATATTGATTTTTCTAGACATATATTAAATATATGAGTTAATGCATTTACGATTAGATTTGATAGTATTTTCAAAGCTTTTGTTGGGATTTTATCAACACCACCATTTTTTATTTTCATATTTTCAACTATTTGTAAAGTTTAAATGTGTATATTATACCTTTTTTAAAGAACCTGTAACCTTGGAAGCAAAAATCCGAAGATAATTTTGCAAAAAGCCAATGAATGGAAAATATATTCTCTTTAAAACATTACTAGAATATTTCTTTCGCATCAACATTAAAGAAGTTATCGTTGTTTCATAACTATAGAAACACTTTAAATTTTTAGACCCATTTAAATCAATGTAAATTTTTTATCTAGTATTCAAGTTTTGTTTAAACCGTCCGTGAATTTTTCATAAGTTAATGTAGACACAATATTTTGGTAACGTCTTAAAGAGAATAAAATTGCCTTTTATTTGCTATTTTTAAAATTATTCTTGGTTTTTTGCTTCGAAAGTTACAGGTTTTTTAAGAAAAGGTATAATACACAGATTTAAATGTAAAAATTTTTGGTGTTTCTATATATATATATATATACAGTGCGTCTCATAACTATAGAAACACCAAAAATTTTTACATTTAAATCTGTGTATTATACCTTTTCTTAAAAAACCTGTAACTTTCGAAGCAAAAAACCAAGAATAATTTTATATATATATATAATACATAATCTCACAATTTCTTTTCACTTAAGAAATTGCAAAGTATCGATTCATTTAATTCACAAAAATTTAGTCCGGTTCAAAATCCCGATTCATTTAAATCGGAAAAATTTATATCTTGATTTATGTATTAATCGATTTAAAGTTTTGATTTAAAGCAGAATCACGATTCAAATGACTCGAACTAAAATGAATCGGATTAAAAATTTTGATTCAGATGAATCGGAAATGAATCTCGGCCACTCGATTCACACAGCTGCACAGCTCTGTTTCTAAGTACCAAAAACCATCTTCCAAAACGTCATCACAATCCGATTCCCAAAGGTATGACACTTTCCTTGTCAGTTTGGTCTCTGGCCAAGTGAGAATCACTCGTATTATTTAGGTTACCCGTAAAAATCGGGCTACTCAAATTCATTAAGCAGAATCCATTGGCGCGGGCCGTACCTAGTTGGGGCCTGCAGTGAGGGCTAATATTTTCTTATTTGACAAACGCATTTTGAATAAGAAATGTGTTTCATGAAGTGTCTATTTTGCGTACAGTGTTTTGCACGGTCATATTTTACATTTTTGTTGATTATCTCCGAACTTTCATCGTTGACCTATTTACTTTCCTTACCAATTCATTTTCAACACTTCAAACTCTTTAACATAATTATTGTTCTATGACAGCTGTCTTACATATTAAAAGTTATTAGAACATGACCGCGTCTCAATTTCTCTTTATTTTGGTCGTTTACCCCCTACTATCTTTTTGTCTTTCAAGATGTAAAGTTTCATATGTAGGTCGATGGAACCTCCTTAAGAGGAGGCCGTATCTAATGTCCGTGTTTAATTACATTTTTGCTATTTATTCAAATAATAGTTTGTTAATTGAAAAACTAAGAGTCCTTCCCAATTCTTCGTAAAATATGGAATATATTGAGACCTAAAAAAATATTTAACTTTATTTCCTTTCCGAGAATACTTCGAATCGCGAAAATTAAGGTTAGGTTTTGCGTTTCGAACAATTCTTGGAAAGGAAATAATGTTAGGTACTCTTTTAGGTCTCAAAATATTTGTTATTTAAGAAGAATTGGGGGCGACTCTTAGTTTTTCAATTAATAAACTACTATTTGAGTAATTAGCAAAAATGTGATTAGACAAAGACAGTAGATACGGCTTCCTCTTAACCCATTTCTTCCCAAGCGGCCATTTTATAGTCGATTGGTTTTTTGCCTAAAACCGCCATTTTGAAATTTTCCAACGGAAATTTCAAAATTCTGACTTCAGAATCGGAAAGAGCGGACAATTTTACTTCAGAAAAGTGCTATTGGTTATTATTATTTTCTTTTCGATAATTTTTTAGGCAAAAAACCAATCGACTATAAAATGGTCGCTTGGGAAGAAATGGGTTCAGCTACTCTACTCTACTCCAATTGATCGGGCCCTGTTGAAAAAATCCATTCTAAGAAAAATGCATTGCGAGTTTGGATCTTCGACTCTCGAAATAAGGAGGTACCCGTTTGGATCTAAATCTCTTAAATGTCGGTTTCATTAATATTGTGAGATCGACTTGAAATTTATATTTGACTTGCCTCTTCCCGTTTAACCACGTTTTGTTGTTGATATCATCGCTAATCAATTTATTACGTTTTTTATTTGTAGCTGTATTCATTCTACAAAATAGCGCGTGATATTTAATTTAAATTAAATGTTTTGCGTATGTTATATGAATGTTTTAATAGAACATTATATTATAAACAAATACTAAATCACTCGTGTCTAAGTTTCGTAGATAACTTCATCGTCGGGAACATATAAGCGGATCTCCAGCGACTCTCGAAGACGAAGTCCAGGTGTTCGACGTAGGGAAAAATGTGCATTCATTTGTATCATTTTGTCAGTTTGATTAATATAGCGGCATGCCATGTTTTTAAAAACTTAGGGACGTCTATTGAATGTATATTCAATTTTATAAAACTAAATAATACCTAAGAAAAAACGAAAATGAACCGCGCGAAGCGCGGTATGTGTGTCTAGTTCAGCTACAAATCCAGTTGGATTTGGTCAGATTTCCAGGTCTTGTCTGTTTTGAATCCAAGCCTTTTGTATACTTGACGGATCAAACGGCTGATCAAATTTGTTTAATTTCTTTTTAAATTTTCTAATGAGGTTAGCAAAAACAAGCATTCTCGTTCCAATAAAATTTAAGTATTTCAAAAGAATTCAAACGAATTCGGTATACCTGACTACTTTAACCGAATTTCCTTGGATTACCTAAAAAGTACCTTTTTACGTAAAATAATAATCTTCCTGGTTAAAATTTTGGAGTTATTCAGATTTTGTATTAAATTCGATTCAAATCCATGCAAGTTCATATTGATTGCTTGGCCTTGTCCGCTTTCGTTCGGACATATCAGAAATTCATCCGCTAGGGATTGCTTCGGTTTATTGCTGATATAAAACCTGATTCAAAATCTGGATAAAGTCGTATGTAACCGTATAGGCAATACAGTTTTGTTCAGGATTAGGTATAGCTAAATATACGTCCTGCCATCTAGCTGATAAAATTTTACGTGAAAAGTTATTTTTTCCAAAAATGAAATTGAAGAAGTCTTAAAATTAGCTGAGTCCCCATAAACATAATTGTATCGTTCTAACGGTACCTTAATTATTTGTGGACCATATTAGAAACCATCGAACAACATATCGAACAACACGATGAGCTTGGGTACCGTCACGGACTCAGTTCCTGATCAGTACCCAGTTCCTGATCATTTGGTTACATTTATTACTATTTTGACTTTAATGTATAAAAAAATTTGTTTTAAAAAAATAATTAGTAACAGTAACTATTTCGTAGTCATATAAAAGAACTTTAAAAGTTACTAGTAAAATACATTTTTAAGATAAAAATTTATTTGCTTACATCATTTCTTTAAAATTTTGTAATAGATCGTAGAAAAACTTATGTAATTAAGTTATTCAACAGTTTATTCGTATAAATCACTTAAAACATTCATATAAAATATTATTGATATTTGTAAAAACGTGTGATTATAAATAGGGTCCAAATTCTTATCGTTTACCCAATTCCTGATCAGTATTAATAACATGTTTTAAGTGTGTTTAAAAATCTTAAAATTCACAAATAATTGTAATAACATAATTCTATAAGTAGTTTTAATCCATGCGTAAATAATTTATCATGCAAAAGTCGCAGAAAACGTAACAATAAATCACAACACTATGTGCATTTTATAGGTTAAAATATATGCTCGCACGCGAGTCTATATCGTGCAGTAGACAGAGTACGAATAACCGAACACTTTTACCTCGCCTAAGTTTCACATTTATAATCACACAACCAAAAAATGTTATATTTTAGTATATCTACTGTATTAGTATTGCTTAATAAGTTTTTGTTTATCATATAAAATACTTATGCGTCAATAATATATGTGATCAGGAATTGGGTCTTGATATGATCAGAAACTACTCCCATACAAATCTTAAGTGATCAGGAATTGCTCCCACAGCTTTTTTTCTTTGAGGCTTTATATTTAACTTAATTTTGATTATTTATGTATTTTTTCAATTTTATATTAAAGATTGACAGTTATATTTGTTATTAGAAATTTAATTTTCCATGAATACCTCATATTTACGCTTTGACACAACAAATAACGTGACGACGTGCCTTAACCGATCAGGAACTGGGTCCTTGACGGTAGTCTGAACAAGTCGAGCCGAACAGTTCGGCATTATCACGTCTAACGTCACGCCAATCAGACTGCAAGAACGCTGGAGGTAAAACTACGTGTTACCAGTAAAGCTACTGGTAACCACAAGCTCTCACCAGCCAATCAAATATCAAGAACACTGGAAGTACAACACATATAACATCAGATGTGAAAAAACTTAATTATAGAACCATATTTTTCGGTCTAGTACACTTTTTACTTTTGAAAAATAATTAAAAATAATACAGCGTTTTTTATGTTATACCTACATTGAAAATATTTTTACATTGAATCCGGGAATGCTCGTAAATTATAAATAATTATTCCTAAAATTTTTTTAAAAAACGCTGGCATATAATTTGGTACTATGCTTTCTCAAAGAGAATTTAATTCAAATTATTATAAATAAGGAAAAGCTACGTAGTACCGCCCATCATGGTTATTTTCCGGTCTAATTATTTACATCTAGTTTCATTAGATTCTACAATAAATTTTTATCTATAATAACCAATCTATACCTATAAAAGATTGAATTATTGTTTCTTTTTCTTTCATTGCAAACAAATGCATAAGACACAAAAACACATCATTTTTTAAAATCACTCATTTAGAAATTTTACTACTATTTAACACATATTACTTACTTTACAAATTCCATCATCAAAATAGTATACAAATTATAATTTTTCTATGATATATTATAGATAGATATATTAAAACATTTTTAAGAAAATCAAAAAATAATAATATTTTTAATATAATATTATCTTTCCAGTTTTTGGATTTTTTCGAGCAATATAATGCATAAAGTTGGCTAGAAGTGTAGAATAGTAAATCTCATATATAATAATACTTAATATCTACAAGAAAAAGAATAACGATAAAGCTTATAGAGATTTTGTTATATACAGGGAATAAGAGTATCGTTTAAATTGAATAATCTGTAATATTTTAGAAGATTATGAACCAAAGCCGTTCAACGGGCTAAAAACAAATTTTAACACCGAAAAAACAGCTTTTTACTATATAACTTTACAGCTATGCATTTTACATGAAAAAGTTAAATGGAAAAGTTGTAGATCTTTGAAAAATACAACTTTTTATCTTGACACCAAGACGCGAAAATGCTTTTAAATCAAGTTAATAGTCCAAAAACGATTTTTGACATCGAAAAATGTAGTTTTTTAATATATTATACAATCAAGCAAACGCGCAGTGTGAGCAAGGCGAGCGCGAAGCGCGAGCTGAGTACGGTCGTACCTCTAATGCAAAACGCGAAGCGTTTTGCATGCCTTGCATTGCGAAGCGATGCAAGGCGCGGAGGAGTTTAAGAGCGAGCGAAGCGCCGGAGCAGACAAGTCACATGCGGCCGAAAGCCGCGTGTGGCGCGCTAGTTCATACATGTAGATATAGTTTCCCAAGTTAAAAAGCAAAGCATGGTGCAGATGGGTGTATACCTTTTCACTAACGCCACGGCTACCGCGGTGGTAGTTTTTTCCCCCAGTACCGCAGATTGAACGAATGGTGATATACTGATATGCCACATACTAACACATATACACACATACAGTTACACGCACATCCACACCCACACCCACACCCACATCCACACCCACACCCACACACACGCCTACATACACACACACACAGACATTTTTTAAGACTACTTTAGTGTATTCGGGCTCCGCAAGGCATAAAACATGTTTATACATTAAAAAAACATAAACAAAATTTACCATCACAAAGCCTTCTCTTTGAGAAAGCAAATAGAAGAAACACATTCATAGATATGGTTTTATTCCGAAGATTCTTTTGAAAGTCTCACACGACCATGACGATTTTCTAAATAACAAATAGCATAAATACGATTAAACACGTGATAATTTACAATAACTTAAATCTAATGATTAATCACGTGCTAAATCATGTGATTCATTGTATAATAAGATCACGTAATAAAGTATGCAAGGGCGAGTGCAATATTTTAAATCAAAAGATCAATCACGTGATACCTCTCGTAACAAATCAAATTAACATAAAAAATCACGTGATGACCCGCACTTGATTAAAGCATAAGCGATTAATCATATGATAATTCATACACGTACTAACTTAAATCACATTATTAATCACGTACTAAATCACGTGACTAAGCACCCAAAAAATCACGTGATCGCTTACTAAATCTGTTTCAATCGTGCATTGGGCTCTCCCATAAAGAAACCGGAAAGCCCCGCCGATCGCATCATCGCTTTATAATCCCGTACCTCGATGCCCTCGCTGACTCTTTCTCTCTCGCCTCATCCCTTTTCCACAACCGTCCGTCCGCTTCTCCGCTCCCAGCAGACAGCTATATAGTATATATGCACCTCTACACGTACACGCGTTAAAACACACACACACTCTCGCGACTTATATACACTATCTATATACTATCGTCGCTGCCCCCCCCCCCCCCGCGAGGAGAAAAATACACCCGCGGAATATCGCCCGTGTCGCTCGTCGTCGCGAAGTAAGGAGGAACACAGAGGAGAAACGAAACCGAGTACAGTGTGCGCACACTCGCGTCTCACCACGCACGGACTATACACACTCGCTCTCTCTCACTCGCGTGTAAGGTAGAGAGCGCGGAGAGTGGATACTGTATATACTCGCGTAGTCCGGTGGTGTAACCCCGACGACGAGCACCGCCGATCGACCGCGCGGCCCGCCGAGGACGAGAGCGCCTCTCGCAGACGTCAAGTCATTTCGCGTGGCAAAAGGAAAGAAGTAAATATTATTAACAAGTGTACGGGGGGGGGGGGGGAGACAAGTCGGTCTGGCACGTGGGGAGCGGGGCCGCGCGACTCGCTCTGCGGGAAAGTGTCGTCCGTCGAGCGAGCGGTGCGCTCGACGAGTCTATGTACAAGCGGCCACAGCATCCTCGAGGAGGGAATGTAATATAGAAAGTGGTCCATTGTCCGCGGTGCGCCGTCGTGCTTCCCGATGCCGCGGGTGGCTGCGGATTCGCGAGGATGACGATTGTCATCGGCTGCCGTGTGCCGGATAACGCAGCGGTATCTGATTCGTGATTTTTTTTCTTGTTGTTTTTCTTTTCGTTTTTTCTTGGTACTCATAGGTGCGCTGAGAAATAGACCCGCGGTGCACGTGAACTTTGTAATAAATAGAGAAAGAAGCGAGCAGTGGGGTTTTAGATGTTCGTTGAGTGCCGGACAGTATGCACCGTGGCTGCTGACACGTAGCTGTAGCTTGTGTAGCTGTAGCTGGCGTTTTTTTTTTGAGGGGGATATAAAGAAGGAGAGGAAGATTCGAGAGAGAAAGAGAGAGGCAAGATGGGACAGTCGTCGAGTAACAACACCGGCCACAGTGGTGAGTTTTATTATTTATTTTTGTTTCTTTTTTTTGTATACTTTTTTAAATATGTATACTTGTCAGTGGGAGGCTGCGGAGTGTATGTTTTTCTTTTATTTATGTTCGTGACTTTTGAGGTTAGGTTGGAGGATTTTTGAAATTGTAATTGGGAGAACGATGAGTTATACGTGAATGTGTGTTTTTTTGGATGGGTGATTCATAATGCGTGGATAAAGGGTTAGGATGCGAGAGTGGACCGCGGCTTTGAGGTTAAGTTGCGTCGAGCGCGAGATCAGGTGTTCTGCTGAGTATGAGTAGTCGCTGGCTGCTCCTGCTGTTGTGGCCTGTGTATTTTTAGACGGTGTTTATAATGCCAGTGACGGATAAAAAGTATTTTTATTAAAGTAATTATAAAAGTGTTTTCGTTATGATCGTCTTTTAAGTTTTCATTAAAATTAATATTGTATTGTTTTGAGGAAGGAATACGTTGACGTTTTGAATAAAAACATTGCCCAATGTAAGATGCGTAGAATGAAATTTTTTTTTTGTTTAATTAGTAAGGTTTTGGACAAACAAAATATTGTGCAGTTTATCACATTTGTAAATGTGACAAATAAAGGTATAGTTTCATCACAAATACCTACATTATTTTTATACTTGTGTACGTTCATACAAATTTTCATGCATTTTTAAACATTTTTTAAACATTTTTTAAAATTTGTGCATATTTCTACAACGTTGGAGAGTAATTTCACATGTTACCTATCAAAGAAAATTTGAAAAAATTACTAAAGATAAGTAATTGTAGCTAAATGTGAAAGCATATGCAAAAATATGAGAAGAATCTTAAAAGTTATTTTCCAAATTAAGTGAAAATTATATTTCTTACATTTATTAAATAATTTACATTTTCTCATTCTTAATTACCCTTTCTTTTCCGCTATAGACTTGCAATTTTCATTAATAATCACCGATCATATCTCATCAAATTACCCTAAAATAATAATTACTCCAATTTCACAGCTTCCCTTAAAAATGTTCAAATTCGCAAAATGAATTCGCAAATCTTTTGGCAATAGATCTCACACCTCACTAAACTCACAATATTTATCAACAACAAACACCCGCAGCTCCTCCCAACTACCCTATAAAACCAACAATCACCTCAATTTCCCGGTCTCCCTTGCAAATTTCTTAAATTCGCGAAGCGAAAAGAAACCCACTTCTGGCACGCGAACAATGGGCGCAAAATCTCCAAGGTATATAATAAGTATCAACACAGCGCAAAGGAAACTGGGCCACCAGGAAGAGAGAGGCGCGCACATTTTCCGTCCCCCGGCGTTTTGAGGTTATTGATTTTGCCTTTTCGAAGAAACGCGCGCCCCATAAAAAAAAGAGAACTGGGTCAACGGGCTAATCGCGCCTAGGTTTGTTTTGTGTGGGGGAGGGAGGGGGAGAAGAGCCGTTTGTAGGGCACCGAGCGCGCGCGCGCGACCCTTCGCTCGTCATAATTGTTGCGCATTCGCTTGTATGTGTGATTTATGTAGGCAGTGTGAAATTGCATTATATCGGCTATGAGCGGCAAAATCGGAGCAACGGAGGATTTGTTACTTACTTTAGATTTTCTTTGGAAGAAGAGAAATTGTATAAGGCTATAAATGTAATGTTACTGTAATCTTTACACAAAATTCTAGTACAAAGTAGGTTCATTTAATTCAAAATTATGAAAAATTACGTGAATAAGTAAATTTTACTGTAATTTTTACAAAATTGTACTAAAGGTACAGTGATTTCTTGGATTTTGGTAGATTCCGTTGAAATTACTATAGTTTCTATTAAAATATCGCTAACTATAAAATTTACTACCTATATTGCAATTTTTCTGTGTTATATTTGATTAAAATTTGTTTACTATTTTAATAACAAATTTGTGTGATAAACTATTGATTTTTACATTATTGTAGCACTCATTTTGTAGTAATGTTAATAAATATTATTCTATACAAAACACGGTGATTAATGCTCTCTTTTTATAATAAAGAAAAGTAATAGAGATAAAATAATTTTCTGATGTCTTATAATTACTTAAAATTTAATGATTTATTGTTAATTACTTCTGCTAAATTCTAGGGTAGTTATATTCTAAGTAGCGCATCATGAAATTTCAACCTTGTATATTTCATAAATTTTAAATCACTCTTGAACTTAACGATTTCACTTTCATCCTCGTAATCGACTAACGATTATCATTCCTCATTAATTAATCTCACGCCGGATGTTTTTTAATCTCAAAGGTTAGGAAGATTACGTTGCAACGACGTCGCGACTGGCAATAAACGACATTTTTCAATCATTCCTTAAAACACGAATTGCATAATTATAATTTTTATCGTACAGCATATACTTTACAATCGTGCATCACTGAATTAATTACCAACGTGAATACAGAGAAGCGCCAATTTTCAATTGGAACATTTTAGATTGTTTCGAACTCTCTGTTGTTATTCTTACGCAATATTGTATTGATAAAAGATAATAGCAGCTTCTTGTATTTTTTTTGCGGGGCATCGCAGTTCGCGCGCGGCAGCTGATTTACTGTTTACAAAAGTCGCGCGGCGCCACGTCGGTATCGGTTTTTCTACCTTGACGACGGCGGTTCGTTTACCGACGCGCGATACGACGTAAGCTACGGTGTAGTATGAGATTTCACCGATTGGGGCGCGACGATGCAGTATTTGTACAACCAGTAGGTTTGTATATTTGGGGATTTTGAATTTGATAAAACGGTAACATATGAAAGTAGGCTTCTTTGATTTTTAGAACTGGAGGAATGCGAATTAAATGTACGTTATTCTCATGTGATATTAATTAACTGCAGAAGACGAAAACAAATAGTTTTGTTATAAATTTAATTATAATCACCTATTTGACTAATATTTTATATTTACTCTGTAACTTAGGCTTACTGTGTCTAATTATGGTCACTAGTGATGTAGGCCTAATTATCAAAATAAAATATTTAGAAAATTCTAATTTCAATCATTCGTAGAAATAGTGCCAGAGCTTCAAAGTACAAAATGATAAAACTTATACTTTTGAAAGTAGAGTTCCAGCTACTGACTAAATAAACGAATTGCATAATCGGCATTCTTTACGATAAAATCGCATTATTTCATTTTCATTTATGGGGTGAAAGCCACTAGTAGTTGATCACCGGTAGCCTGTTACTTTGATTAACTGATGCATTTTTATAAATTGAAATTATAAATTTTTTACTTTAGATCTTGTAAGCACGCTATACTTCGTTATACAACTACGTAGAGTGAAATTTTATATTCGACGCAATTTTTCAACGACTAAAAATATATTAGCAGCACTGAACTCGTCACTGAAAGAAATTGCAGTTATATATTATTAAAATTCTAAAACAGGCAACAATTCTAAACGGCAGTAAGAAAATCATAAAAATGCGAATACATTATAGATGCCGGACATTATAAGAAAATAAAATACAAAAACTAACTTGGCGATCGATAAAAACGATGAGAGACGGTGGTCGACAGTTACAGAATACTAAACAAAAATTAAGGTAAACGTCTTAGCGGTTGGGCAAATTTCGCAATAACTGTTGATCACACATTTTATTGTGAATTCCATTGCATTTGGGTAATAAATAAAGAATATTTAAAATGTAAATATTAAACTATTTTTATAGTTTATCTAGCATATGTCATTGTACATAGACGTTTATAAAGTAATGTTTAGGTGTCCAAGTAATGGGCTTGAGCATCCAATCACTGATACTTTTACCTTAGTAATTAAAATATAAAGCTTTTTCCAACACTGATAATAAACATTTGTTTGAAAACAATTTATTTATTTATTTATTTAGTTTTAGTATGCGAAAAGAAGAAATGCTTCAAACGAATACACGGGTATGTGTATTGTGTACTTTTCTTTTTCTTTTTCTTTTTCTTTAAATGTCTGTAGAACTCTAAACGAGTCTTCTTCTATACTTATTTTCAGAAACAAGTTCACTTAAATTTGGTTATAAAACTTTCTTGTATTAAGAAACTTTCCGAGTTTCTTACTTACAGAACCTAGTATGTTTTTACTTTGTTGCATCGCATTTTTAGTATGAATTCCTTCCTAAAGTAAAATAAAATGTACAAAATATAATTATTCATTCATACTTATACAGTGCGTCTCATAACTATAGAAACACCAAAAATTTTTACATTTAAATCTGTGTATTATACCTTTTCTTAAAAAACCTGTAACTTTCGAAGCAAAAAACCAAGGATAATTTTAAAAATAGCAAATAAAAGGCAATTTTATTCTCTTTAAGACGTTACCAAAATATTGTGTCTACATTAACTTATGAAAAATTCACGGACGATTTAAACAAAACTTGAATACTAGATAAAAAATTTACGTTGATTTAAATGGGTCTAAAAATTTATAGTGTTTCTATAGTTATGAAACAACGATAACTTCTTTAATGTTGATGCGAAAGAAATATTCTAGTAATGTTTTAAAGAGAATATATTTTCCATTCATTGGCTTTTTGCAAAATTATCCTCGGATTTTTGCTTCCAAAGTTACAGGTTCTTTAAAAAAAGGTATAATATACACATTTAAACGTGAAAATTTGTGGTGTTTCTATAGTTATGAGACGCACTGTATACTCGATTAAACTGAAATCCGCGAAAATAAATGAATGCGCAAAGGAGAGCTATAACAATCAAATGTAGTAAAAAGAGTTCTCTCAGTACAACTTCTCACCAAAGGCTTACCACCGCATTAGCATTATACAAGCTCCACCTCCACCCCCGCGACAATCTGCTTCGCACGTGTACACACCCCGCGCTGTGCCATCCAAAACGACAACACCCACCTCGCGTTCACCTTCGACTTTTCGCCCGTTCGCACGTTCCGCGCTCCAAGAGCGATTTACAGCCCCGCGTTGCACCAGCCATCGTAGTCGGCCACATTGGCAACACATGTTCCCACTGCCGCCGCACCACTTGTCCCCGCGTTCATCTCTTTACCTGCGGGACGCGGCCTTTCCTGCACATGCCCTCTCTCGAGGAGACGAGACCTGCGACGACTTGGACCGTCTGCGCCTTTTTCTTATACGAGAGAATACCTGGACGTGCGCCGCGCGCGTTTTTCCCTGCGGCATTGGTGCTTTCCGATGTGACTGCGCGCGAGCATCTGGCGCGGGAGGGAAAATCTGTTGTTGCGTTTCTTTCTGGTATAGGTATATGGATGGAGTTTTTTTTACTTGCGTTTCGTCGTCTTGATGTGCGGGGATTTGGAGTTTTTGGGGGAGGTTTCTTTAGGAGAGAGCGTGGGACTCGGAAGTGTGTATGTGTGAGAGGAGTTTTTTCAGAAGAATTGGGGTTGATGGAGGGGTGCTCGGTGTTTTAAGGAGTTCCGGAGTTCCGGAGTTCCGGTTTTAATGAGGATGGTGGGAGTGATCGGGAGAGGATATATGGTGTTCGATTGGAGTATATTGAAAATCTTCTCACGAGGGCAGGTATTTTACAAGTGTATGTGTGTGGAAGAGTTGGAAAGGTTTTGTTAGAGAGTTCCATCCCACAGTGTGAAAATTGTAAGTAATTGATATTGATTATATTTTACTTGTAAAATGATATCTGTAAAATACGTTTTTAGCATCGTATCATATTTATTCAAATATAATGAATCTAAACTTTGACTTTTAAAATGCTAGATTTACTAGGGAAGTTTGTCACGTGCAAAGTACATGATTTTGGAGTTGTTTTCAAAATTACAGTTCGAACAAAAATTAAATGTAGATTTTAAGTTTACTTTTTCAAAACTCATTTTGGTTCTAAGCTCTTTTTTAGGTTCCTATCAAAATCTATGCGACTTAGCCGAAATATTAAAAATCTCGCCCAGATCTCACTCGTACGCATCACAAATAGTATACGAAGGGTCGAATTTCACATAACGTAAATTATTTGCATTAAAGAAATGGTATATTTACATATTTTAATAGTTTCAATATATTAGAAGTCCAGTGTATACCCTTTTGCAAGTACGCTTATATATTGAATTTAAGCTTTAAATTCTACTTGAATATCAAGTGACATTTATTATTGACAAAAAAATCCTTTTTAGGATATTATAATAAGAATCAACGAAATGCTATATACGAATTATCTAAAATTTAATGATATTTATAATAAAAGGGGAAGGGGATGGATGCTTTGACTACCAACTGCATTTTTTACTTAAAAATTTGAATTTCAACGATTCTGCTGAACCATTCCGCGCAATTTTAGAATGTAAAAAGAGAAAAAGCGCGTATTGGAATGAATCCAATTAATTCTTATCTATAAGCAGATGACTTACATTGTTATAGAATTACGTATAAATTAAAATGAACTTAGATAACATTGATTTGTGTGCTTTGAATTCGCATTCAATTTATAAATTTTTAGTTTAAATTATTGCTCCAAAATTATTATTGATCGTTTCGTTGCGTCGAATCAGTGAATATATTTGAATTCGTAAGTTTACGCAAAAGATTTAGATACATTGCAATTAGTTTTTTCTTAAGGGGATACTGTCAGGTTAATATTTTTTTAGCGCCAGCGTTTACTTTTTGAAAATTCTACAAATGATTGAAGAATTGTAAATAATTTTACTCAAACAATGCGAGTGATGGGATCTTAAAGAAGCTTTATTGGGAACTAATTATTCATTTTTTTACTATTCCAAGTTTCTTGCGTAAACTTTTACTCCTGGACTCATCCCAGAACAGTGCGATTCGGCGTTCCAAAGTTCCTTGACACATCACTCTGTCCCCGTTTGAACTCCGCGCCCCGTCTTGGTAAACATCGTGGCACAAGCAGTTATTTTTCTCCACACACGCACACACATAGCCATAAGCGCTCGCATTTATGAAAAGACAACAAACCCTTCAATTTCATCCTCGCATGCATGCACAACGGTCCGACCGCGAGCCCGGTGCAATTCAAACGACAAATTCATCGAGCGAAAAAACAGCTATAATAAAATGTGCACTTGCAGATCAACGACCGACGCGTGGCCCGGGTATATACAAGAAGAGTCAACGTATACTTGCGCACCTTCCGCAAAATGCCGAAAAAACACGCCCTAACTGTATGAGATACAGTTTCTTTTGTTTTTTTACGTAAATTTTTATTAAGTTTAATAGAAAAAGCATCAATTTAAACTTCGGTATATTTGATAAAGATAAATGTAAATAGGAGCGATCAGCATCTAATAATTTCCATTTCAAGCATCATAATCGCTTATTCGGAATAACTTCATACTTGCGCTTTTTACTGATAGTTTGAGAAGAATGTTAACAGTTTACACGCTTGTTTTTATCGTGTGCAAAAATGTTCTGTTTGATATTTATAATGATCGAGAGTTTTTTAATTATTATATAATAGTTCTTAAACTATATAATATATCTACACTTAGTATTTTTAAATATTTTCGAGTTGTTCTCAACCTCTATTTATCCAAAAACGTTACATCCTACGTGATTTAAAAAAAATCGTTGCAAAGCGATTAAAGATTTTTTTCTTCTATGTACTATATTATATATAATAGATCCATATGTATATCCTTAAAATAGTTAAAAAAGCGTTTTTAATCTTTCCATCAACCACGACATAAAAATATCACGAAGATAGATTTTACCATAACACAATTTAGTGCAAATGAATGTTTTGGACGCTAAGTGATTATATAAAGCTACATGGTTACAAATACAATTCAAAGGATTAATAAAAAGTAATTAAAAACTCATCGTATCTCTTGTTTCCCCGAATCTCCCCAAATTTGCTGAAATACTTACCTACCAAGTAACCACATTTTTCCACAATCTTCTTCATTCTCGTATGTACATACCCCAGCAACAGCAACAGCAGCAGCAGCAGCGGCAATAATCGCGGTTTTACTCCAAGAGCGCAAGCAAGCGAGAGACAGAGACAGAGCACAGTATAAACCCGGGCCTCCACGAGCTCCGTGCACGCCGTGTATCTGCCATATGACAATAACATCTGTGCGGCCCACGCTCGCGCTCCTGCTTATATTCGGCGCTGCTGCTGCTGCTGCTGCTGTTGCTGCTGGCTGGAAGAAAAAGTGAGCAGCTTGCAGGCCTCGCCGCAGAGCTACACGCGCTTCTATAATACCTACTCTTTAATTTTGTCCGAGTGAGGAGGAGAGTGTTTTAGAGGACGAGGATGATCTTTCGGTGTAAGGTATATAATAGTCATGCAGCCGACTGATGGATGCTCTGGATTATTGCGTTATTATGTGTGTGTGTGTGTGTGTGTATTATGTGCGTCGTGGGTAGTTTATTGTGGTATTAGAAGGGAATTGATTGGGGGACTGCGTGTTGAATCGGTGGCAGGGGGAGAAGAGATGGAATATCGTTTTTTTGGAATGTTAATCGAAGAATGTGGTTTAGGTGTACCATGATAAATTTGTATAAGCGCTAATCTTCAACGTTGAGTTTAATTAGTTGGATTTTTGAGATTGGCTCCATAATTTTAATAATCTAATTAAAGGGTTTTTATCAACTTTTAAGGGAAGAAGATACAGGTTTTTGGTCAAAACCCCGATTTTATTTTTATTTTTTTAATAATGAAAGAAGTTTCAAAAGGAAATTTGATTTCTTTAAGCTGTTTTAATTATTTTAATATTTTCGTTTTTATCTAAAAATATACTTGTCAATGCTTAACTGATTTTGTTTTTTTCTATAGCTTCTTCCCTTAAGCCATAAAAGTCTATACGCTTACGCATGAAATAGCCATACGTCAACCCAATAGGTATGCATGTGATTTGTAATTTTGTATTAATTATTACGATAAATCAAATTAAATTAAAATTATTTATAAAAAAAGAGGATTATTTTAATAGAAAAGAAGCTGTCATTGTACAAATATTAAGTAAATCTCAAGCTATGCAATATGAAGGATTTTGAAGTTGTAAAATATAAACTTTGAGTAAATTAACACTGTTCGATTCCATTTCACAACTAAAACAAGAAGACTTTTAACTAACTACTAAACTTCAAGTTATGCAAGGTGAAGGATTTTGAAGTTTTAAAATATAAACTTTGAGTAAATTAACACTAAGCTGCTCGATTCCATTTCACAACATAAACAAGAAAACTGTTTATTTACAAGTTAACAAAAACAATAATATTTTATGTATCATTCTAAAATATTATTATATACTGCTTTCATTAAAGTGACACTGAACGTAAGCCCGCATTATAATTTTACTTATTTTACTAGAAACATAATTTACATAATTAAATTCCTATATGTAATCCGTATATCAGTTTAAGCAGCAAATAATAAATCTTACACGCACGATCAATTGCCTTTCATAATGTTTAAGATTAGAACCTCGTCACTGCAACATCATTTTCCAATTTCACGCAAAAGTCGTTAAAACTTCTAAAATTCTAAGAGAAAATTATTCAGTCCTTGCAAAACCACAAATACAACCAGTCCAAAAAAGAATACATAAAACCAAACAAAATATCAAAGTATATAACCAGCAAATCACGCATCTTTCCAAAAACCATCTCAGTTCACTCTCCCTCTCCCCCTCCATCTCATCGCACACACCCCATCGCATTTTCCGGAAACTCGCTCCTCATCCCATTTAAACCCCCGTACGCGGAAGCCTTAGCTCGCTGTGATGTGCATCTCGCCTGCTGCTGCAGACGCCGCGACGCGCAGGGCAGCGACCCAATTCCTTGCCCGCGGGCGACTATATACTACACGTACACGCGCGTGCGATATATTTATAACAACCCCGGCGCGAAAATGCACGGCGCGCGCGCGCCGCGTCGTCTCGTGACGCACGTAGAGGCAGCTGCGCTGCATATAAGCGAGAGAGGAGAAGAGAGGAGAGTCTAATGACTCTCTGGAAATTCAATTCCGTGGATGCGCGAGGAGTGGGTATAATGTGGTAAGCGCATAGTAGACAGGCGAGGCGTCTTACAGTGCAGAGGAAGATAGATAGATAGATACTTTATTTCGATGTAACATCAAAAAGATACAGGATTTAAAGTGCAAAATAATTCTTTCGTAATTCACAGTCGTCGTAATTGACCTTGAATAAGATAGTCTTGTAATCACAGCTCGTTATAAATTCGTGTTTATCACGTATCGTCAATGGTTATAATCGCTCATCATGCAGTTAAAAGTTACATAGCATACGCACAACTTACAAATGATATATCTATCGCGTCAAAGATTTAAAATACTCGTGCACACATTCGCCACATTCATACAACTATTTATGCTTATAGATACATTCATACTTAGCAAAATTACGAGAACAACACACACATTCAGGCGCTTAATTTGGTTGGTCAGCGCTCTGTTGCCTGAGGTATCTATATAAAGCAGTTTTAAATTTACATAGAGACGGAAGATATCTCACGCCGCATGGGAGGGTGTTCCAGAATCGCGAAACTTGGGCCTTAAAGGAACAGAGGCCCGTATCAGTGCGCGATCCCGGAACTGAGAGCTCCTTTACACCATTCCTACTGGATGTCCTGGCTGTGTTCTTACCAAAGAGAGCTACAAGATACGGAGGTTGGACCATAGTAATAGCTTTATATAATAGCAACCAGCCAAAGTACTTCCTGTAAGGAGTGATGTGCTCGTCCCTCTTGACGCCGCATACGTATCTCACACATGAATTTTGAAGCCTTTGCAGTTTAGTCTCAAGGTCACCCGACACGTCAAGATAAACCACGGAACAGTAATCTAAAGAGGTACTTACCAGTGCATATGCAAGCTGTTTACGCTTATGAATAGAGTGTGGGAGAGAGAGATAGAGAGAGAAAGCCCTTTAAGGTGATGTAGTCGATCTGGGGTATAAAATTATGGTTGCGATTTTTTTTGCTAGATAAGTTTTGACGATTTCAAGTGTTTCTTTCTTGTAATTTGATACTTTAAAGGCATCCAGGTTTGCCATTTTTTGTATTACTGTGCGTTAATTGCTATATTAAATCGGAGCGTCCGCAATGATAACCACATTTACGCTCCGCGGAGAGAATTTTCTGATAAGACTACCATATAAATCATTGTAAACGTGGGAATGACTTCAGTGAAAGATAAGTTACCCTGATGAACGATATATATATATATATATATATATATATATATATATATATATATATATATATATATATATATATATATATATATATATATATATATATATATATATATATATATATATATATATATATTTTACTAGACGGTCGTAATTGCCCTGATTCACGGTCAAATTTACGGAATAGCAAATATTATAATGAATAATGTTAATTTTTATCGTTCATTAGTGTAATTTTTCCTCTGAAGTCAGAATTTCCTACGTGTACGGGGATTGTCACGGTAATTATTATCAAAAAATTCTCTTTGTGTATTATGAGATTGAAGTTATGCATGTTTTTCTATAATAGGGTTTTTAAGGACGTTGACGAACAATACACTAGAACAATGCAATAGTTTTGGTAGACTAAAAATGTCCGGAAGTAAGTTGTTTTGAATGAGGCATAAAAATTAATATCCATCATTGTTAGGGTGATTTTTGACTATAAAATTTATATAAGTTGTTAACGTCATATTAAAGTGTGTTAATTTAACATTAGCAGTAGTTATGTTTACATGAAACTGTTAAGAAATATATTTTTTTAAGAATACAATAATTGCCTCATCCCGCCCCAAGGTACTTTTCGTTAGTTTTTCTGGAGGTACTTATATTAAATCGATACTTTGACACGATGAAACAATGATTCCGAAGGGATTACATCTTTTCTACTATAGTAATTTGATAAATACATATTGGTACATTCTCCGACTTTTCGACTTATGAATTTTTATGGCCTGCTGAAGACATGTATCCTACAGGGACCGCACGGTACCAGAGGGTTAACCCTCCAGGTTAAACATGTATTATCGAAGAACAATGTTTTAGTATTTAAAGAAATATAATATATTCAAAAGGAAAATTTAAAAAATTTAAAGAATTTTAAAAAGTATTTAAAAGATATATTATATTTTTATACCCATGAATAAAATACTTTTTCTTTCTTGTCGCGTTTAAATTAAATGCCCTTTTATAATTATTTTTATATAAATATTCAGAAACTTAATCCTAATTTCAGGCTAATTCGTTGAAAACTTTATTGTGAAGAACAGATGAACATTTTAAATAATTATTATAATAGTTGAGTAAAAATTATTTTTCTAATAATTATCTTTGTTTTATAAATACGTATTCCATCATATCATATATGACTAGTGACTAAGTCTAAAATTATTTTGAATGAGCTTTCAGTTTGCAAATTGTATAAATAAATAAATAAATATAATATTTTTCAAAATAAATAGTTTTATGAGAATTCTTTCATTGCACAAAATAATTAAAAATAGTTATAGTATATGAAATTCATGAATTTGGAATCAATAATATTTTATGCAATACCAGATACCTATAAATAATTATATAAATGCACTTATATAATATAGCGTATTTATGATAATATTACAGTAATTGTCGCGCTAAATTACTGATATTGCCCTTTTTTTGCATATGTCTAAAAATATATCAGCGCTTATACCCCACGTGCGCTATCCGTTTCCGTTCGCATGCGTTAGGTCCACATGGCGTGTAAATAATATCCTTTGGCTTGGGTTGCGAATATGTAAAAAAAGATCGGGACCCCCTTGATGGCTTGAAATGAATATATAATGACTGAAGTTTCTTGGTATCCGGCAATATTTAAAAGGTACGTTAATGCGTAAAATTATTTACGAAACATAGTGCATTTGAAACAAATAATTTCGATCATTACTATTACTTATGTTTCTTGCATTTGGTGTGAGTTTTTCACTTATAGTCGAATATGTATAAATTTTTATGAAATAAAATAGGAACGTCGCCTGTAAATATAATAACATGATTTTTTTCCGCGAATCGATCGACATTGATATAGTCTATAACATGAAAAAACAACTGAATAAAAAAAACTTTTTTGGCTCTCGTTCCCGCAAATCTGTCATTCCTCTCTAGCGCTTTTTGCTCTGTAATTTCCTTCCTCTGTCTCTCACTTCACCTCACACTCTCCTTTGATCTTTATTCCAAAATAATGTTGACTTAGCTGCGCCTCGAAACTTCTTTTTTCTGCTCTTTCTCTCTACGGTTATATATACGAGTGCAACAAATGCAAGATTGCTCCTTTGACTGCACATTTGAATGAATTGTTAATGTTAACAGTTAAGATATAAGTAAAAAATCAAAAGTCTATCGAACGATACACTAAGGCAGACAAATGTTATTGTCAACATTTTTATTGCAGCTAGTAAATGATTTTCACTGATTTTCTAGTAATTCTGGTTATTATTATTATTTATCAAGGTGCAGATTAGTGTAACGATGGCAAGTTTTTAAGCATAAATGAATTTAGTACATGAAGCTTTTGAATTTTAACTTACTTGAATTTCGCACATGAAATTTTTGAAACTGTATAGTATTGTGTAACTATTACTAAATCATCACATACATACATTGCTAAATGAGATACTTTCACGAAATTCATCAGTCATTCTAATACAAAAGAATTATGAGTCTACTAATATGCAAGAAGTGTACTGGACCTCCTAATTAGGGATTTCATGAAATTAGAATCAGTTGAATTACTTGAATATTCAGGTTATTATTAAAACGATATGATTAAATTGCTACCTAAAAATCAGTATCCTTGCATAAACCAATATCCAAATTGAATCCTTTGAAGTCGTCGACTTAGAATTTATTTTTGACTATGTGGAATATTAACAGAGTTATGGTTCTTGAAAGTAATCCTAACTTTTACTAATTTATTATTCATATATTTTATAACAAGACCTAATATTTCATAAACCAGGGTCTATTACAACACTCGATACATATGATTCACTTAATTTCCAGGTGTCAGAATTAGCTGATAAACAATGTACATACGTATAATCCACAGCTCCGCCACTCTTCTCATTACCAACAAGCCTATTTTCTAGATAAACCCACTTAATTCTATCCATTTTCTCCATTTCCGTTCCACCAAACCCACAATCATTCCCCCACACCTCTATATACAATCAAATGCACCCCACGACACTTGCACCCCCGCGCACCGTCCAAGCATCCAGCTGACACCCAGTCCTTCCCTCGACCACCAGTCAACGCACCATTTTTTTTCCTTTCCTACCACCACGCACCTTATATATACCATTCGTTCCACGCTCATACAACTTACGCCACCGGCGCAAACGCACAAAAAAAACGACAATCTCCGCAACGCGTTCCTTCTGCATGCGGGTGGCACGAAGCAAAGCTACGAATGAAAAGTGTCGCGCGAGCGATCATTGTACTGTGCCGCTGTCGCGTTATAGAAGTCGAGTGGCCGTGACGAGAGGATGCCTTTGTCGCGACTATGCTGCACGCTCGCGTCCCGCGGTGCTTTTCACGTAATGCGCGTGGCACGAGGCGGAGCAGTAGTGGTTGTTTGGATGGATGGGAAATGTACGACGTCGTCGCCCGGGGTGTATATATACAGGCCACCGGCTGAGATTTGCCTTGGCCGAGGTTGGCTGGTGTATTAAGGTCCCGAGGGGGATGCGATCGCGAAAAATGAAAATGAAAATGAAAACGCGTTGATCGGGATGACGGTGGATGATTGTTGCTAGGTGATGATGGTGATTTTTTTGGGGTGTGTGCCAGGTATTCGTCGATTAGAAGAGTAATGAATCAAAATCATTCTGTTTATTATAGAGAAAGTACTTGGTAACTGCAACGTATTCATTTGTATGATGATGATTTATTTAATTTTTATGTAACATTTGGATAAACCATTTAATTGGTAAACAGTTACAAAGTTTTGTGTGTATTATTTAAATGTACGATTTGGGTTGAAATAACAAAAATATTAGTTTATACTATTTGTATGGCAAAAAACTTTGGATGTATTTACTTACTATACAACTAGGTTTTTTTAAAATCAAGTTCTACATTGGTTATGATCTGAAAGCATTTTTTTTCTTGCAGAAATATTTTTGTCAAGATATGCTATGGATATTGTAAAGAAAAATTTGCATTTTCTGTATTTTACATTTGTATTCAGCTCAAATTTGTATCATCTATTTAACTATGACTTTTAATTTTACGATTTACGTATTGTAAATTTAAATTTACGCTATTATAATGCAGCAAGTTATCACGTCATAGCGAGTTTCTTACACATAAGAATATTACACGTAATTATATAGATATATTTGACCAATGCTAAATTGTGCACAATAATTATGTGTAAACGCACTATGCCGTTATCACGTAATAGTGAAATCAATTAATTTTCTGTATTATAGAGAATCCATGCAAATACTATAATAATCTAGAATTTAATGATATTATTATGAATAATATTGTAATTCTCAAAATTTACCCATTATTAGCTTACATTGAAAACCGCAATTTCGTTTGTAAAATGCATAAAACGCTATTGCGTAGGACTTGCTTCAATATTGTAAATATTTAATTGAAGGACGTCTTACGGACGTTTGCAATCTCTATGCAATCAAACCAAAGAACTAATAAACAATGATTAATTAATAAAATTTTCCGAACTCGCACTGCAAACCTATAATTTTATATAATGTAAATAACGTTCGGTTATTTCAGAAATTATATGATTCAATGAGCAAATTAGGGTCAAGCGAGGATTGAAGAAAAGTCATTACAGCAATATTTAATCGGAATTAAATAATACATTCGGACAATGCTTCATTATTTTAATTTAATTTAGTTCAAACCAACTCAATTTATAAAAGAAATCATTATTCCAAAAGTCAGCCAACTCTCCTCACCCTCTCCTACATCATTTTATCATATAAATTTTCTCCTCAAACTTATTCTAAATAAATAATAGTTCAAGACTCAATACATAATTATATTAACCATCTAAAAACGCGTATATTCAAAGTCTAAAAATTTCAAACAAAATTGACTTTCATCCAAACAACACCCGATCAAGAATAGTTCTCATCCGATCATAAACCGCCCGCGCCGCTCTCTTCTACCCCACAAAGCTCACACCGCCCCACCAAGAACAGAACTGTCAACCACCACCGCACCAAAAGGTGCGAAAAAAGGGGGCTCGTCCGAGACCACCGCTCGTCAAGCCAAAACACCGTCCGCGCGCATAGAAGAAGAAAAAAATCGTCACACGAAGCCGCCACCATTACACCCCACAAAAGTCACAATGATCATAAAGGTACACACGACCACCGCCGCCGTTGCGCCAAGCACATCGAACGCTCTTCCCTGTGCGCGGCTAATTCATTGAATCCCGATTAGCGCGTGAAGCATCGGCCGCACAATGCAGGGAGGCGCGCGGCCGAAGGGTCTTCGTGGGTGTCATGGGCGGTATGTGCGCGCGGTCAAAGGTACCGCCCCGGACTACCGGCCTTTAAATGCCTTTGACACGCGGTAGGGCTGGCCTGGGCTAGTTAAGCGCGGCGCGTGTGTGCTGTCTTGGAAGAATGCGCGTGGCGTGGGTGGTTGCGTGGATTTGGAGGATGCACGAGGGTGGGACAGATTTTTTTTTCTCCTTTTATAGAGGAAAGGGAGGATGTTTGTTGAGATACTGGAGGAAATGCATTTTTTGAGGAGGAAGGATTTTTTCTTGGTCGTTGATTGGAGTTTTGTGTAGAGAGACACGCACTGTTAAAAATTGCTTGAAAATTCAATTACAAATTGTATTTGTAATTGAATATATGATTCGGCATGCATTGCTAAGTAAATTCAAGTACATGTAACTGAAAAAACTTATAAAATTTTCACTAGCATAAAAACAATATCAAATAGCCGATTAGATTTTATACTCTTTCTCTACCATTAATACTTTCTATTATTAATAACATAATTAAGTAGGCTCGAATCCTCCTTATATTTATCTGTTTGAATAAATCTATCTTAAGTACCTATAATAAGATTGGAAGTATGTGTTAATTTAATCATTTTGAAAAACTATTGCTGTATAAAAGTACTTTTATGCAAGTTTTATAATATTTAATTTTTGTGGTGCAGAATGCTATTGAAAATTCAATTCAGTTCTTGAATTTTCAATAATCATTCATGAATTTTCAATAACTCATTCTTGAATTTTCAGTAGAAATGTATGGATAAAACTTCAATTACATTTTATTGAAGTTTCAATCATATATTTTTAACAGTGCGGTTTTAAGGTATTTAGTGAGCGAATTTTGTGGATTCTTAGAGAAATTTGAGAATTTTGGACAGGTTTATAAGCATTTGTAACACGGATTGCAAATGGTTTTGTATGAATTATTTTTGACAAATAATAATACAGTTCTTTTTACAACTTATACGAAATGAAAAAGGAATACTAAATATGATATTTATAGATAGTTTTGAACTATTTATAAAAGATTTAATTTTCATTATTGTGCAAGAATTTTTATTTTTATTTGTATTTGTAAAGAACTGCTGACAAAATGTATGACTTAAGAATACTAAGCGAGCATTGTTTCTGAAAAATCAACATTTTTTTATTACATTTTTCAACAAAGTATATCGAATAATGTGAAGTGTAGATGCACGAAATGGAGCCCCCGGCCCTCTTTTTCTTCCAAATTTAAAACTTATTTTGTCATATATTGTCAAATGTGAATTTTTTCCACTAAAACTATTTATCTCTGGGTTTATTGGAAGAAAAATCTATTTTTTTATAGCTATTTAAGCCTTGTATGATTTATTTTGATGTAATTTTGATTGTTATTCGGTCAGTTACTTCATCTAGCAGCATATTTTGATAGATTGTATGAAACTTTCTTTTTAAAGTTTTGGAATTGTTATGATATCTTTAAACCAGATAAAAATACAGCAGTATATTTGAGTCGTCATTTCGATACTGCACATCTTTTGAAGTTGCAACAAAGTAACGTCACTCAAATGATTTTGAAAAAGCTACAATGTTTGCGAATTAGATTAATCTAGAATAAAATTAGAACAGTAATTCGAATCGACTTAGGTATACTACTAATTTCACAAACATAGCTTGCAAAATAAATTTTAGTAGACGATCCTATATTATATCAATAAAATAAAAGATAAAACGAGTTTCACAACTATGAGGCGATATCCAGATAAAAGGCATTAATTACACGTGAATTATACACAGAAGGATAAAAGTAATGCGGACGCAGAAGATCAATACATAAATAAGTGTAGGTTATCCAATTCATTGAAGGTGTCAATAAATTTAGAAGGAAGAAAATACACACCGGGAAAATGCGGGTCAGTCGGTGTATGTTGCCGCTCACTTCGTCTTCTAAAAATGCTCGACAAGCGCTATTTCCGTACGTGCAACGTCCAAAGTTATTTAACTCGAGGCACTTTGAAAAATACAATTGTGTCCGGGCTAAAGATAACGTACATATTACATATAGCTATACACCAAAAGGCGAACGTATACATTAATAGTTAAAAGCTACAAATTCAAATATTAAAATGTCTATTAAAACAGTCAATCATGAGCAAATAAGAAAAGCTTTTTTAAAAGAGCAATTTTTGCGAGAACGGTTCAAGTTGATTTAAAAAGTATTTCTAATTACTTGACAATTATTTTTTAACCATCCTTGTAATTATATTCTACCGTGTAATATCTATGTATATACTCTTATAGATTTATATTATTTTTTTTCAAGGGCGAATCATTTCTAAATTTTTTAATGCAAGATTTCTCAACAAATAAAAACTACCCTGAATCGTTTTTTTACACCTCAATTAATATGTAATTAATTCTTTACTTTATGAAGTATTTAAGTATGAAGAGTATTAAGTATCTTGAATACTTATAGATGCTAGAGATACGTATTGTAATTTATGCTGCTCGTGCTATATAAAAATGCCTTAGATTGGTCGAAGCTCATCATAAACATTTGATATAATATTTCACCCTCACAATGTAATACACTTTTAAAAAATTATAATTAGCATCTTTGGGTGCATCTAGGTAGATATAGCCTTTAGATTCCATTGATAGAACGAAGATTTAATAAACTGGACTAGATATCAAACAAAGGTTATTAAAAATGTTTTCTGATTCTTGTGAAAAAAGTATCGTGTACACCCTGTTGCAATGAATTCTTTAAAAAAATTTATTATTATTGCTATGAAATTGTGCTTATATTATCTACTTTGTACACAATGAAATTAAGCAAATCTCAACTTTTGTCTCGTGGAACTGCGTGTAAGATATATTTTAAGGCCCATGCATGCAGTTCGAAGAACCCAGAGTTCGTTGACTCTTTAACGAGTGAATTCGGACAAATCGATCTCTAATGCTAATTGCTGTGGCCCGACAAAATGTTCGTTCAATTTTATATGCGCCTTTCTGGTTAATACATTCGTTTGTTCCTTCCTTCTGTGGATAGCGCGCGCATATTTTAAATACATTTTCCCCGTGAGAACGTATCATCATCGTCGAGATAAGACGATGCGAAGCCGAGACAATCGATCGTATCGATATAAGAAAATAAATGTACAATGTGATATCGGCTAACATATGAGCTGTTTGCTCGAAGAACATCGCAAGTCTTTTTTGGTTGCTTTACAATAAATGTGAATTTATATAAGATGCAGTTTTATATTATGTAGGATATAAGCAATGTGCGTCAAACAAAAAGGTTTACAAAGTTATTCTAGCAAAGATTTATAAAGCAATTACGAATCATACTCAAAATCATCTGCTTAGATTGTTGCGTATTAATATTGTATAGGTCCAAAAAGAAAATGCTTTATGATGTATATCTAGTAAATATCATACATATTGGATAAATGAAAATTTTGTTATAGATTCACTTTCAATGTCAATTATCCAGCAATCCTTGCATCTGTGTGCTGGTAATTGAATTCGACAGAACGTCAAACTTATTATGTTTTTTTCAGCGAATAACTCATAAAAGAATAAAAAGTCTCTCTCTGATATATATTTGACATTAAACTCGAAATGAAGCATATTATTCATACCTTTAACTACTATTTTAAAAATCAATTCTCCACAAAATAACCATCCACTTAGCAAACATACTTTATATACTACATTTCCATTAAAATTTCATTAAACATCGATACCTCAAATACCCAACGCATCACATACATCCTTCCTACAAAGCCAACAAGCCGTAATCCAAATCAATGACTCGCGCGAGTCCCAGTCGCACGAATGAAAAATGTTCCTCCACGATATATCCACGATCGCAGCGGCCACGACCGCGACGAATTACGCTCAAGTAGGTGTCAATGGCACCGGTGGACGGTGAAAGGAAACGCCGTTTGACGAATTGAATGGACGGCCGGACGGTTAGACACCACGGGTCATGAGAACCAACGACAACGACGGCGATTGTGCGATCCGGCGCTTGATTTTGTGTCTCGTACGAGTTGCCGGGCTCGGGCATTTGAATGTAATGTGGTGGATAAGATCGCTCTTTCTCGAAAGGCGGACGGTGCGATGCAGTTTGGGAGAGTGTGTTTTTTTTTAGACTGGCGCAATGCGTAAGGTATTGTTCTTTGTCGAGGCTGAGTCGGGTTTATAAGTATCGATTAGATTTTAAGAGGATTGAATTGACGAAAGGAATAATATATTTATGATATATTACTGTGCCTGTGGTACAAAAATGAACATTTATGGGTCGGGAATCTTTTGGTATTTATTGGAAAAAGACAAAACCAGTTTTTGCGGTCAAGAATCGTTTTATGTAAGTAGTCTGGCTTCTACCAGCGATCGTGAAATTGAGAAAACGATACATTGAATCTCTTAGAAAAACTTAATATGAAGGTCTGATCGTACCAAACTTCATCATATTGAGAGAAGAGTATCCGCATGTCTATAATACGATTACTTAACTGTTATATTTATAGTACAGCGTAACTATAATATCTCTAACATAACCGCGCCTTGTAACAGTTTAATGCAGATTTCTTGGTATGTAGTTTAGGAATCTGATTTAGGATGCGAAATACCAAAATCATATATCAGATATGTTTACTAAATACATTTTTCTCTCAGAGCAAAAAGCCAAATTCAAGAATAGCAAAGTAACTGCTGTGAAATATTTTAATTTTCTCTAAGAAAAAAACTAAAATATTTGGCTTGTATAGTAATAGTTCTATATTTAAAATAAATGAATTCAATTGATTTGAATAATAATTGCATATAAATATCTTAAAATGATGATTACATGTAAGTTATATATATGTAGACATAAACTTTAAATCATTTTCAATTTGTGCAACTACCTTTAAGAGTAGCTATACCATGCAATCTCTCGTCAATAGATGGCGAGTAATGAATTATGTTTTTACCAGAAGAATTACTTTAGAATTTATATATATATATATACCTGACTAATATAACTAGAATAACTTATATTACCTATAACTGTATTAATATTCTTACCTTGTACAAAATAAACAATATTCTATCTATCTAATTGTAGTACCACTGGTGAATAAATTGAAATTGATGTTACTTCAATAGGTACGCATTTTAGAGAAAAGCGTCATCCATTTTACCATCAAAGCCGAATCCCAATCACCCTTATTCTCACCGAAATAAAAACCGCGAAATTAAAAGCAACCATCACACGCGTTTCACTCTCCCGGAAAAGCGTTCGATATCACTCGCATTCGAATGCGACCCTGACATTCGCCTATAGCACATTCACGAGCAGCCAGCAGCATCGACCTCTCATAAAGTACCACCAACATCACTATCGTCGAGAACCTGGCAATGAGAGACAGACAGACAGAGAGAGAGAGAGAGAGAGAGAGAGAGAGAGAGAGAGAGAGAGAAAAAAAGAAGAGGAAAAAAAACACCAGGGGTCCGCACCCTCTCCTATCCACCCCACGCCCACATATACACATACAAACGAAGCGTACACGTATATATATATATATAAAAAAAAGGACGAAGGAAGGGAAAGAACGGGTTAAAAGGCGAGCTTGAAAAAGGCTCGGGCTCGCGCTCGGCATTAATTACAAACGGCAGAAAGAGGAAGAAGCGAGCGTAGGTGGAACTTTTTGTGTATAATTAATCGCGACAGGGACGGTGCGCGGAGAGCGGAGACCGAGTCTGAGGCTGCACAACTCCATTTCCATGGCGACGACTGGCCAAAGGTATACTGCGCGTATATATACCCGATGGGGAAAATGGATTTTTCCCGCGGCAGCCGTGATTGCGTTTCCGCGTTATATCACTCCGCTCGGCTTTTGTGTCCCCGTAGAGGGCGCTGCCAACGCCGTTATTATATTCCCTTTATACGGCCCGGGTGTTAAGAATAAATACGGGATTTAATTGTGCCTTTGTGCGACTGTGCGCATAGTGCGTAATGAATTTTTAGGGAGAGGAGCGATGTTTCCTTTTTTTTTTCTTTTGCCGAGCTGTGTGTACAGTGTACGCTGCTTGATAGGCGGGCTTTTCACGACTTTAATAACAATTTTGCAGATGAAAATTGCAATTAAGGCTTTGATGAAATTGTGATGTGGATGTTGAAGTGAGAAGGATGCTTTAGAATGTAGCAAATTGTTACAATAATAAGTGAGGGTGATAACAAATTTATTGATTGGAAATTTTTATTTCGGTGTGTATATTTAATTATTGCAGGTACTAAAAGTTTTACATATACCTAGATTAATTTTGTCAAGGTCTGGAGTTTTTTATATCAAGTGTGAGAAATTATTATTTATTATATTATTGGCGCGATCTCCGCACAAAATTGTGCAACTAACAACAGAATATATTAATAATAGTAATTAAAATTTCGAAAACAACAGTTGAAGTACTTTTAAACGATTATATTTAGGTGATTTTCAAATAACTGTGATTTTTTATGTCGTCTACTCTAAATTGTGTAAAAATACACTCAATCTGATTTCTTTCTATCTACAAATCAGTCCTTCTGTGAAAAAGTGTCAGTCCCGTGGCTTAGCCGCAAGTCCACTGAACTGACATTTTTTCAAGACATTTTGCTTTCGAAAACTATGAAATCGTTTCAATCCCCTATAACTATGTCTTGTATACTAATTAAAACTCATCAAGTTCTTCTGATTTGTACTGAAATATAGTCAAATTGAGTACATTTTTACACAACTTGAAGTACCCGACATTAATCATCATAGTTATGTATTACAAATTTATTTAATCAGATTTTTTCCTGTCTAAATCAAAAGGACTTAATTATTTAGTTTTACTTAATACATAACATAATTATAGGAGAATGAAACGATTTCATAACTTTAGAAAGTGAAATGTCTAGAAAATGTCAGTGCCGTGGACTTGACTAGGCCACAGAGCAGAATTTCACTCCTTAACACTATTAAACTGTTCCATTCATTTGTAACTATAGTATGTGCCAAGTAAAACTAACCATATTCATCTGAATTGCGCAGAAAGAAAACAGATCAGTATATTTTTACACAATTTAGAGAAGAGGACATACAAAATCATAATTATTTGAAAATCATCCATTTATGAGTTGTACGTGCAAGGTGAGATACATATATTGCTTTCGAATACTATCAAACTTACGCAGGGTAACTTAAATATTAGGTCAACGAAAAAAGTATTGTTTTCGTTTGTGTTGTTCACGTAATTTATAAAACTTGTAGCGTCCTAAGCGCTAACGATGTCAACTATCGAGAAATACTCACACAATAAGCATGTTCGATATTAGATGTATGGATTAAGAATAATCTATTACCTTATTATACAGCGATAATTCCTAAATTTAACATTTTCTAAATTTACCTTCTCAAAAACAAAACCTGGTAGATATTTTGCTAAAAATATCAGGCTGAATTTACCTGGAATTATCTCATGTTTTCCGACTTTATTGAGCATCGATTTCCAGTTAGATTACAAATTAACAGATTTTTAAATTAAAATTTTTAAAACGAAATGCTGTGGCATTCTGAGTATCTACAATTTAACAAACTGCATTCTGAAAATGAAACTTATATTATACATAAAAATATATTTTAATTTAAAAAATTTAAATTGACAATCAAGCTAGGTATCCAGCTGAAAACCTATTTAGAAATCCAGCCGGATATTTAGTCACAAATCCAACTAGATGTCTAGCTGGTAAATAGTAAATTATGTTGAATTTTCATCTAGAAAAGCTGAATCTTTACGCAGTATCGATTGGAAATCCATTTAGAAATCCAGCTAGAAATCCAGTTGGAACTCTAGCTAGTTATCTAACTACTAGAAAACGAAAAACAGAAAACCATAAGCAAATTCGCAGTTAAATCCTGTTGAATTTCTAGATAGAAGAGCTGATTTTTTTTTCACAGTGTATATCGATAGAAAAGCCAGTTAGAAATCTAGCTGTAAATCCAGCTAACCATTAATATCCGGAAACAGTTCGAAAGCTCGAAGCAAGTCTGCAGGATAAATCCTACGAAATTCCCAACTAAGAATTTAACTGTCTTTCCTCAAAATATACAATTCCACAATCTCTAATTTTCCGTTACACCGAATCCCCCTGATCCCGCAACACGCGCTACACTAGCCCTCTTTTCCCTAAATCTCCAAAACCTCGCTCTACCTTCATACTTCTATCCGGGTGACTGCGCGCGGCGAATTTAGCCCATATACACACACCACCGCTTGTACCCTCCCAAGGCAAAAAAGACCCCAACAACCGCGCGAAAGTCTCTCTCTCTACTGAAACCCCTTCGCTACCAGCATCAACTCCTCTCCTCTCCTCGTATCTATTCCTAGCCTCGCCGTGCAGGCCGAAAAGAAAAAAAAAACGAAGGAGAAGAAACCACGGCGAACGCGCGCGCCCGTCGGCGAAAAGAGTGCAGCAATGACGTCAATTGGAAAGGGCACGCGATTATATATATATCCCATCTGCACGCACACACGCGCTAGTCTCCTTTAGAACCTCTGCAGTCGCGTCGCCGTCGTTGGCTTTGCGCAGAGCTACACAGCGACGTTAAACTTGTCGCGCGCGAGCTTGTGCAGCGTGCGTGTGTATGTGCATAAGAGAGAGGAGAGCTTGGCCGCTCGTCAAGCGCTCTGCGCCGCCGCCGGGCTATTTGCATGATGCTCTCTCCCCGCTTTGGTAAATTTAAGCTCGCTGCTTGTGGATCTACGCTTGTGGATGTGTGTGGAGAGAAAGAGAGAGAGAGAGGGCTGATTATTGTAGGACGGGACATTAAATGGATGATAGGTTTAGGGGTGTATTCTGGACCGGGTTTAGGTTTTGACGAGGCAAAGTTTTTTGTTATTGGATTTTTTGAGGATAGTGTATTGAAATGAACGTGAGTTTGAATTAGCTGAAGCAATGAAGGGCATTTTCATCATTGTTGAAACTTTAAGCAATTTATGAGAATAAACGAATTGGTAGTGGTCTTTGTACATTAAAATGCATTGAAAATCTTAAGTTTGAATGGCTGTCCTAAAAAGTTACATGTTTTGTAATATAATATCAACATTAATGATCGCAATAATTATACAAAAAGTACTGTAGAGACCTTAAGAATTACAAATTTTTTCAATAATTGCTCATAACTGTTTTAGATTAAATTCTTATTCAGATAATTTACTAAAAATAGAGATTTAAGATGCAAACATGAATAGCTATATGCAAAAAATCTGTAATAAACAATGCTTTTATGCAAACCAATATAACATCTTGAAGAAAAAGTTAAATATTTAAAAAAAAAAAACTGTAGCTCCTTATTTAACAGTAGACGTTAGTGAGACAGATTAAAATAATTATAATAAACGTGAAATTTCTTTTCATAGAAAGCTAGTCGTAAACTAGCCAGTATAAGTAGAAAAATCAAGTGTTCGTGATTCAAAAAAGAGATTAATTCAACAAAAGTAACGAAAATCAACAGAGAAAACGCGCGCAACTGCAGTTAAAATCTGAATCGAAACTCCGTAAACAAAAGACCCACGCAAGACAGAGTACGAAACGCTACGTACAAACCCTCGGGTCCCAAGTTCATAAAAAAAGAGTTGACTCAGCCGCCCGATGACGAGCGAGTTTGCTCTCTCGCGTTTCACCCCTCGTTATATAAAAAAAAGCGACACACCGCGCAAAAACCGCACCCCCGTATACTCACGGCAAAAAAAAATTGGAAAGAATCGCCGCAAAAAAAAAAAAGATGAGCTGCCCGTACTCGTTTTTTGCTTCCTTGCTTTGTCGTCGTTTGTATCGAGAGAGCGAAGGGCGACGGCCACGAGGTGAGAGAGAGAGAGAGAGAGAGAGCCCATTGGAAATGTCATAACTCATCAGCGGTACTTATCGTGTGTAGTGCTCGAAAGGGGGCGAGACGCGCCTGCGGTTGATATCGCGAGGATGCGAATTTCTTCTTTTTGTTTTCTGTTTGTAATAAGGATTGTGGAAAATCGTGCGTGCCTGTGTG
This sequence comes from Gastracanthus pulcherrimus, assembly GCA_949152435.1. Lineage (NCBI taxonomy): Eukaryota > Metazoa > Arthropoda > Insecta > Hymenoptera > Pteromalidae > Gastracanthus > Gastracanthus pulcherrimus. Next base: position 38,992,123 of record OX424572.1, read on the forward strand.
TAAGTGTGTGTTGAGTCTTTTTAGAAGCTCTCACGTATCACGTATGTATTATCGTGTAGTTTGAATTGGTAAAAAATGGTAGAAGGAAGTTATCTCCTGTTTACGTAGTGACGTGTGATGAAATAATGCCATTGTATTTGAATAAATGTACATACTGTAGCCTCAGTTGCAACGAGGATCCTAAATTATTATCAACAAAATAAAAAATAAGTTTTACTTCAAAATAATGTTCTAAATTACACGCAGTTTTTAATGTGGAATATTTAAATCAGCTATTGGATTAAATCATGTATGCAATCAAAGAATGATTTTAGCATTTCCGGTACATAATGAGATACACTTCTATACCTACACTATAAACCTAAAAGAATAAAAATTGACGTTAGAAAGAATAAAAGTAGCATTTTATTCTTTTTGCAAAGTATAAAACACTGATTTTGTTCTTTAGCGAACTTGACAGTGACTTTAAAAGATTAAATCGAACAAATTATTTTTTTGTAAGGAATAAAATTCAGCTTTTATTCTTTTGTTTTAAGAGGACGTTGTATCTACTATACTTGTTTAAGAACATTTATGCTAATTATTCAAATAGTAATTTGCTAATTGAAAAACTAAAAGTTGCCTTTGATTTAACTTAAAATGTGGAATATTTTCAGACCTAAGAAAGTACCTAACATTGTTTCTTTTTCGAGAAAACTTCGGAATGTGAAATCTAACCTTAATGTTAAACCAAAAGAATAAAAGTTAAATTTTATTCTTCACAAAAGAATAAAACCTGAATTTTATTCTTTACGAAAGTATAAAAGCTGAACTTTATTGTTTACATAAGAATAGAAGCTGAAGTTTATTCTTTATAAAAGAATAATTTGTTCAATTTAATCTTTTAGATCATTGTCAAATTCTCTAAAGAATAAAATCAGCGTTTTATACTTTGCGAAAAGAATAAAATGCTACTTTTATTCTTTCTAACGTCAATTTTTATTCTTTTAGGTTTAGAGTGTATACATAAAATCATATTCTGTAAAGTAAAAGAAAAATGACAATATATATCATTAAAAACATATATTCAGAAAAAAAACCACACCACCAACCCCTACAAACTATTTAGCGCTCGTTTCTCCATCACACTGCAAAAAGCTGCTCTCCACAAACTGCCAAATGAATCATCATTCCTTCCAAACACACTGCAAAAAACCAATCTTCCAAAAAAAAAACCTCACAAAAAATCCCCTAACATCCATAAAGCACAAACGCAAACACTGCACACTTGCGCGTTACACCGCGATATCACCTCTCACCCAAGACACACAGCAGTAAAAAATAAAGCGAATGTAGGTGCTCACTTTTTGCAGACACTTTCCTTCTCTCCATTATTTATCGCCTGCGCGGCTCTCGCCCTTCCCAGTCTCATCCCCTGGGGGCGAGATACACACCAAGCAGAAGCTTCAGCTTCAGCTGTAGCTGTAGTTTCAACTCGAAACACGCAAGCGCCCCCATAGATACACACATATATATCGCGAAGGAGAAAGAGAAAGAGAGAGAGAGAGAGAGAGAGAGAGATAGAGAGAGAGGATTAAACCCTTTGTCCAGGTTGCCCCTTGGCGCGGTGTGTAGTGTTTGCCCGGCGCTTAATTAACGCCCTCGCGGCGCTGGCTGGAGATGATGATGGCGTTTATATTTGCCCGGGAGGAAACGTTACGGCAGAGTGGTTACGACGGCGAAGGTGTGTATAAAGCGTTGTGATTAATGTGAAAGGGGTAGCGGTGCGTGGATGTAAGGTGTAATATAGACATGTTTACGTTGTACTTGCGGGGTTGGGAGATTTTGATAGGTGGAGGGATTCTGGAAGTGTGAGTGTGAGGTTAAATGGGTGTAATTTTCAAATAGAGGGGTTTAGTGAATGATTAAGGATGTTTCAAGTGAATGTTGAAGTTGGATTATATTTGAATCGTCTTTTAAGATATTTTGGTATGGTATGGTTGTAGATTTAGGTATTGCTAAGTTGACAATTTTTAAATATGATTTAAAAACATAGACTAGAAACATAAATTTATTGAAACATAAATTGATATATATTTATGAATATATGGTGTATTTAACTTCGTTATACAATGAGTAATTGGAATTATGTACGAATATTAATTCATATTTTAATATTATTTCAAGCAAGACTATTATTTGCTTTATTCAAACTTTAATATATCAACAGTATCAAATTTCTATTTCTGGCGATTAGTATTTTATAAGGATAATATTGTTATAAAACTCAAAAATAAAGTCAATACCCTGGTAGAAATCTAAGCTGGTTTCTAGCCAGATATTAGCTAGATTTTCTAAATCTGCTTCAGTTCTGGTTAAGAAATTAGCTAGAAATCAGTTAAAAACGACATGCTTTTTAGCTCATTTTTAGCTAGATTCTGCTTAATATTCTAGTTAATATAAAATTGATAAACTAAGTAATTTATTGATTAATTAATAATGGAAATAATAACAGTCTTATAATAATGAAAGTAATATTATTCATACTACATTAAGTATCTTACTAAATTAAAATTAAAAATGTATCTTAAATATCTAGTAGTAATGGAGGTTAGGTTATTTGTTTACATAACGACGCGTGCATTTAAAAAGTATTATTTACACAAAAAGTACCAAAGTGAAAATTTAAGTGTCTTTATTAAAGAAATTTATGTTATAAATAATAAAAAGCATGTAGTCATATAATTATTGTTATTTTAAAAATAACAATAAAAACAGAATAATGTAAGTTATGACGAAATTTGGAGAATTGGTATACAAATATTTGTAGTTTTACAATGAAGTTTTATTACAAAATTTTTGTTGACTAAGTTATGATTTTCGGAGAGGAAATTATTAGTTATCAAATACTTTTAGTATTGCATATACATATTTCTATAATCTCGTAAGTTGTTATTTGTTGATAAAAATATTTATTTTGGCGGCATACTATATTGAACATTCAACAAAGTATAATAATGTATATTTTAAAAAACTAATAACTTTTCAAAACAAAATATAAATAGGTTAGATTTGCAAACAAAATACGTTCTTGCTTAAAGCATAGTCTTAAGCAGACTTATTAATAGTTTATTAATTTGGCTAATAATGAATAAGTTAACCAGTCATTCTAGCTAACTTTCTACCAGGGTACTTTAATTTTTGGCATAGTGCTTTTCTTACACATAAGAATTGTACACGTAATTATTGTGCACAATTTAGCATTGGTCAAATATATCTATATATAATTTGACCAATTCTAAATTGTGTACAATAATTACGTGTATAATTCTTATGTGTAAGAAACGCGCTATGCCTAATTTTTTAATATACCCATTATTTCTATATACCTATTTTTATTAAATAAGTCAAAATACACGTCGACCCTAGTAGAACATTATTCATTTTTATCGAGGTTCCCAGCTTAATAAGGTAGAAGCCTCGAACGATTATAAGTAGGGAATCTAGATAAAACTAGATAATTTTCTAGCAGGGACCTTATAGGTTAATTTAATACTAAACATAACATTTTTGTTAACAAAAGTATAATTATTACAATATTTGCAATACTCCTACCTCCTGCTATTCTTCGAGAATCAACAGTATTAGAGCACACTTGAAATCTTGGAAAACTTCAATCTTGTTATAGTAAAATTGGCTTTTATTACAAAAAGTCATTCAAAACAAGTATATATATGTAATTTCATTATGCATTTAAAAGGTATACAACTTTTTCTCCAAAGAAACATCATGAAACATTTGTTTTTGCGAACAAGAAGATGACAAATATTCAGTTTCCCTTTAAAGTTGAAGTAATAGTGAAAATTTCACGAAGTCAGATTAATATGACTGCAAATTAGTGAATTGTCAATATTACACTGAGAAAACTATATTATAATGTACGCGATATATATCGTAACGTAATTATTCAGTGTCAGGTGCAATATGATATCGTAAAATTAGCAATTTGAAATCGTAAAATTAGCTATCTGAAATCGTAATTTCTACATTATAGACACATTTTTTAAAAGCTTAATTTCTATTAGTAGGCGAAGTATTCTGTGCAGATGTCGTGCTCATGATTTTACAACGCATAAAATTTACGATATTGTTTTCTCAGTGTAAATTAGCGAATATTTACTAATTTGCAAGTTATCGAATTACTGAAATTTTCACTCTTCCAACCCCGAAGTGCGTCTGCACCTCAAAGTGAAATCTCTCCGCTCCTTTCCTCCAAACAAACGCCACATCGTCGAAAAAAAAGCAAGCATCAACCCACCCCGTGACAACTCACGAAATCTCTTTCAGCTTCCGCTGCTGCTGCACTGCACGTGCACACCCTAGCACCTCGCTCCTATACCTATAAAATCAGGTGATTTACAGCTCGCACCCGAAGGCGCACGCGATATTACCTGCTGTCCTCGCCCGCGACACACGTTTGCGACACATGCGCCGCACACGGGCGACTCGCAGTGTCCGAGCGGACACTTGGCGCTCCGGGTTATTGAGCCGTAATAAGCGACACGTGTTGCAGCCAGCGCGCGCGAGACATTCTTACCTGAAGACCTGCGCAAGGCTCGAGAGACGCGTTGTTTTTGCTTTGGCCGAATCTGCGCAACACGTTTTTCCCGGTGCGCACGGACGGCCGAGGATTTACGGAAGCTGTGGAAGCTGCGATTTTTCCTTGGGAGCCGTTTGGGGAGTTTCAATGATATCTCAATGAATGGGTGGAAAAATGTTGGTCGAGGCACGTAGGACTTTGCTGACGGAGTGTGTGGATGCATTTTTGGGTGGATGATGGGGGCTCTTGCACGTGTGCGCGGAGGAGAGATTTTTGAGGATGTTGCTTGAGCTGTGCTTTAATTGTCGGCGTCGAAAGCTGCTGAGGCTGGAATAAATATACATCGATGTTCCTTGCGAAGACTAGCACATTTCAGATTTCTCAAAGACACCTATACTTCTTTCCAGAGGCCTCATAGAAAAAAACTGGCAGTATTTGGATTTTCTAATTAATACTAACAATTTATTAGATTCTCTAAGATGGTTGTACTTTATGTCTAAAATTTTGAACGTTGCTAATATTCGTAGGAGATTCCTGACAAGAGCAAGTATTTTTCCAGAAATCTGAAATGTGCTAGTCTTTGTAAGGGACGTCGAATATAGCGTACACAATTTTTCTTCATTTAACACTAATTATAGATTTGATAATGTAGATTGTCAGAAATTTATTTGTAAGGAACTATTCAGTACAAGTTAAATAATGTGAAAAAGTTGTATGTATTTGGTAAAAATTATGAAAATTTGTAAACAATTGGTCAAGTCCATATTAAACACCCTGAATCAAATAAATTTAATTAATTATTTAAGACTATTTTGAATATTATAATATTTTAGTTATAAATTAAAACAATTTTAACGTCGTTTTTAATTTTTACACAAAAATACAATTTTTTCAATTAATTATACAACTATAAAAATTAAATGTTAAGTTTTGCAATTCCGTTTACGTTATTTAATAAACCTTTTTAAACAAATGAAAACTGTATTTCACGAGACTTTTTCAATTCATATAATGTTATTATTCAAATTACGTTTATTTTTCACATTGGGAAAGGAATGCAGACATAATGTTTGTGTTAAAATTTAACAGTTCACACAATTTTTTCCACATTTCTACCATATAAATATTTTTTTCAAATTAGTGGATTGCTACAAAATGCTAATTTTTAATTTCTAAAGAATGTGGAGTCCAGGTTAACAAACTAGGGAACGTTTTTCATTCTTTCTAATTGCCATATTCGCCCGTGTAAAAAAATTAGTCTGCCAATAGTCTGGCTCGATAAGTCTGGCGAAAGTCTTGCAGAAGTCCGGCAGAAGTCTGCCTTTGGCCACTATGCCAGACTTTCGGCAAAATAAAGTAAAGTTGAAAAAAAAGTAAAATAAAATAAAGTTGAAAGTTAAAGTAAGAAATTCAAAGAAAGTATATGTATGTCAGAGAATATACGGCTTGTGAATCGTAGAAAGTATTTCTTTTTTATGTTGTATGTAAAAAAATTAACGAAAATTGAGCGATACAGGAACAATTAATTATACAGACGAGAATCATTAGCACGGAATTTTTACATCTGCGATAACCGAATTTTATAGAGCTACGAATCAATACAGTTGCTACGTAGTTAATGCTGTTTTATGACAAATCAATTGTGCCAATGCAGATATTTTTATATTTTCAAATATTTGACTATCGAAAAACACAATAATATAAATTTAGGATTGTATGAATAAAAATAAATTACTTATATAATTGTAATTATATACTTTATAATTACCTTATATAATTCCCTTTTTCATTACTGATACAAATTTAAAATAATAACTGTTTAAAAGCAATTATCTGATTTGAATTGCAAAGTACAACTTTCAATAACCGGATATTTATGTTTTCTTTTACGATATTGCTCGAAAAATGTACGTTTAAGATCGAATGGAAATATAATATCCGCATTTTATCGAGCACTCCTCCACAATTTTAAGTAAATTTAAATAGTAAATCTTGCTTTGGTGTATATATTCCCTACTCTCAAAAATTGAAATTCGAAATAAAATACACAAGCCATACACCCATCAAACCCATCGAACTCAACTTTCACTCACACCCCCAAAAAGATCTCTCCTATCCAAATACTTCCACATCCGCTCGCTTCCGCTTCCGTATATCCACCAAACCCCTCGTCTCAAAAGAAAAACGTATACGTTCCATCACTCTCTCTCTCGCCCCCCATACACCCTAAAGATCCGCACGCAGCCTCCAAAACGCGCACAAACTCGTCAGCCGCGCGAAAAGCGCCAGGGAAAAAAGGGTTTAAAAGGCGCGCGTGGCTCGTCTCGATTTACATGCTCTACCTCCAGCTGTAAAGTCGCTCATTGTTCGGACACAGGCCGTGGCGGCGGCTCTCGGCCGTCTTTGTGCATACACACGAACGCGCGAGCGGCTGCAGGGGCGGCAATAATGAGTTATTCTTGGGCGTAGGAGGCGAAGGGGTTGAATACACACGTACGGCTGAGCGTCGATGCGGGGGATGCGGCGAAAAAGGGAGAATATCCATTTATCGAGGAGGGGGATGTATAAAAGATGATTCTTTTTTTTTCTGTCTTTTTTTGAAAAGCGAGAGGGTGAGCGAGATGGTCGACCGTTTTTCGATACTTTCAGGGAGGACGTGGGGGTGGGTTTGGTATTTTTAGTCGGGAGAGGGTGGGAGAGGGTTTGGAGCGAGGTAGTTTGTTGTTGCATTAGTTTTATCGTGAGTTTGGGAATTTGGTTTGAAATTAAAACCGATTAATTGGTATTTATGAGTGTGATAATTTGGTATTTATGTATTAGACATTAAGTATTTTAAAAGTAATGTTTCTGGAAATTTGCTGAAATAAAAGACTATAGTGTCTATTAATCGAGAATTACTATTATAATAATTTGTTTTTTATTATCATACTTTTTTGCTGCCTTATAGAGGAAGCTTTACAATGATAAAAAATAATAGCTGAAAGTTCATTTGCATTTAGCTTCCTCAAACTAAATAAATTGTTCCAATATGAAATTTTATGTTGGAATAAATTAATTTTAAATTGCCATATCTCTTTCTAATTAATAGCTCATTAAAGGTGTGCTTTCTTATCATTGATGGTTTGGCAAAAGAAATTTTTTACTAAAATTAAAGAACGATAGGTAATATTCCTTACCACAGCAATTTGTTCTCTATACGTAATTTATTAAAAATATTTACATATTTAAATTAAATGTAATCAGATGTTAATACGTAGATTCGCTGAATTCCTAATCATCTAAAATTTTTTGAACGATTTTCCATCATAGATTTCCGAGATATAACTGTTTTAACTAAATATGATTTTTTTCGTGTATAATTTATTATTCATGCTCTTTTTAATGTATTTACACTCTAATGATCATAATATTTTTAATATACCAGAAAACTCGGAAAAATTAAAAATCCAGAAATCCAAAAATTGTTATAAAAAAGACGTGTTGATGAATCTTTAAATTTCTTTTGAACTTCATATCTTCATTAAAAAACGAAAAATATCAGCCCTGATTGGTAAAAAATGACTGTGACAAAAGAAGTTTTCAAGAATTTTTTTTTAGATTTTGTAGCAAATTGTAGAAAATAAACGTATTTATAATATTCGTTGATTATTTTACATCATTCTTTTTTTAACTGTCCATATAAAAGTTACATGTAACCCTCCGAGTAAAAGAGAGATAATATATACATATGTATGATTATATATAGCTTATGATATATTAGGGTTTCGTCTCTATATATAAGTATACCTATATATAACTATTTATAATTAGACACGTGATCGCACATCATTATATCGACAAACGGGCCGATTAAATATATATATATATATATACATATAAATATACAATATACGTGTAAATATATATCGTTATATATCATATAGATATAATAAAAAATAAAAATATAATTTTTCCAATTACATCTGTCCTCAAGACTCCGCTCTCCAGCAAAAATCAAGTCAAACGCACAAAAGCCCTGCTCCCTCCCTCAGAAATCATTAAAAAGTAATCTCCCCCGCATACTCGCACATCCGTGTATGTACCTTCAGCGGTTAGCCGTCTAAAGAAACAAGAATAGGGGAGAGACAGAGAAGATCGTCTATATACGCGAACGGACCCCTTGAATAAACGCTTGCAGCTCCTGCTGCAGGCCGTTCTTCGTCCTGTCGTGCATGTGTATATACGTATACAATACAAGGCTCTCGAAGCAAAAGTCCAGGCAGAGCGAGAAAAAGGGTTGAATGCGCGCTGCTGAAAAGAGCGAAGCGAAGCTCAAGCTGAAGCTGTCCCCCTCTGTAAGATGCGAAAGGTGTATAGTGTGGGTGAGCTGCAGCCGTTCACCCTTTCGCGATCGTAGGTATATAGAAAGAGAGAGAGGGAGAGAGGGAGAAGGGATTCTTTTGGGTGCAGGCGGCAAGTCGGGGAGATTTATTTTATTATATATTTCTATAGGAAAGAGGTGAGGGATTTTTCTCTTTTTTTCTGAGCGTATATACGTACCTTGCGGATGAGAGTTACTTTTGCCTTTGTATTGTAATGGCCGCGCTTTTTCTGTTTTTGGAGGAAAGGTTTTGGGAGATTTTATCGTTAAGTGGGTGATTTATATGATGATAGTGTAAAAGGGTGGAAAGTAAAAATTTTTGTTAGTTTGTGGGAATTTCTATGCTACTTTATACATTTTCTTAAACCCGTATCAAAATACGATTTTTCTTCTCTTATTACGTTATCAGAAATCTATTAATTCTTTTTCTTGTAAATATATTATTTTTAGAAAAAAAGAAATATATTTTTAATATATGATTTTTATAAATCCAAATAGTAGAAACGAGATTATTTGTGAAATGCTATTTGGAGTATAAAGAAACAATTTACGAAAAGAATCGGTAAGAAACTATGTGACTCTTTTGTTAATATCTTTAACAGAAGAAATCGCTTATTATTTGGACAATATGTACGTAAAAGCAAAACTACCAACCAATAGAATGATACTGGTTGCGTTTGATAAAAGTTAGTAGTGCAATTATAATAACAGTTGAAAAGTGAAAAAATGCCGTTTTTACACCGCTTTTTTTCAAGCCGAATTTGAGTGCTTACCGTTTGGTAAATATCGACAGTACAAAGATGCAAAAAGTCAGGCATATACTTTAAAGATTCAATCACACAATTGCGCAATATTTTTCGATAATATCAATAAATAATCGAATAGTATTAATAAGTAAATAAAAAACTATCTCTGCTGAAAATGGTCGAAGAAAGCTCGGACAAGGCTTAAAAAATTCTTCGAAATTCAAGACATTGTTAAAGTTTTGAATGGTTAAATACAATGTTTTAATTTTTTAGTAATGTTCATTCAACGTTTAGAGTAAAAAGCATGTTAATGTGTTTACGTAGACGATCATAAATCTGTAATATTTGGAAACGGAGGCTCGGCGTACAATAGATGCCTTCGGAAAAAAGCCAGAGAACTATCATTTTTTAACCGATAGTAGTTACTAGTTAACAAATCGTTGTATCTAACTTCTAAGTGCTTACTTTTCTACGAGAAGAATTTTCATAGATAATGAAACAAATGAGAAATCCAAAATTAGATTTCATTGAACTTGCTTTATTACAGCTACATTTACAGCAAGTGAAAAATAATATCAAATTTTAAGAAACTTATTTATACCATTTAGAATTTCGACCCTGACTTATATATATTGCAAAATGTTGTTCTAATATTAGGTAGCATTTATAACCTATTAAAAAATTATATATTTATCGAATAATTTTTAATAGAGCAGGAAAAATGTTAACTGAAACTAAAGGGTTAACGCAAAAAGTTGGTGCTTAATTCATTTAACAGCCACTTTATAATAACTGCTTACTGAGTTCTTTTAGTCTTAGCCTCTCCTCCCGAAGCGCTTTCATGAAACTATATATAAGTTATGAATATATATAGACTTTCCATCTTGTCTCGCTCCCTCGTTGTTTTTACCCTACAACACGACGACGTAGTTATGATCGTCGATGATCGTCGCCACTAGTGCATGAGCAGACGTTGAACCCGGAAGCTTTTTGCTATAGCGGAGACGAGACTTTTTCCCCTCTTATACTCTTTATCGAGAAAGAGCGTGTTATAGAGTGTGCGCAGATCACGTAGATAACACATTTAAATTCTTCTTCTTCGAGGCATAGATTTTCTGCCTAAGCAGATGTAAGTTAAATCATAACCATGTCGTTAGTTGTGCGATTAAAATTCAAATTGAATGAAAGACATTCAAACACTGTAACCCTTTATTTTCTTACTTGAAAGAGTAGAAAGAAATGAAAAATGAAAGAAAGGACAGTGAAGGATTATGGAAAATGAAAAGGATATAAGAGTAAATGAAAATGAATTTTTAGAGAAATCTGGAATGTGCAGTTTAGTCGTTCTAAGGAGCATCAAAATTATTTTTTCAATCAAAATCTTTTCATCAAATGTGAGAGAGGGAGGAATAGATGTATCATGATTATAGAGAACTAATTTTAGTGCCTAACGTCACCTTAGATTACCTCTGCAGAATGCATGTGAACTTCGAGCTTAGATAAACAATGGTAATAATAACAATCCAGATATGAAATATTTTTTCAATTTTTTGCAAAAGCAATATCGAGCTACGTCAGGGAATATGGACAGTGTGTCAGTAATTAATATTGTACGGGTCTTGTTTAAAGATAATTAAATATAAAAAAAATAATAAATAATCTATTTTGATGAGATAATGTATTAAATCATCTCATAATAGATCAAATGTTGCATGGTTGCAATCATAAAAAAAAACAATATTTCTCGTCCAGAACTATGTATTGCCTGGTATTGCCCTAAAACTATTGAGTAAAGTTTTGATCTTGTCTTCAGAACTTAAGATAGAATCGTGACGAGATCAATAAAGTTTTAGTCTTAACTTAGGTTTTTATAAACTCAATATATAAATCTTTCTCTGCACTTAGCTTACCAGAATACGATTACCAGGTTTCTGATTATCTTTGAAATTCTATGCATTTTTTGTCATGTATGTGATAATGAGTATAAAAATGTGAATTCTGAATCCCTGTTAAAGATAGCAATTCTACGTTTTAGTTCCTATAATTTACCACCCAATTTCTTTTATTCCGGCTACACTCACCATAGCTCAGTGAGCACCTTCCCTGCGACAAGCGGGAACCGTGGACGGTTGTACTGTGAATCTTTTCTTGACTGATGTTAGACGCAGCAACGGTGTTAGGTTTGAACGTGCGCATGTGTAGGATTCAATTTATGCGCTCGCCGGACGATAAATTTGCGCGTAAAAATAAATAGATCTGTTCTGCAATTGCGTAAATGGCTTTTTTATTATTGGATATGGCGGGAATTCGCTGGCTGCAGCTAGTTAACTTTGAATTAAGTCGCTGTGTACGTGTATTTTGTGCAAACATTTTGTTAGTAAAATATAGAATACTCGATATTTGTTTGTATTCGAGTTAAAATAACATTGCTGTAGTATTATGGTGTTTTTGGTAATTAAAAAACTTAATTGAAACTGAACGAAGATGTACCTTGAAAAACAATGTTGTTCAATTTTTATTTAAACGCATCATCCATTCGCCCTCATCGCCAGCTTCGTCACCGCCATGGTGCAGATCATCTCGTTCCTACTATTTAGAAACGCCATCTCGTAGGTGACGGTGATCGAGGCCTCGGGGCCCTCGTTGTACATCCTCAAAAATAAGTAAAATCGTAGTTTAAATTTGCAAAAAATCATTCGCACCAAATTTTGTTAAACATTACCTGAATTTGATGGACCTAATTGTGCCTAACTTTGCAAATTGTCCGAAATTGAGAAGTTAAGCAGAATTTTGTATACTATGGCAACATTTTGCAAGGTTTGGTAAGGACATGTATAGGTCAACAAAGTCTGGAAAAGAATTTTGTTTGAACTCCTGAAATGCTTCATCCAATTACACCAACCAAAGAACCAATGTACATTTTCAAACATGAATGCATCATCACACGGGCATCGGCTGCAGTCCTCGCAAACTTTTCTTTCATGCTGCTCCTTCGTTTTTCAAATGCACTTCTCTCTTTATCCTCGGCAATTATCCTCAAAAACCATCGTTGCAAGGTTATCTATATACATATAAACGTACACGGGTTGCACTGGGCCGCATCTCACGCAACCACTTCGATTATTTCTTTTTATGGGAAATAAGCGAGTGTGCCGACGTCTGCGCTCTGCCTCATATTGTTCTCATCTGTGCCCCGTCAGTCGTTGCAGCTGTTGCTCGCTGTGCCAATCGCGCACTGCCGTGGCCAAGGTACTCGGCTCCGAGCGTATACGTGCACGGTGGTGCGCGAGAGCTCGAAGAAGAAAAAATTTTTGTTATGTCTGTTCCGAGCTGCTGCGCAGAGACTTTAATGGGTCTTAATGTCAAAATAACAATTCTCGTAAAACATTCTTTTACAACGGGTGTATAAGTAAATTTATACACGGTCTGCTTGTATGGAAATGCTGTGTAGGAGCTAATTGTATGATGACGAGGAAGAGCATATTGTTTAATGAGATTATTTATACGATGAGTGATGCCGATACTTTTATTAAAAATTGACTTGTCAATTTGGCATGCTTCGCTTTGTCGCGATTTTACCAGCTTATTCCAGTAGTAAACAATGTACGTGAGAGAACAAAAATAAATCTTAACTAATGGCAATAAATAATTTATTCCTATATATTTGAACCAACAAAAATACAAGTAATATAAACTCCACTTCTTATTCTTCTTATTTTCCTCTTTATTTAACATGCAACGAAAAGAAAGCATAGAATATCTGCATACGCGGACGCACGTGTCCCTCGATTATAACATAATTTTCTCTTCATAATTCCCGGACGTGTCACCTGTGGCGATCTATCATTAACCACCGAGCACCGCCATGAAATTGGATTACATCTTTCTCTCTTGGCGACAGCCAAAGTAGACCCTCCCGAAGAACAAGAAATAAAAAAGGCCCCGATCGTCGAGAACAACAAAAAAATAAACAAGAAGCACCACCATATTCAGGCACTTTCCATCAATCGACGCGAGCCCGCAAAATTGGCAGGAGCTGCAGCAGCAGCGGCAGCAGTTCTTGTCTCGCAACCTGTTTGCCAAAAGGCATATTGGCCATCCGAGGGATTAATTAAAATTTCGCGTACCAACAGCAGCGGCAGCAGCAACAGCCTCCAGGGCTTCTCTCTCTCTCTCTTTCTCTCCTTCTCTTTAGCATCATGGGCCCCGTGCTTCGCTTTATGATATACACACACATGCACATACATATACACGCACAAAGGGCCTTATACCTCGCAGCTCGCGCATTATGTACCCTTCCCCCACCGCTCTCGTTGCCGACACGCGCCAGCCGTCTCGTGTCGCGTGGCGCGCGCGCGCTACGGAGTGGGGGTCAAAAGGGACCGCACTCGCGCGTGCGCCTGGGCCTCAGGTAGAGGGGGAAGAGAGAGAGGATAAATCGCCACCTGCCACGAGCCACGGCAGATGTGCGCGAGAGCACATACACATACGTATGTATATATATATATATATATATAGTATGTTGCCTTCTGGTGCGGAGTGCGCGGCTGCTGCTGCTGCTGAGGGTTTAAGGAGCTGGAGGGGATGTAGGTACCGCGTTTTCCGAGGTCCTGTGAAGAGGGAGAATTTATATATGCCGTAAGCAGCGTGTAGGGATAGAAGGAAATGTAGCTAGAGATAGGTACGTAGTACGCAGGTCGCGTTTTCTTTTTTTGTTCGGAGGTATGGATGTACGTACGGGGAGGGTATGTGCGTGGATTAACAATGAGGTCGTTGGTGCGTTGTTGCGTGCACCTTTGGCAGTGCAAGGTTTTTTTTAGGGGGGAGGGGATATTTTGTAGGTAGGGAGAGGTCTTCTTTACGTGGTGCACTTTGTTGACGAAGGGCGCAGGTATATAGGGCTTTGGTTACCAGTTTCTTTTGCATAGATTTGCTTAGTTTATTGAAAAATGATATTTTTAACGTATATTTTGCTATTTATGAATTTGATAGAAATGTACATTTTTTTACATAATGCATCGTATATAAACTTTATATCAACAGATAGATAAATAGATAGATAGATATTTGCTTTATTTTTATAAATATACAAAATTTGTATGCACATAAAATTTACATTCTTATCTTTCAATTCAGAGAATAACACGTAATTCTTTAATAAATAAAATTACAGCAACTTCCGTTATGTATATATATATATATATATATATATATATATATATATATATATATATATATATATATATATATATATATATATATATATATATATATATATATATATATATATATATATATATATATATATATATATATATATATATATATATATATATATATATATATATATATATATATATATATATATATATATATATATATATATATATATATATATATATATATATATATATATATATATATATATATATATATATATATATATATATATATATATATATATATATATATACATAACGGAAGTTGCTGTAATTTTATTTATTAAAGAATTACGTGTTATTCTCTGAATTGAAAGATAAGAATGTAAATTTTATGTTATTATAAAATTTATTAATATTATATATATATATATATATATATTCAAGTTATATATATTAAGTTAAGATAAAATTCAAATGATATTGTAATGCGTAATTTTCACTTCCTACATTTTATTAATTTATGAAAACGAATTTATATACTTTAATAATAGTCAGTTGGAAATTCATCATATCTACGTCGCAGTTTCCCTTACATGTACTATGCTATATTATAGACGGATGAATTCTCATCGGGGTTACGTGCGCTCGTTACACATTACACGCGTCTAAATAAGTATCGCGCGCTCCAAGGCAGACTTCTATGAAAGGTGCATAATGCACAATTCTATTTTGTGTATGTAGTTCTCAGTGCATTCAACTACAGTGTCTGTGTTTACTGCGCACTAGAGCATCCGCCGCGCGTCGGGGCAGTTGGTGCTAATTATACATTATGTAATAGTGTAATTATAAATCCGAACTGCGTTATTATATATAATAGTGGTTGTGTGAAACTTTAGAATTCTAACACCTTGTTTGTAGCGCGAATTCACGTCGAGACTCATTGTTCTGTAGAAGAGAAGATACAGAAATTAAGAGAGTCTATATTCAAAATTGTAAGATATGTTCTGTTTTTCTAGTAATCCAAAAATTTAGATGTTTTAAGACATTAGTCCTTTACTATCGTAGCGCCTGTGAGACCCCACTCAAAATTACAGACATTTATAACTTTCTAAATATATCATATTTCTAGCCCTTTGGCCTTTATGTAAATTCATTAAATATCATTACAGATATTGTGCAGAAGTTGATAACGCAAAATTAATTAATTAAAAAGTTATAAATAATTCAAGCACGAAAAAATTACGCTACTTTCGTGACTAAATTTTAGTTCGGTAGTAAAGGGTTAAAACAATTTCTATAGAAAGAAGTAAATACTAACAAATCGAGGATAATTTTTTAGGGAATAGCACGTGAAAAACTTTCAACTTTAAAATGCTGCAAGCTGAGCTGCGAGCAGATGTGAATTGGACCAGTTTAGGGTGAATGCACTATTTTTTTGGCCACCTTAGCATCATTTGTAGCGATACTTTTTTTAAATCTTGTTCATTCTTATTAATTAATAAATTCCAATCTTTATATGATCTTATTTAACTGAAGATATGTCTTTTTTAAAACTTACAACTTCCCATTTAAATTATATGATTTATCTTACGTACTTCTGGCCATATTATTAAAATATGACAAGAATCAGAGCAATTGTTAAAGCTCATTCATTCACCCAATTTGAAACTTAGTTTATAGATTTATTATATGTCTCAATAACATCATTTGCATCTCCTTTTAACAAAAGTATATATAAAAAGCAATAATATTGCCATAAATTAACAAGTACTTAAAACTAATTATTTTTATAATACCTACACAATTTTTTTAACTATCGATGTTTAAATGAATTGATGAATTCCTCTTGTGCAGGCAATGATATTTTATGTCTAATTTTAAGGGATTAAACATAATCTTGCATATACAAAACAAGCATATATATAATCCTATGAAAATCATCAAAAATGACCAGAAGTCTTAAAGTAAACATCGCTCTTCCAACTGAAATATCGTCCTGAAAATTCAAATTTTTTCCCCAACGGTCCTCCGACCACCACACTGTACTCTGTGGTCAAGCTTCTTAAAAAAGAAAAGTTCCGTTGCAGAGCACCACACACGCACGGCTCGATTCAAAACCACGTCTCTCAAGACACGTGCTGGCTCGCACATATATACATCGCGCACATCCCCAACAAGCATACAAGTAAAGAAGAACACGAAGAACTGAAGAAAAGCGCGAGCAAGTGAATATCCAGAGCCAAAAAGGTGCACAGAGCCAGCAGAAGCTTTTCAAGCACCGCGTACAGCATAGAACTCCATCACAGTCCATAGGTATACACAGAGAGAGAGACGAAAAGATGCAGTCTCAAGAGAGAGAGAAAGAGAGAATGATGGAAAAACGCTGTTACCAAGGCGAGCGCGCGCGCCGGCCCCGCGACAGATGTGTCGAGAGAGAGAGAATTTCCGAAGAAGAGGAAGAGAGGAGGAGAGGAACAACACACAATGGAGCCGCGCGCGCGTGGCGCGTGGCACCCGAGTAAGAGTCGGGCCTCGGAGTGGGGATAAGTATAGAGGGCGCGAGCATGTACACAGGAGATTTCCTCGATCGGCATAAGGAGGGATCCCCGTGATGCGGCAGAGGATGAAGAGGAGCCGACCGACGTCGCCGCGAGTTTCGGGGGGTGGGGGGCGGCAAATGTGACTCGGGAGCGGAAAACGAGCGGCACTTGAAAAAAGCTTTCTTCCAACTGTCTTGGTGCGGTTCGCATTTGTGCGAGGAGAATGGGACACGATGATACGGAAGTTAAGGTGAATTTGTGGAGGAGATGCTCGTTAAGACTCATTCGATTCTAATGCGTTCGAGTGGTTTTTGCAATGGTCAGTTGTGTAGACTGCGTAGCAGGTTTAGAAGGTGGATAGGATGTGTGTGCGTTCTTTCAAGTGGCTCTGGAGGCCAGATGGCGAAACCATATGGTTATCATGGATTTTGAGGATCGATGGTGTATAGGAAAATGAAATTGGGATATTTCGAAAAGAAGTTCAGTGGATTGTTTGGGTTTTTATTTTTGTTGAAGAGACTTTAAGATGTCTTCTTGTTTTTAAGAGGATTTTGGAACGAACTTTATGTATGATTGTTACCTCACTTCAAGTCATAATATGTTCTGTTATACGTTTAGAAGTTATATTTGATAGTTACCTCAATATTGAGATTGATAATGATTAACCATATTGTGTAAAGAATAGTGAGCAACTAAGTTTTTGTTCATTAAAAGCCTCAAAAAGGTAATACTAGGAATATTATTATAACTGATTAATAACTGTAAAACGAACGATAGCCTTACCAATTTTGTACCTCATTGAAAGCCTCACCTCGTGTTATATTTTTGGTTAGGCATTGATTAATGGACAACCGCACTTTTCTAAGTAATGCTTATATACTTATTATTTTCTTGATTATTAATTATGCCGATAAGTTAGAACTCACCCAGCGCATTTCGACCTCCCTTTTATATTAATGTACAGTGGAACCTCACAATGTAATTCTAAATTCATGGGAACGGATTATAGAGACTTCATTTAGGCTAAATGCTTTATTGAATACATTTAATACATGAGACATACAATCACTTAAGAAATTATAGTCATAATTCTTTTTCTTTTAATGTGAATACTATTTGTATATACTATTTTGATCCATATTACCTGTTAACATTATCAACAGCGATTACAATTTTGTATTTTCTTTCTACGCTTACAAAGATTAATATATATATATTAATCTTTCATTAGTGAACATATATATATGTTCACTAATGAAAAGAAAGAATATACCTGCATGATGTGTAAATTGGAAAATTTCAAATTATAGATGTTCAGATCTGAACATTTCTGAAATTGTAAAAGCTAAAGTAGTAAAATTATAGCGACTACTAGTAACAGTGTAACAGTAACGAAAAACGAAATACAATATTATTATTTTAAATTTCAAATGTTAAAACAATCTTTTATTCTTTGCCCCTAAAGTCTTTATAGGCTGTAAATTTAAAATAATAGTTTATTTAGCATTAATGTCTAGAAGCATAATTTATATCAACTTGAGACATAAATGTAAAAAGCAATATATTTCATCTTTACCGCTTTGACAATTTAACGATTTATTATTATTATTATTATTATTCAATCGATCAATAAATAAAGAATATTATCATACTTGAATGTCCTTATAATATCCTAAGTTTCAATTTACTAAAAATGTCCTATAAAGGAACAATAATGCAAAACTGTACACTTAGATAATGATTACTCAAGAAATTTTCCTCTCAAAATACATACCTACCAAAGTAAATAAATTCTATTTATGGAGATAAGAATCTTCTTGTGAAAAAAAGAAGTCGGCTAGGAGAAAAGAAGAATCATTTTTGTTGTCAAACGTAACGGTTTGCAAATGTCTTCCATCATCACAACTATATTATCTTAATAATACTAATCCTCAATTAATAATTACTTAATAATCTGAATCCGAACTCGACGTACGCATGGCCCCAATTTTTCAACAGACCCTATATACACATCCAAAATCCCAGCAAAACAAACCGTAGCCAGAGCAAAGCTAACTCTCAACTACACCGTTCCAATTCCAAAGAGGGGCTTCCGCAGCTACAGCGTAATTTTAACGGGGTGCGAGAATTTCGCGCGCTGTACAGCTCTCGTTTTTACGAGCTCCTCTTAAAAAGAACGACGAGAGATAGAGAGACTCTTCCTCTCTTTCACGAGTCGTTGAGCGCGCGCAGTACAACACGCATATAAGCACGTCGTATTCCAAGGACTACGACGCCTCGCGCGCGCATACTGTATAATTTCGCTCATCCTCGCGACTCTTCGACTTTTCTTTTTTTTTATCTGCGAGCGCAGTTTTTTTATGCCGGTTTCTTTGGGGCAGGTCTTTTATACTGTTTGGGTGTCGAGAGATTGTAGGAGGAGATGCGCAGTGCTTTTCGTGCTTGTGTGTATATGTATATGGAGGATCGTTTGGAGTGTTATTGCTATGTGTGAATGTTGGTTGTGGATAAAAGGATGTAATGTCGTGATGCATAATAGGGTGAATGCAATGCTTTTGGCAACTGCTCTGATTCTGGACGTATTTGAATCGCGTTGACGTGACATAAATATGAAGTCATAAATTAAAATAGTGATATGTATTTATTTATTTTTCATTACTAAAAGTAGAATTTTGTACTACCCCATGAATTGGGATATGTAATTTAATAAAGACGAAAGAGATTTTTAAAATAGTATGGTCGTAAGTGGTATTAAGATGATCAAAGACTGTGTATTCACCATTTGATAGGGGAACGACAATATAGTATTAACATTAACGTATAAAGTTATGTAAATAATACGTCATGTTTTCTTTGGGCAAATTATAGCTTACGTATAATTTATAAATATTAATAGACATTATTTATATTAATATCGTCTGATAATGCTTAAACTGCATCACTATTATGCGAACTATTGTCTTATAATTTTATTATCAAAAGGAAGGTGACTGGTAGCAATTGAATACATTTTATTAAAATATAATGACATTTTTTTTTATATTTTAATTGATCTGTATTTATATCATAAAAGTAGAACAAGCTTTATAACATTTTTTTAGTATAATATGTACGTATTTTTACGCTAAAACATTTTCGATTCAGGTTAAAATATATATAATATTAATTTTGAAATAGAAGAAAATGTATATCGTGTTCCTAGAGACTATGAAATATATGTAGCTAGGTATAGTCAAGACTTTCTTTTAAGTTTTCCGCGTACAAATTTGTTCTAAAAAGAAGTATATGATGTTAGACAATACGCTCGAAATAAGCCATTTTTCACGTTCCAATCGATCCATTGTCCGCTCAACGGAATCCGCCTAAAAAAAATACCCGCACAAAAGGAATCACCTCCAAAAAACCACGAGCGACAAATTTTTGACTACGACCTCGCAATATACGCGCGACAAAAATCAAAATCTCCCGCTCGAGCGCTGCCCGCATCCCACGACAATCGCCTCTCGCACCGAGAAACCGCAGAGAGCCAATAACAAACACAAAGCGAGAAACGCATGGCGAGAGAGCAGATCGACGCCTCGAGATTCCTCCACCTCAAAAAAGAAAAAAAGAAAAGAATCACGCCTCCGAGAGATAGAGAGAGAGAGAGAGAGAGAGAGAGCGTGTCAGCTGTTGGCTACATGGATGCGGGGCAGGCTGCGTCCGCGTCTGCTGGTGCATGCTGCATCGGTGTGCACGAGAGATGAAGATCATCTGTGTATATACTGTGTGGAGTTTCTCTCGATAAGATGCGGAGGCGGAGATACGGAGCTTTTCTTCTTCTCGGGGTTGGGAACTTAACTGGCGGCAGACGGTTCTTGTGCTTCTTTTTGGCGTGTGGTTTTGGGATTGTATGATTGAGATACGGAGGTTTGGGGGGAGAGGTGTGGAAATCTGGAAATGTGCGAAGTTGCTGGGTGTCGCGGAGATTTGATCTTGGAGAGTGTTTTTTGTTGTAGCGAAATGAGTTTGGTAACGTTTTTACTTTTGTTTTTATGAATTGAGAGGCAAGTTTTACTGCTTCTGTGTTACATTCGGGGCGTTACCACTCAGTCTATTTGGGGGTACGATAATTTTCTAGTTAAGTTTACTATTTTATTGCTATATTGCTAAAGGGTGATTTTCAGTAAACTAAATATGTATATCTCGCAATGAAATATGTTTAATATTTTACGTATTTACTGAATTAAATACTAAGTTGAGCAAAAAAGAGTTTGTGTGCCTTATTAAATTAATCAAATATTACTAGAATGTCACCTTCGTGGTCTTTTTTGTAAAATTCGTAATAAAGTATCAGTTTTATGTATGTATTAGTAAATAATTATTATTTTAATCGGTACATTTTCAAACTATGGGTATGTATCTACAATATAAAAGTTAAACGACATTCTAATATATCAAAATATAAATTTTATTCACATTAGTATTTTGTCCTTCGATTTTGCAAAAACTCAAAATATTTCGAAATTTCATGAATATATTTTAAACTTTGATATACAGCGCCACCTAGCACCGTGCAAACAAATGCTTGTAGTAAAATCAATTAATTACGATATCCATTTTAAAATGATAAAACGAAATATATCTCCAACTAAATTTAACTCTTCATAATTTTAATTTTTCTAAACTTTTCATACTATACATAATTGAGGATGTAGAAAATAGTTCTTATTTTTAGTACATGTTACTCAAATTTTCTTAGAAACATTTGGTTATCGGGATTTTCAACTCGAAAGTCTTTGTATACTATTTCTAATAACAGATACATTACAATTTTAAAAACAACAAGTTAATTGAATTCAAGAATGAAACATGCTATTTTTTGTATCGTACATAGATTTATAGTAAAAATTGTAAAAATTACTACGAATCTGTAACAAATCTTACTATAAATAAACTAAACTTGATAGAAAATCAAATATATTTTCAATGCATAAATACAAATACTAAATTTTGTTACATAATTCTTCTTAACGATGAATGAACTTCAGAAGAGGAATAACTATTATAGTATTTCTTTCATCTCGTGAAATAAAATTTTATCTACGTTTCTTTTTATCTCTTTAATCATATAACCCATTGTTTTTTTTTCACCACGTGCACACACTGCACTGGTCAGTTCGAGCGCGATCGGACAATGGGCATCGTGCGCGCGATTAACGTCCGCGATGACGTTGTTTACGATTTTTCGGACAAAACGCGGCCTCTCGAGTGCATTTACCGCCCTTTCGCTTAGCTTTTTTTTTGGCCAAGGTCCCTCGGAGAAATGCGGGGACGGAGTGTGTGCAAGGATAAAAAAAGGGATGAAAAAATTCTCTCTCTTTTGATACTGGCAATGCGATCGCGACATTTGGCACTTTTCGTTGCGACCCTCGTTTTGTATATGTATAGTTTTTATATGTACCTACGTACAAGTTTTTTTGTATAGAGTGAGAGAAAAAACTCTCTTTATGAGGTTGGAAAAAATGTGTCCAGTGCTAATCTATTGTACACGTTTTTTTCTATCCTTGTATGCGCGAGTGCATGTCCGTTGTGAAAGATGACATGCGTTGTGCATTTCTTCTCCTTTTTGTATTTTCTAAAACATGGATAATGGATAGATTTGTAATTTGGCGTGTAATATTTATTGGATACACTTAATTTACATCGAATAAACTTTTCAAATTGCATATATCTTTTTTATTTTTCTCAGTAGACAAAGTTAAACATCTATACAAAATAAAATAATTATCAAAAATTATTTTATCAATTTTCACATTAGAATGAAATAAATAGAAACACATTTCTATTGTAAAAATATTACATCATTTCATGCAAATGCCAGCAAAATCCTATAAAGAAACTCCGAATTTATTTCGGAAAATCGAAAAGGAAGCAGCAAATCCACGTATATATATACGAAAGATCGTCAAGCCGCGAAAGAGAAGTAGAGAATCCTGCGAATCACGCACGGGAAAACGGAGCGGCTGCAATTTCAATCGCAAATTGAAAACGATAACCTCGCGACCTCAAATTTTCTCGGACGCCGTTAGCCACGTATATAGTTCGCTTTCTATTGGGAGCGAGAATGTGCAGCGAATTAAAAAGAACGAAAAAGAAGGGAGATGGAAGAGGTTAATGAAAACTCGAACGGCAGGCCGTTGTTTCTTCTCTCTATAAACTTTGTTTTTCATTTTATATACAGTTTGCGGTTGAAAGTGCACGTATATATTGCTGAATCATTTTTTATTTTATTGCTACCTCGTAGAACGAAGTTTGTTAATAATGAACTTTTCATATTAGTGCATCGGATAATAAGGATAGTTCAAAAATGCATGCGCGTGTAATGTGTATATTACCGGCAAAAGCCGAAATACAGCAGTTCGTGAAATGCCTACAGTCGATACCCGAAATTCCTGACATTGATTAGGTAAAACCCGAAAATTCTAGTGGTGGAAGCAAATTCCTTTTTATACCAGAAGATTATAGTAAACAATACGAATAGTTAGTACAAATACTGAAATACTTCTAACGCCAATGTTCACTATTTGTAATTTTGTAAATTATAGTTTTCTCAATAGGATTCTCCAAGTTATAACAATAAACAATAAAACGAAAATGTAGCTAGACTAAAATATTTTAAGGTCAGGTGGCGTATTTCCTTACTCCATTAAATGCCCCAGAAATAGGAGAACATGCATTTCGTCGTAACCAAAAAACTGAGTAGCTATTTATCATGTCCCACTAATTTTGAGACCTGCATTTTTAATGGATAAATTTTTACTAGGGTTTGTAGTAGGCAAAGCCGGAAGTGCAAATGTATGAATGAATACGATTTTGAAATATATTACATGTGCAGAATAGTGAGTATAAATATGTATGTATGAAAGTTAAGTGAGCGTTTACGCATGTTGCCCGAGGTTCGGTTTGCTTGTGATTATTGGAGCAGTTACTGTTCTTTAAATTTTGAAGACAGATACTTTCACTCTAAATATTACTCTTCGAAATTTAAAGTTTATGTACTATTATTTCGTACATCAGTGCATATTGAGGCAAGCAATTTATTGAGAGTAAATTGCAATACGAGTGCCGAAAATTCGCTGTTGTATTCTACTTTTATATTTAACAAACTATTACAACCATTTTTGCAATTCTTGTAATTTCAAACATTTCACCTATATACGATGTATTCTTTTATAAAATTGGTTACTTAAGAAATTGAAATCAAAAATCTGTTTGATGCACTCTGCACACTTCTCAACAACCAATATTTCAAAGAATTCTTTAAAAACATACATCAAACAATTTAAGTTGAATTTTATCAAAGCTAACGTTTCGAGAAAGCAATGCACCATCAACAGTCGGTGCTCTCTCAACTCGAGCTACAGGTACAGCTCAATAATACTCCACCACTTGCATCCTGCTCATAAACTCATATCAAACCCCGTAAAGCCAACGACTCTCTCTCTCTTTCTATCCTCCTATATCAACGAAGAAAGCAAAAGCATCGATACATCAGCCATCATCCCAGAAGAATCCAACAAAAAAATCACGTACATCCCTCAATACACACACGCACGTGCATCGCTCATCTCCCCTCTCCCCCATTCATCCCCCAGCATCAACAATACCTCTCGATAAAACGAAAGCCATACATCCGAGTCTTCTCAGAAATCCATCCATGGCGTCGGCAGCGCAAGCGTTACATAAAGGAAGAAAAGGCGAGGATTTTTCCTTGCGGTTTCGCTCGCTCTTCTCGCGCGACAAAAGCTGCCTTGCTGCACCTTGGACGCAGAACAGTGAAACGCGCGCAAGAAGGGAGGAGGATATAACCTGCGGCGCGAGCGCACGTCGCGTCTCCTCTATGGGAATCTGTATATACACCTATATATACCTGTATATATAAGACTACAGTACCGGTGCCACGCGTAGGTGGAGTAGTGGGAAGGATCGAGCGCGTGCCGGACGCTCCACTGTACTGTACTCTCTCGGTATACGAAGAAAGGGAAGGTCGTGAGCGCAGCTTCTTTCGATCTTTCTTCTTAAAGCACGATGAATGGATGCGATCGCGCGCATGGACGGTATAGTTCGCGTCGACAGGTTTTCTATGTAATGTTGCGCAGCGTGCGAGAGATGCGCCAGGCAGGTTATATATATACGCAGCGTGGATATAGGTACGTATACCAGTGAGCGCAGCGGGTGGATTTACGATTTTTTTTTTCTTGTATATGCAGAGACTGCGCAGGAGGAGGTGTGCGTTACACGAGCGCGGACAATGAGAGCGATTTTCGTGAATGGTGTTTTAACACTGCTGGTGCACAGCGACGGGAGCGGCGTGTATGTGTGTGTGTGTACGTCCGGGATTTTTGAATTTCGACGGTTGAATACTCGTGCGTATGTATTGTATGGGGAATGTAGTTTCACTTGCGTGCGTGTGCAATATTTTATAGGGTTTCTGATTTATGTATAGAGATTGAAATTTATTGTACACAATGCGTAATGAGAATTTTTTTTTGAACCCTCTGGTATCCCCAAGATCCGTATTCGATCGAAAATATATCTGAAAAGTGACGATATATCGAATATATATTATATCGATATATCTTAACTTAATCAAATTGTAATAAATAACCTAGTAATAAGTTGAGGAGGGGGCGAACAAACCCGAATAATTACACTTTTTGTGAAAATTGATTTTATGTATTTTTTCATCATAAAACAAGGTTGTCCTCATATTTATGGTATTACTTTTAATCTAAACTCAAAAATCAGGTGTTAACAAAGCATCGAACATACGTTATTCCATTTAAGCTAATAGAAAAAGAATGCAGTTTTACTTAATTTTCTCACAATTAAGAAAAGTGGAATTATCCGGTTTTATTCGTTTCCTCCTCAGTTAGTTTGAGTGCTATTTTCCAAGTTTCATTGAAATTTTTCAAAAAATAATTTTTCTTGGATTCTTAAAGAGAAATTTACAGCGCTACATGCATTGCTTTTTTGTTGCATCATCGACAGTCTTAATTTTACAGTTTTTCAGACAAAACTTATGTATTGAACGCATCCATTGATTTTGAGAGTACTGCCAAGTAAACGTAGAATATGTCGCACAATGAGATAGTTGTTTATTGTAAATTTATATCACGTATTTGATTGACTTATTATTTCATGAATTTTTAAATCGTAAATGTAAAGACATGATGATTTAGTATCTCTTTATATACGATTGTCTTGATGAGAGATCAAGATTACCTGACTCATCAAGATAATCGCAAAGAGATTCTCACTCACTACAATTAATACGATGAGTAGCAAAATAAACTCAAACATTAAGATGGGATGCTGTGTGAGTTACGATATCGTTCTCTCAGTGTAACTGATACTTTCAATTTTGTACGAGTAAAAAATATTCACAGTCCCGTTTTAATAATAATCAGTGCTTCAATAATTAAAATGGGAATATAAACGTTAATGACATAGAAGCATTGGAAAATGATTCAACAAAATCATTTTTTAATAAAAAGAACTTTGAATAAAAGAAAAGTACATACTCACAAGTATAATGTCAAACTAGCATAGCTGAATTCTCTAAAACATTCCCTCGTGAAATTCGAGAGAGAAGATTATTACAATAAATATATATACTCATAGTATATGGGTAAAACAATACTTTTAAGTACATCCAAATCACACAAAGAATGAATAAAAAGTCCAATCATCATCCATTCCAAAAAGCCATCAGCATGTGACAAATGGTACTTCCACCTTGGATCTGGCTGCAGTTTCTCCGTTTCCAGCCGCATGGGCTGCTGTAGCGATGCAGGTTGAGATTTATGAGTTTCCCCGCGCGCGCTTGGTGACACAATGAAAAGATTCCTCTGAATGGAAAGACTGCGCGCTTTGAGATTTTCGGGACTTTTTGTTGTTCACTGTGCGAGGAGTTACGTAAGGTAACGTGTGTTGACGCTCCGCGGGAGAACGATTTTTCAAATCTCGTGCGTGCGAACTAATGTTGTACGCGGCACTGAGGAATATTTCGAGTTGCAGTGGTGTTTATGGCTGTTATTTTTTTTTCTTAATTCGTGAGATGAACCCTGGGGTATAGAAAGTTCGTAATTTCTTTTAGAAACCAATATGATTATCGTAGATGGAGAGAAATAAGGTTTAGGAATAGCTGCGACAGACATGGTAATATGACATGACGAAGAAAGAATTGAAATCCCTTGGAAAAAAAAGAATTAGATTCTTTTTTTACATTAGGTACTCCTTTCATATTGAAGGCTATAAACTGTATGTAACCCCAATATCTGCGGGACTTAAATTAAAATAAAAGGAGTAGCATCTTTTTTTGAAAGCCGTTGTAGCTTGCACATACCTGCTGATGTAAACTTATTTTGAGTAGAATCAACGTACAAGTCAGTAGATTCGACATTTTGTTTCTCTCATAGTTAAAAGTAGTGTTGATGAAATAATTTTACACGTACCAATAAAACATTACATTTAGAAATATGATAAAATTAAAACTTGAGGCGCTTGTCACTAACTTTACTTTCGTACACAATAATATATCACCGTATTATGTTCTTCAGTTTTAGAAGATTCATTAACGATATAATATATTGCAATTCCAGCTACAAGTATTTTATGAATCAGGAAATTTAGTATTCATTGAAGTCAGAAATGAGCTGCCCGCGTGCTTTTATTTGTAGTTGTTTCATAATTATTTCAAATGCATTAATTTAATTATAGTAAAGACACTCTTCTCTAACAATAAGTGTTTTCAGTGACGTTTAACTAAAAAGATTATTTTATTAAAATTTTTCTAATTTTATTTAAAACTTTTTAAAATTGATCTGTAAGTTTTAATTTCACAGCTTATCAGGAAGGAAGTAAAACATTTATTTCGATTCGCATGTTTAAGCCCCGTTAGCTAGAACTCAGACGAGACTTCAAAGTTGTACCAAAGTCACGAGATCTACGGAGGGAAGTATCAATGTGTAAGATTAATAGCCTAATAATATTGACAAATATATCACGATTTTTTTATTATTTCAAGTCCACTTTACATCTTTTGTTTATGTAAATAAAAGGTAAATAATATACTGAAAGAAAAGCTATATGCGGGATATGCCTAACTCGGGAGTGCGAGTGAATAGCATAGAAGAACCCGGTAGTACAAGCGAGAGAAAATTTTCCAACAATGTATCTCTGACCCAGAGGGTGTCCCACTTCCACTATACCGGCCTTTACCTATATTTCTCACTCACCCTCACACGCTGTAAATAATATACATTGACTTGAACGCAAATTTTCGATCGTGACGAACAAACAACCAACCAACCAAGAAAGTAAAATTCCAATACGTCGCTTAAAAATGAAACTTAGCTTATAAACAACTAATAACCAACTCCACGTTAAAAAATCGCAGACATCCCGTTAAAATAATTTCGCGCAGAAACTCAGCGTAAAGCGTTGCGCAGCACAAAGCCACCTTAAACTAGAACAAAACGAAGAAAGCAAAAAGTGCACGTGTCATCTGCCCAACAACCTCTTCCCTCCCAAAGAACAGCAAAACCCCGCCGTAAAGAGAGGAAGCGAGATTAGGAGGCGCGAGTCGCTTGTTGCCAGGCGGAGGTGCTGCCCGTCTACGAGTACTACTACACATATCAGCTGGCGACCAGACGCTCATGCCTCATTGTTCCCTGTCAACAATGTGCCACGTTTCACGTGTGTCTGTGTATATATACCTCGTTTTCATTCATTCGTGCGCGCTCGCGCTCGCGCCCCCTCTTTGACTATGGCATGCGCATGCATACAATCAGCTACAGCTCCAGATCCACCCACTTTGGGTTCTTTTACTTCTTTCCTTCTCCAAGAGCGGTACAGCAAACGAGGCGAATTTTGCAAATCGCGAGGGGCAGGGGGCCTCGGTGAAATTTCGCTGGGCCCATGCACGGCAGAAACCGCCAAGAAGGAGCCAGATAAAAGAAGGAAGCGGCGGCGCAGCTCGTTTGGTTACCGCGCTGCATGCGCACACACCCCCTCGATACAGTCTCATTCTTCTCGTTACGCGTACGCGCGCGAGCACGAAGAAAAGAAATTGCTTTTGTTTCGCCGTTCAACGAGGGAGAGTTTGCTGGATACGTGTGTGTATATAATGTAGGACCTCTTTTTATGCGCTCAGCTGTGCGCGGTGCTGCTCGCTCACCTTTTTGGCTTATAGCTCGTACCGACTGCGCAAAGTTCGTTATACCTTTCTTTCTTAATTTTTTCTTTTTTGAGAGAGAGAGAATTGCTGCTGCTGCTGCTGGCTGGTTGGAGTATAAGGAGGTGCGCGCATTGGCTTCTTCTTCGTCTTCCTTTTTTTCTTCTTGGTTTGAGCGCTCGCTCTCGCCCCCGTCAGATGTTCGCGATTATATTTGCATCGTTACTGGAGTGCTCGAGGAGGGACGTGTGTGTAAGAGACTGCGGCTGCTGTTGCTTTGCCTTTTGTGATGTTGGTTCTATGGTCTTTGATAGGAATTTGACGAAACGGCTGCAGCGAGGTTGCTTTTTTCTTTTTTCTTGTTGCTCGCAATTGCTGTTAAAATTGCAATGATTCAGCTCGATGTAAGGATCTACATCTGTTGGAAAAGATCGAGCTGGATTGTCAGATGGATTTCTGGATTCTAGATGAATTTGGTTGGTATTCCAGGTACCTTTTTTCCAGCTATCTTTTTTCCAGCTTTAATAATTTTTTTTATTTTACTTAATGGGTATAGCAAAGGCTTATTTCTTCTAATAACAGTTCTTTAGCTTACAAAAGCATATGAGATGTATAATATAATCACTAAATGACTAATATGGATAATCTCTATGTATATAAAGAAATTACTTTTAGTTATTATATTTATTTTGTAATATTTGTTATGTTTTTCTCCAAAAAAGTTTTCTGCTATTTTTTCGAAACGCTGCATTAATGTGAATTGGAACCTAACGTTTCAATCATTAAAATTAGATGATTCAGTTATATCGGTAAAATTGTTAAGTGAACCAATTATTGTCATTTTTAATTACCTTATAAGGTAATTAAATATATATATATATATGTATATCGAAAAACGAGATATGATTTAGCATTAGTTGTATACCTTATTAAGGTATACCTTACTTACTCCCTAGTAGAAATCAAAGTCATTCCTAACCAGTAATAGGCCATTTATGACCACGTGTTAATGGCTAATCACTGACTATCATTGAAATTGATTTCTACCCGGGCTATAATGTTATCATACAGGCACTTGTAACATTTGATATTAATTAGGCACTTTTATTACATTAGACGAACTAAAAATAATTGTATGTTAATTTATCCATCCACCAGTTTTTTTTACGTTTATTATAAATTTATTAACAACTTCACCTCATTAGGCAAATCAAAATATCTCATTTTTAAGCCAATTACAACATTTTGAAGGGGTTACAAGAAGAAAATTTAAGATTCGGGAAATTTTGAAAAACCCTACTGGTACACCAATCAGTAAGTGGCTCTCCTAACATATATTATAAAGTATTTATAATATATTATTCCGAAAGCTTGCAAAAAGTTCTGACGAATTGTATTATATTTTTCTGTCATAACTAGGTTTAAAAATGTATATCTTATTAATGATTTCTATAAATTCTCGAACTTAAACTTTTGCCTATACCATTTTTCATTTGTTCGACATTATTCAAAGCTGTAGCTCTAAATTTATAAAACAAGATATACAAATACTATTTGCATAAATATCACCTTGACAAAAGTGCTGCATCATCATTTCGGCACCAAGATCAAATCTAAAGTTTTTAGAACAAAGTTGGGGCCTGCGGCGGCTCAGTCGGTAGAGTGTCGGATTCTCACGCCGGTGACCCGGGTTCGAATCCTAGTCTCTGCCGATTGATACAAGCACCACTGTAAAAATTACATGTGCTATGTTTACAAACACACCGCAGACCCCCGTCGTCGATTAGCACCACATGGAAGCACAAACATGGCGACGTTAAAAAAAAAAAAAAAAAAAAATGTCTTATAAAAATTAATTTTTTTCACGAGCCACCCGCACGTTTTCAGACACTCCAAAGCCGAGAAACACCGGCTCGCGTCTTTCCGCCACCACTGCACCCGCATATTGAATTTCTCCGATTCCAGCGCGTATTGTTTGACTCTTCAGCTTGACAAACATCGCCTCGGTCCGATGAGAAGGTATATATACACGGCCACGTGCCGCTCGTTAAAGCCATTACCGCTTCCGTGGAGGAGAGAGGGAAAAAAAGAAGACGACTCGCGTTACGACATCGAAACGCGAAAACACTAGATCCGGTGCACTTAGCTTCGATCACTTCTTCATTATGTACTCGTCGTGGATTGTCGAACATTGGCTGATGCGCTGGTGATGCAGAGCTTGTCTCGGCCCTGAGTTGTATGATTTCTTTTTTTTGTGTTTGCACTGCGACATCTGTAATGTACGACTGTATGGAGTGGATCCTATGAGATTTGATATCTTTTATTCGTAAACTTTTGTAATTAAGAGAAAGATGGGATGATGATTTAAACGTATATCGGATAACGGATTTTTTAGGGTCTGAACAATATCGATAATAAATATCGTAAAACTGGCAAATTGTACTCTTATGTAAATTGTTTATATCTCAAATATTATTTTAAAAAGTGAGTTTTGACACCTAATAATAATTTAGTGTTGTATTTAAATATATATACAGCAATATTTATCTGTTTAGGTACTGATGCAAAGCATTTAGCTATTCGTGCTTTTACCTTAATTACTTCGAATTTTTTCATATATGATTAAAAATTTTCAGATTAATAAAAATAGTTCCATATTTAATAATTTTAATTAGTGTTGTGAATTTACATTTCGTATGGATCGTCGTAACAAGACAAGATATGCTTGTAAGCTCGTAATAAGACACGCAACGCGAATTCAATTAAATTTGAGAAGAGAACGCAAACAAAACCACACAATTATTTAAATGATTATTTCTCATCACTTGTATATTAAATTTATTTTACAAAGCATACGCTAAGCTACGAGGATTGGAAAATTCCCTGCCTAATATCCATAATTAAAAAAAGATCTTTAACCTGAAAAACCTCTAAAATTCGCACAAATTATCCTTTCCCTTGAGTTTCCCTTACTTTACCGTATATCCTATCGATACAAGTCAAACACATGCTTTGCCTAATGCCACAGATTTTTACAATACACAACCTTTCTCTTTCCTCGAAAACCAAGTCGTGCCGACAACTTCTGTCTTCGGCTACAACTGCTTCACTTCTATTTCCCTCGGCCAACCGCGGATGTAACTTCAAGCGCGCATCATCTGCACACTCATTGTTAAATTCACTTCAAGGAATCCTAGTCTCGCGCATTTGCATGCATCCGTTTTGCGCATTCGCTCGCGTGCGGCTACGTACACTCTTCGTCCGAAAGGGGAAGTCAACGAGAAGTCAAAAACGGAAGATCGCCGTCGAATTACCGTACGAGCATGCGTAACGAGATCAGGATGTGCTCGTAAAAAGGGGAAAACCACTACCGGCACCCGCGCGCAACATGCCGGTATAGAGGGCAGGAAAGATTAGAATCTATACTAGAATGCATGTCGATGCTACTTCGAATAAAAGGCTATGTATCTTTTGGAATGTATTTTTGAAAGGTTAAAAAAGGCATATGTCTATGGGAAAACAGCAGATACTTGTGGTTTTTTTAGGGTTTTGTCATTTTGAGGTTATGTTCGGTACGCGCTTTCGAAAAAGCAGGAAAGTCATCGGTTTTTCTAGGAAACGCCGTTTTAGTTTGTCGAAACAAGGCGTTTCTAACTCTTTATTTCTCATCCGTCCGTAAGAGATATTGTCACGGGCTCAGTTTTTCATTGGCTAAGAGTAGTTATTGTTCAGACATTTATACAGATGAAAAAATATCTAGAACATACTTTAATTTTATATGTAATAATATCGTAAATATAATGATCTTAAATCAATTAATATTAAAAGGTGAATGAAAGTTATAATTTAAACCATCAAGTTATTGTTTCTTCAAATTAACATATTTTTCTATAATCGATGAATAAAAGATAAGGAGTTATATAAGGGGAGTGCAGGTAATGTGGCCACCTTAAGGAACTTTCGATTCGCAGTAGATATATATCGGGTTTTGGGGCTAGGAAAACTATTGAGACATGTTATTTGAACCGTTAACTCTAATACCTCATGAGTTCTTTTGTAATATTAATTAAAGAAGTTGTAAGTAGTTAAAAATTATCATCTATTCATTCTTATGATAAAATCATATGTAAGTATTTCAAAAAGTCAAGACTAGCCTAGCAGAGACTTCCTCTATGTGTTATTTAACTACATAGTGCAGTAGCGTACGCCTTGGTGTCTATATTTTGGAATTAGTAGGTCTAGGAATGTTGAAGAAGCAACCACCGCTTTTATCGGCGTCGATTGCCTTTTGCCTTACAATGCACTCGTATGGCCACTTTACCAACCGCTAAAAGTTAAAGAAAGTTGCCATTTTCGCATCGTAAATAAACTCTACGGCAAAAACTGATCATGTATCTTAAAGTACGTAAGAAAGCTACAATTTAATGTACCGTTGGATTCTTTTTTCGCTCATATTACGCTGACAAATGTGGTTTCTTTACGTCCATGCACTGCTAAGAAACCAGTGTTTTAATGCTTTCGCGCATAAACATGACACTACCTTATAATTAGAGGGCGCTAGAAGCGGGGTCGCCGCACCTTTCAACATCTATTGTCACAATACATATACGGCGCCCCAAAATAACTCATTACAGCGGGATCTCGTAGGTGGTCACATTACCTGCGTGACCACATTACCTGCGCCCACCTTATTACAAAATTATCAAAAACTGGGTCCTTGTCACTTATTGAGCCTAAGGCGGAGTCATGAGAAAAATCTCAGTCACCCTCCCTCTAAATGATGGAAAATTCTCACGCCCAATATGTGTACTTCAATTTTCCACAGTGTCTATTTACCACATAAAAATTCGGATCCCACGCACACCAGTACCATTAATCGCCATTCGAACTCCCACCCACCCCTCCACAATACTACAATATATAAGGCGCATCATATACCTAGCCTGTTTATTGTTTCTTCAAATTAAATAGATCTTCTTTTTCGTATCAAACAATTAACCATAACAAGTTATATTAATAATAAAATGATCAGCAATTTTCCGCAGTGCCTCCTATCGATCATATCAATAATTGAATACGTACACCAGTACCGTTAATTACCGTTCGTAGCACCTCTCCCCTCTCTTCATACGACAGTTCCACGTATAGGGCCCACTTTTTTTGTATTATTTACCTCGTTTATTCGAATAATTTCTCCGAATTGAACATGATCTTCATATTGATGAACAAACATTAACGAGTTATATTTAAAACATTATCAAGTGGATCCTGATCAATTACTGGGCCCATCACTTTACCCCCATGAGAAAAAATCTCACTCACCCACCCTCCAAAACCATACAAAATTCTCACGTATAAACCTCAATTTCCCTCAATGCCTCCTACCACCTAGAAACCTTGCTATATATCCCACGCACCCCAGTACCGTTTAATTACCATTCTCCCCCTCCTTCCCCCTCCCCATACGCGGCAGTCCCAATTTTTCGCGCGCGAATCCCACTCTTCCCCATTGACTTCCGGTGTGCAGCATCGCAGCAGCATCAGCTGCCTTGAATGGAAGCTCGCATATACGCTCTCTGCTTCGGAAATCAATGGGCCGCAGTTTTCTCTCTCTCTCTCCCTCTCCCTCCTGTAGCAGCGGGACTTGTAGGCCCCCAAAAGCTACTCACTGTGGAGACAGACAGAGAGAAGAGAGGGGGAAGGGCGCACCTGGGCCTGTCTGGCTCTGGCTCTGCGCGCCTCGGCTGCGTGCATTGACACCTGGATAGCACATGCCCGCGTAGGTATACGTGTGTACCTTTACGTGCGCAGCTCGTCAAGGGACTGGCTGGAGATCGTGCAGAGAGTTTATAGGTTTGGAAAGGTCGAGAGTGAGTGCAGAGAGAGCCGCGGGAGATCGGAGTTCGGGTCTGGGGTTGTTAGTTGTGTATATATTATGTTATGAGAATTTTCTACGTCTGTGTTCTTTTTTTTGTTATTACCCCTGATGGTGTTATTTTTCCTCGATGATGGGAGACCTTGATTCTTCTTTTTTGGTAATTTGATGTTAGATTGGACGCTTTGGAGGGTCTAATGAGATTGAAGATGGTCGTCATATGAGTTCTCGAGTATGTGTATTATATTATTAGAGCTAGCTTTTTTTAGCTAGCAGATCAACTAATATAACTTTTGATCTGTTTGAAATATATCTAAACATTTATAGGTGACATATTATGTTGCTTCTTTGTTACAATAAAATAGGATTTACAGAAATTCTCAAATATTAACTCCCCACCGTCTGAAATAATTGAATTACTGCATGTAACCTTATATATACGGCAAAAAACACGCGAGTGTTAATATTTTTTCACCACACTGCGCGTAAAGTGCTGACTGTACGCCCTCTCAGCAGGCCGTACAGTACCGCATGGACTGCCTAGGGAATAAAGTGACTTGCGCATGCGCGATGCGCCTTTTTCCGCTCTCGACTGCGTCTCGAGCGGTAAAACAGCGCGTCGCGCGTACACAAGTCACTTTACTTCTAGGCAGAGCATGGGGTACTGTACGGCCTGCTGAGATGCGTACAGTCATTTCTTTACGGGGGTGTGGTGAAAAGTAGTATACGCACCTCTGGAGTACAGTAGGCAAGCATGCACTGTGTGAAATGCCGACCTCGCTTCGCTCGGTCGGCAACGTCACACAGTGCGTACATTGCCCACTTTACTCCCTTGATGCATAATGTACTATTGTTAGTGGACCGTTTGTCAGTGAAAGTAAATAACAAATATCTATAAAATTTACACGAAACTATATCTTAAAAATGACTAACAATTGCCTGTTAACATGTTTTAACAGACAAGGCCCGTCAAAATTTTACCTTGTGTTTTTTCTATACTATATATTGATTTTTAATGAATTTAATTTATTTAAAATCTTAAATATTTAATTTTAATTAATATTTCAAAAACGACCTCCAGTTGATGCAATTATTATTTTATAATAGAAAAAGATTTTTGTGTATTGAATTAAATTTATTTATTAATTCACAAGAATGGAAAAATTCTCCTGTCCATAGCCTAAATCATAGCTACAATGCTATGTAGCATACTCAATGTCTCGCTATGATGTCACACAAAGTCATTGATTCTATATGAAATACATTTTATAAATATTCTTAAAAATTTTCGCTTCAGAATCTTCTAGGAATTTTTATTGAATTACAGAATTACCTGGCCAAGAAAAATGATTTCGTTTCCCTGTTTTTAAGGAGGCTGTTAAGGAGGAGTGTTTCTAATAATTTGGCCACCTACAATATTATTTACAATACTGGCAAAGTTTCTTTTTGGATGATAACATGTAGTCTTTCACAATTTCTATACAACTGTAAATTAGATGAATATAAATTTTAATGCATGCAACTTTAAAACATACCCTTCTATCGTACCATTTCATCATACTGTTATAAATACACTGAAAAAACGCAAAAAACCCGCATGATTCCCGTTAACTTAACGCACGACGCTTTCTCACCAGATAGGATATTTCTCAGCGAAATGAATGAACGAACGCCGCGCGGGATACTAATGATACAAAGAAACAAACTGGAACAATTCCAAGCTACTCTCTCGCACCTTTATGGCTCTATTACCTCAAACTCCAGAAATCGCATTCAAGTCAATGCGCTGCAGCAGCGCAACATACCCATACACGTATACGCATAATATCCACATTGTTCCAGTAGGTATTATTGTCAGGTGGTCGAAGGTATCATCGCTTCCCATCCACTTGGTCGTATTAATCTGACGCAATAAAAAAGACACTCCATTCTCGAGCGTCGTATACATAGCCATAAATACGCTCACGTACGCGCGCGTCGAATGTTTGCGCAAACGATCGCTGCGAAAAGGTGGAAAGAGGGTGAAACTGAAAAATCGAGGAGGAGCGGAATACGGGAAGCTGCAGCTCACCTGGTATATATCGATCGACGGAGACTGCGGCTGCAGCGGCAGCTGGAACAAAAAAAAGGGGGGGACAAGCGCGGAGATTTTTCATGCGCGAGTGAAATTCGAAATTTCCGATTTTTCGCCAGGGGTGCGCTACGTTTGGTACTGTGTATATCTGTATATCTGTACGGTGTGTATCTAGAACGTGCAGTAACTGCGTATATCTGCGCGCCAGATGTTTAACTTCGGGTAGCATCAGTGCTGCGGATCACGTATAATACGAGTGATGGTGTAGCCTGTTGCGCGCAGTTTGTGCATGATTCGAAGCTGCTGCGATTAACTGTGGTGATGATATTTTCGCCAAAGATGTAATGTGTTTATGTACCGGTTATTTGATTGTGATGAATATATAGATGCGGAAGGGGTTGCTGTAGAGGGTTAAGGGAGTGAGTGGTTGAATTGTATTAGGTGCATATGGATTTTCATGTATTATACACAATTGGTTTAATTCGTTTTTGATTATTTACAGGGGAATATAAATGACGAAATCGTTATTTTCACAAGTACGAGTGACAAACGTCACTTATTTAATTATTTTTCTCTGTGTGTATGAAAGAAAGTAAAAAGAGAAACTATATTTCCACGAGCTATTACAACCCAACTTGTCTTCTTGAGGCTCTTAGACTTCATATTCTCCACTCAAATTGATGACTATAATATGATAGCCGTAAACTAACCAAAAGTGAATTTATGTTAAGTAAAATACCACAAAAAAGAATTTAACTCGATGTATAAAATATTTAATGTTCGAATTTAAAAATTATATTTTTCTTACGCTGCCTAGATCAGAATCTGGTAGTGTCACAAATCATTAAAAGTAAATAAAAATAAGTATATTATTAAAGAATTGTATAAAATTTTATGAAAATTACAAACTTTTAAAGAAAAATTTTGTTCAATGATTTTTAACACAAGCCTTACTTTTATTCTCTGTTTTTGCAGGATGAATACTGTAATACAATAAAAATAATATAAATGTCAAAAAAGATGACATTACTTTTCCGGTGGTCGAAATAATTCAATTTATTAACATTCTTTTTAACTTGTGTAAGCCAAAAAAACTAACTTATATCTGTCTAGAGGCAAAAACTGGTATAATTACCATCGCACTTAGTGGTGCGAAAAACACTTTTACACTTAACTAAATTAAATTAAATGTCTCCTTAAATAAAAACATCAAATCTCTCTCTTTCTCTCTCACTATCTTCCACGACTACAAAAATGAATACCATACTCCAATCTAATACACCGCGCAAAATTGCAAAATTCCACTGTCCAATTGCCATCTCCCAACCCATCGCCATCACCACCAGTAGCATCAGCGGCGCCCGACGATATAACCCACACACATACCTATATACATAATCAGATTAAACAGGGGGGGGGGGGGGGCGCCGTCGTTCTCGCTCGTCACTCCGGACCCTTTGATCTCTCTGCTGGCTGCTGCTGCCGCGATGGTCCCCCGAATATATACTACACACAGCGGCGCGAGAGCATTAATGGAAGGGAAACGCACAATTCGATTATACGACGTCGCGCGGTGCGGGCGGCGCTCGAGGATATCCGGCCACTTCCGATCTCTTATATAGTGCGGAGCTGTAATAGGCCGCACGTGTGCAGAAGCAGGGTGTGTGGGTATGTATGATGAAGTGGGTAATATATGGGGGGAGGGGAGGGAGGGAGAAATAAAGAGTTTAGATGGGTTTTGAGGGGGCTTTGGTGCGAGATACTTGGACGTTTATTCAAATTTAAGGTGCAGAGTTGTTTCTGTTTTAGCAACTGAAGTTTCTTTTTAGCATTTTAATGTACGCAATTGTTTGATCATTTATACGGCTATTGATAATTCTAGCAGATTATAATTGAAATTTTAAGCAATTACTGAAGTACATTTAATACTTTCACTTTTCACCCTTTTCCGTAAGGTAATTAGGGTGCACTTGAATATCTATGTTATGTAAATATTGGAATCGATTATAACTGCGCAATGTTCTCAAAATAAAAGGAATGTAATTCCTTTTGATTTACGATTTTTTAGTTACATACACTGCAATTTCGTTCATTTACCATAACTAAAAAGTGATGCTTCTTTTAAATGGTGATGTCATGCGACACTACACTTTTAATTTTTAATGCAACTACTATAATTAAACATTCACTAGTGGCGTATTGTTTAAATATAGTTGGAAATATGTTTATTGATCAATATTATTTCAAAAATAAATAATTGTATAATTCATTGTTTATGAAGAGTATCGAAAGCAATGGAACAAATTTATATTTGTCATGTCTGTCATATGTAGACACCATGAAAATAAATGTATATGAATGAAATTTAGTTTGTTCTTTATGATCCACACAGAACGAATTTCCCGATGTCTTTGACAATTAAATTGCTCGATAATATATAAGACTGTTAAAATACAGTATACAAATTACAAAGCAAAATCACCTTACAACCCTTAAAACTAAATCACCACCTTCCCATTAAATGCTCCCAAAAAACATCCCCCTCACTCCCACTCCCATCCCTCAAACAAAAGCATTGAAATTACCCAAGCCACTTATCACAACTCTCCAAGCGCAAACACTGCAGCACACTCCCCCACGAACAAGCCTTTTCAAACGTAATAACGCGAGCAAACTTTTTCTCTCTGTTTCAGGTAAGTGATGCATTCACTCGGCAGCGGGCAGGTACCTGTATACTTACTCTCCACGAGAACAGGGCAAACATTCGTCGAGAGGAGCGCACGGATCCCTGCACCTCCGGGAGTACATGCACAAGGAGAGAAAAACGCGGCTGCAGCGCCAGGCTCTCTCTCTCTCTCTCTCTCGAGAGAGAGGAGGTTTGAAAGGCGCGCGCGGCTTTGATCCGCCACGCGTGCGCTAATCGCGCGCTCGCACTTTTCGCGCTTGTGCACGGGGTGTTGGCGCGCGCGCGCGCGCTAGCTTTTTCTCTTTTGCAGCGGCGAGTGCATAGGTGCAGTCGTCGACTGTGCTGGAAATTGCGTGCGTTTCTCTCGCGCCGGGGCGCTTCAACGTTGCGAGGATTTCAATTCTTTTGGCTGGGTTTTAGATGGATTTGTTTTACGGTGACTTGAGGTTTTTTCATTTTTTATTTTCAATTACTTTTGGTATGTATGTTATTATCCGTTATAAAGGCTGCAAAGATATTTGCATGTTATCTAAGTTGATGCAAGTTTTTATGTCTTAAATGTGTGTGCTACATATGTGACTTTGTCACGATTTTGAGCTCTCTAACAAGGAGAGTGTCACGCCTCCGGCTCACGGATTTGGCTAGAACTCTGAAAACTGTTTTCTGGTATCCAAACAATTAAACAATTTATAGGTTATTCATCCTATAACAAGCCGGGTTTGGTTCTTGAGATATTTGTCTATTTTTATCGATTTTATACATAAAATTTTGATATATATATAATTAATATATCGTTTTCAGTATATATAATATAGATATACATTGCATTTATAAATATAGATGAATATCTTAATAAATAGTGAGCGTTAAGATAATATAACCGCTGATTTGCTTCATTATTTGGTACCAGAAATCAGTTCCCTATAAGTTTTATCTAAATCCGTGACTCAGGGCCCTGAAACTCTCCTTGTAAGTGGTATAGTCCCCTAAAATTTGGCTAATCGGCATTATTGATTTCAAGCCCTTTTAGCCACTTACCACGAGCTTCGAATCAGGTGGAACATATTTCATATCCAACGAGATTTTAAACTATTCTTCAAAAGTGTGCGCATGAACTTTCCGGATAACATTACTTAAAAAAAAATTATTTTTAATTGAAAAATAGTATAAAGCCTCTTTGGATATTAAATATGTTTCGCCTGATTTAGAAACATGTGGCAAGGGGTTACAAAGGCTTAAATTCAACAATGCCGAATGGAAACATTTTAAGGGATGATAAAGATGACTTACAGAGGTCAAAATTGAGATAAATTCATATATTACAGGTATAAAAACTTGCATCAACTTAAATTACGTTAAAATATTTTTATAGTCTTTATGGTGGATAATAATTTTTTACAGGATTTAACTCAGGCTGTTTTTAAGTAAGAATTTTTTTTAAAGCAAAGACAATAAACTGTAATACATCTGGATCTTGGCCTAATATGAACCAATGCCTTAAGATATGTTCGAAAAAGCTTAAAGAATAGTTTGAATCGGTTTTATTGCAGGAACACCGAAAATGGTTCGTTAAATTAACAAAGTCCCTTGGTAAATAAAAATATGCACTAACTATTTTTTTGATTATACTTACAAAGTAATTTGTTATTTCTATGAAGCGATTTATAAATTATACTAATAGTTGGTGCGTATTTTACCACAAGTGACTTTGTTAATTTAACAAACCATTTCTTTCCGTAAATACATAATATAATTATAGTCGATAAGGCAAAAGTCTTAAAGAAAAGTGTTAATATTGGCGATCAATTTTCTTTTTTAATCTATTCGTATTCTATCTATAAAATCATTTAAAGAGAATGAAGGACTTCTTCGAACATATCTGTTCACGTTTGTAATTGCAGCGCCCCTATACTATTTCATATTTTTGCGCGCACGAGGTCTCTTTCTCTCTCTCGCAAGATCCAAAGCGCTCGCTCGCATGATTTCTTGCGAAAAAAGGCACATCTACGCGCTCACTCCCACTTTCTACTCTTCTGATTTAGGCGAAGCGAGAACAAAACTAATTCATTGTTCTCGCCGAGCTCGCGTTTTCTTCCAGCCCAGACCGCGATTATATAGTCAACTTGGAGACTTCGCGCGCATCGCGACGCCTGTTCTCGCGACCGCGTGTGAATATTTCTGTTCCCTTTTTAACCGTTTGTGGCCCATATTTTTTTTCTTAAAAAAACAGCTTTTTTTGTTACTTGTTTATTTATAACTATTTAACAATAAACAAAATATCAATTTTTGTTAATTAGTATTATAGAGAAACCTCTTAGCTAATAGAAGAATGTAAAATCATTTATATACACCTGTAAATAAAATTTTTATACATAAAAATCTTAGACGAAAGAGGTGGCTATTATAATAGCCACTAAGCCACAGAGGGTTAAACTAAACTTACGCATTACGCACCCTGTAGACAGTAGTTATTTCATGAGCAATAAACGCCCGTTTTATTAAGTGAATATATTTTGATTTTTAAATATAAAATCAGGCGTAAACCCTGTTACTTTCCTCTCAGACTCCGTAGTCGAACTTTCGCACGACGCTATAACCGGGCCTAATTTATTCAACTAATTCAAGATCAACTCTTTTAAATTCTTGTTTTTTAACCGGCTATCGCGTGAACAATCTCTGAATGCTCAGACAAAAACTGAGATACATTAAACTTAACTACCTTGATGAAAAAAGATCCTATAAATTGTTTAATATCACGGATATTCCACAGTAATATGTTCAGGACCCGTAACAAATAAAACTTAGTATATAATATTTAGAATTCTGGTATATTTTTCATTGACGTATCTTTCCTTACTGTTCTTCAGAAAATAAAAATTCATAATGGATTCCATTTTTTGTTTAAAGATTCTCGAAGAACCACCTCGAGACATCAATCATTCGATAAATCACCAAAAGACCCGTCGAAACTTAAAAATTAAAAATTTAGCTTCACACTTTTTCTCATCGAACTTTTTTAACTTCAACGTTCATCGCTTATCGAACGCATTCAAAAATGTATTTATCCTCCTTCTCAGAACTAACTGCCCAACAGCCAAACCCGTATAAAATTAGCCTCTGATTATTATTACCATCAGCTACCTTCGCGCATTTATACCAATCACAAAGCGACAAGGCTCAATATTCAATTTGAAAAATCACCCCCGACAACAATGGAAACTCGGAAACGGTCCTTTCCTTTTCGTTATAATCCAATGTCGAGATAAAGAAAGAGAGGCGGGATCAAAGCGCCTCGAAACAAACAAAAAGAGATAATAGAAAGAACGAAGAAGAAGCGACGTGCGAGCAAACAAACGAAGTCAAGAGCGATTAATAAATCTCGCGTCTCTCGATTTTTTTCCCCTTTCGGAAAAAAAGCGAGGCGCGCGCCGGAACCTACCGCGTCGAAAGCGGAAACTCGGATGAGGATGAGAGTCCTCTGTGTGGTGTATAGTTGGAGAGAATAAAGCGTCCGAAAGTGCGTACGTGAGTGGGAAAACAATTGCGAGGATATCAGAGAGATTCGTGCAGGGAGATTAGACGGTATGTTTGTCTGTGTGTTCTGAAGTGATTGAACTTTCGAATTTGATAGTACGTGGTTTGAAGGCGTGGTGTAGTAGTCAAAGGTTATGATAATGAAATTTATTTTTATCGTCATACTAATTGAAATTATAATAAAGGAACTTTGTTGTATACCTTTGATAGCATTGACTTTTTATTCAAACTTTTTTTTCAACTAACTTTTTTTTTATTCAATACTATTTTGACAGATTTTTATAATGTTGTATATAATTTTTAAACAGCGTTTGGTGAGAAATTTTTAATAAATCCAGTCTAAAAAGATTATAACAGATTCTTATAATACACACTTAAATTTTATGCAATTTTTCGCACTATTCATTTGTTTTTATATGAATGTGTTTTAGTATATAATGAATTTCCGCAAAGATAGTGTAAATAAAAGTTTCTGCGGGTAAACAACGTTAACGATAGAAAAACATTATTTCTTAAGAATTATAAAATGCGCTTGGTGACTGCGTGATTGTACATAGATAATACGATCATTTGTTGAAAGTGAATGAATGTTTAGCATAAATAATTGTAGGTGTAAAAGTTAAAGACCAACAAAAGAAATAGTTTTAAAGTATTTTTGTGATGATATTTGATTATATAAGTGTTCACTTATTATAACGTATGTTAATAATATATATTCATTATTTATTGAATAGAGTACTTTTTTTTTTTTTCATAAATAAATATGCATAATAAATATTTCTTTTGTATTTACTTTTTTTTCGTTATTCATCAAAACCAACGTTAAAAATTAATTATTATTTTGTATATATTATTTTGGAAATATTTCTGTTTTTTTTTTCTATAATTCAAAGCCAGATTTCGTAAATAATTCAAAATAGTTACAAAAAATTAAATTATACGAACTATACAATTAGTACTATTTGATATTATTACATGTCCAAGATTACGCAAACTTTTTCTATGGATAGTATATGGGATAACAAAATAAACTGAGGGTAACACTAAAAAAAAATTTTTTTTTTGCAT
The DNA here is from genome assembly GCA_949152435.1 of Gastracanthus pulcherrimus. Lineage (NCBI taxonomy): Eukaryota > Metazoa > Arthropoda > Insecta > Hymenoptera > Pteromalidae > Gastracanthus > Gastracanthus pulcherrimus. Next base: position 39,036,967 of record OX424572.1, read on the forward strand.
TTAGTATTTTGTTTAGTCTATATTGTAAATTCATTTACTGATAAAATGATACTTTGCAAAAAGAAAAACAACTTACAAAACTAAGTTTACTACAATAATTCGTAGATATGCATAAGATCATACAAGAATTATGATTTTGCATTTCATTTACACAATTTTAAACTTCCCGAATCTTGAATATTCACGAAGTCGTCTACTTAAGTCTTGTTTTCACGTGTATAAAATTTGCTGAAGTTATCTCGCTTCAGGGTAATCTCAAACAAAAATTATTAAACTTCCTTGAGATGAGAGTAATTTTATCTATATTGTACGCAAACACTCGCGCCTGTTTCCCTCTTCATATATGGAGTATCTCTACGGGAGGAAGTTTTACAATTAACTGTGAAGTCCCCAATGTAAAGTTACGACGTAAATCTTTCAGTTCTTTTTTATTATGACTTATTGTTCAGCCACGTACGAGTGAAGGAAATTTTCTTTGGTTTCGTCTTCTCAACCCGTGACAAAATAACTTTAATAATGTATTTGATATTTTATACAAATACTTTGGTATATTGATTTTCACGGAAAACAAAAATTTCTGATGAAAATCGATAGATCAAACGTGCATTTTACAGCATCTCAATTATAAAATATCAAATACATTCTGAAAGTGATGATATCGCGAGTTGAGAATAAAAGTGTCATCAATTTTGAACTTGAGCATTATCAGACTGCGAATACTCATTGCTGGTATTTTCTTCTAAATGTCTGCAGAAACAAAAAAAAAGATAAGATTGTATTTAATTTTCTGTTCTTCGATTTCGTAATATTCTTATGCGCGTAATTCAATCTCCACAATTCTTTAACTTTATGCCAAAATAAAAGCATAAATAAACTCATAGTTCGAGTGACCCATTCCTAATTTAGTATCAAATTATAAACTCCGTAAATGTCGTAAAAATATTTTCATCTCATAAAAAGTCCTATAAGATATTTTTTACCTTTTTCAAGACATAACATATTAAATGAGATAGCTTTATATTACTGGTATCAAATAATTCTATATACAACTACATAACTTTGACAAAAAATAGATATTTAAAAAGTTATTTTTTCTTAATAAAGTATCTCTCGTCCTTTTAGTAAACTTCGTGGCAATGAATCTTTCTCGGTATTAAAGTTACCGTTACGGACATGATTCCTTATCAGCATCCAGTAATTAATAGTTTTTTTTTACATAAATTCTTACCTCAAAAGTATGTTACAAAAAAATATTTAATAGTTAAGAAATATAATCAATGATCTTTCAAAAATCTAAAGAAAATGTAATATATAATACGTTTGTGTAAAATTTTCTTTATGGGAAAACAAAACTGATTATAGGAATTACTCTTAGCTGATCAGAAACTGAATCCGTGACAGTATATTTCAAAAGAATTATAAGATATAAGTTGTTCCCACGAAAACAAAATCCCGCGAAAAAATCAGTTAATCGAAATTTCGAAATTGCCACGTAATTTATATAAAATTTACGCAGTTATTTACCAAAAACTGTGTTTGCACGGAGCTCTAAAGCAACGACGAACATTACAGCCCTTATGACACTGGTTTATATTTTGTAAGTCTTGTGATTTTCGATTGTGCTGTCTCGACTTTATATTTTTGCTTCTGCGAGTCTGCACATGCTTTATACACGCCTTCAAAGTTACCCGCTAACTAAATTCTTGATCAGCTGAACTTTGTATCCGTAATCAGCGGAATCACATGTAGACAATGTATTGCGATATGTCGCGACGACTTCTCGTGCGCGAATTACGAGGGTAGTTCAATAAGTCTTTAGAATGACCAACAGATGGCGCGCGAATCGCTCCAAATCATCTGTTTTCAGTCAGCACCACTCCCGACTAGATATATGGTGCAGTCACAGTCCATATCTTCTGAGTTTACGTGTTTTTATAACCAATTGAAAAAAAAAATTGCTTGTTAAGAAAAATGGAAAAAAACGAGTTCAGAGCGGTAATTAAACATTTTCATTTAAAGGGTTTAACTCCATATGAGATAAAAAATGAATTGGACTCAGTTCATGGCACATCTGCCCCTGCCTTGGCAACGGTTTATAACTGGGTAAATGAATTTAAGCGTGGTCGTACATCAATAAGTGACGAACCACGTTCAGGAAGGCCCGTAGAAGCAACTACTCCCGAAATCATCAATAAAATCCACGATATGGTGTTGAAGGATAGAAGATTAAAAGTGCGTGAGTTAGCTGAGGCCACAAGGATATCTATAGGTGCAGTTGTTTCAATTCTACATGAAAAATTAGGCATGAAAAAGCTATCGGCAAGATGGGTGCCGCGTTTGCTCTCAGCTGAGAATAAACGCAATAGAGTGGTCGCCTCTGAGGCTCTTTTGGCGCGCATAAGTCGGAATCCTGAGGAATTTTTTCGTCGATTTGTGACTGTGGATGAAACATGGATACACCACTACACTCCTGAGACAAAGGAACAATCCAAACAGTGGATTTCCACAGGCGAACCAGCTCCAAAGAAGGCAAAGACCGTAAAGTCAGCTGGTAAGGTTATGGCTACAGTTTTTTGGGATGCACGTGGAATTATACTTATTGACTACTTGGAAAAGGGTAAAACAATTACTGCTGAGTATTATGTATCATTATTAGAGCAACTGAAAGAAGAAATTTAAAAAAAACGACCACATTTGGCGAGAAAAAAAATTCTCTTTCATCACGACAACGCCCGAGTTCACACATGCTTCGTTTCAATGGCTAAAATTGAAGAACTAAAATTCGAATTGGTCGAACACCCACCGTATTCACCAGATTTAGCCCCCAGTGACTTTTTCTTATTTCCAAACTTGAAAAAATGGCTCGGTGGACAGAGATTTACGGACAACGAAGACGTCATTGCCTCTGTAAGTGCTTATTTTGAGGAACTTCCGAAAACGCACTTTTCTGAAGGATTAAAAAAACTTAAAAAGCGATTGACCAAGTGTATAGAGCTCCAAGGAGATTATGTTGAAAAATAAAAAAAAATTTACCCAAAAAAAATTGTTTTTATACTTTATTCTAAAGACTTATTGAACTACCCTCGTAGCACGGGAATACGTGATCTGCTATCACGTATCGTGATTCACGATTCATTATCAATGTGTAATACAAGATAATATGATGTGTTCTCCGTTGCTGTTGATCGTGGTTTGTTTACTTATGTACTGTCTATATCACACATTCGCAACTGGTACCTGCAGACTTACACTTTCTTTCATTACCTTCTCTGTCTTTATCATTTCTTTGGTTTTTCCTTCGCAGCGTGTGTGCGAAGACTATGCACATAAAATATATTAATTTATTTCAAAATTATTAGTAACAATTGAAGATGGTGACGATAAATACATGAAAATACGAGGATATACAACAGTTAAGAATTTTTAATTTTACTTATTGCTTCCTCATAGAGGAAGTTTTTTTTTTGGGTCACTATTTTCGACTGTTTATAACTTTAGTATAAAGCATAATACGGCGGTAGACTAAAATCTTTAATAGAATAACTTTTCTGAAACCTAGGTACTTATTTAAATCACATAAAAACGTACATTAATAAAAAGATAATTTTTTTAAATTTATAATGTATATGTCTAAAATAAAAATATTTAAAAAAACGCTCATTATCAGTAATGATGTTTTGAATTTAAAATTTTTTTAACAATGATGAACTTTTATCAATCTATAATAATTACGTTCTCCCACTCAGTCTTCCACACTCATTCCTTGTCAGCTGATTCTCGCTAAGACCATAATATTACAAACGTCATCGTGGTCTCGGGATTCGCGAAAATCTGACGGGTGTCGGGTCGAGGTAGCGTCGAATGTCATCACTTTTGCACGGTAAAAACAAGTTTCGTAGGAAATATCCACCACAAAAATGGCTATACGAATAACTGTGGTATGACATAACCTGCGTGTGTGTGAGACCGGAATACCACCACCAGCTGAACTCTTTTCCTCCCTACTACTGAGAACTGCGAGCCCGTCACGGTTCGCAGCAAAAAAAAGAATTTATTCCCATATGCACCACAAACACACCGGTGCGAATTGGCGTATTCTCAATGCTGCCTGTCGGAGAGTGTTTTGGAACTGTGAATGCCGCTTTGCTATGTGGCACTTTCGATGAAATGTATCTAGAAATAGCCTGAATTTTTAATTTTTCTGATGCAAATTTGCATCTGAGTGTCTGCTACGGGTGAAGTTGTATCTTAATATTAAACGATTAATACCAATTTCAATCATAAAGTGGCATTTTATGTATTTGTATGACTGTTATTTGGACCTAACATTAATATTATTGATAATTATAAATTTGTTATTATTCTAATGCTAGTTTGAATTCTTAATTTGTAACAATTACTTTATTTGGTCTCAATTTACAATACTAAAAGACATGTTTTACAATTCTTCGTTTAATTAATTCTTTTTAATTCCGAAGCTTGATTATAAAAACTTAGATTTTCAAGTTACCCCACCATCAAAATATCTCGGTATCAGGGAATAGCGATCGGCTACATCGATAACAAGAACCCCAATCCTAGCGTTAAAAAACTCTCTGACGAATCAGCAGCATTCGCGCGCGCGCGTGCAACTGCAAGACAGCAATAATAACAACAACAACGGCAGCAGCTGCTCCCGGCGCGTGTTGGCTTTTCTTCGTAAACGTCATTTGCATTTACGCCTGCATGCCGGTGCAGTGCGCCCCCCTAGCCGAAGGCTGCAAGTTGTGCAGGTCGCTGCATTAGCCGGCGCGCTACGGCCATGTTAATTAATTTGCGCTAATCTGCATGTAGCTGGGAGCTGTTATGTCTCAATTGGTACGTAGTTTGCGCGCGCTACGGTTCGTTGGGTGTAGTATAGGGGATTGTGTGTAAAGATGCTCTTCTAAGTGGCGTTGTCTGTTGCCTAGTAGCTTGCTACTTAGCATTGTAATTTGTTACACAGTAGCGTAGCTTGCTACTTAATACCGTAACATGTTACATAGTAGTGTAGATTGTTACGCAGTAGCGTAGCTTGCTTGTTAGTTAGTGTAGTTTACTACTTTGCGTGGAAGTTTGTTACTTAATAGTGTAGCTTGCTACTTAACAGCGTATCTTGTTATTTAATAGAGTAGGTTGCTACTTAGCAACTTACCTTGTTACTTAATAGCGTAGCTTGCTACTTAGCAGTACAGTTTGTTACTTGGCAACGTAGCTTGTCACTTAGTAGCAGTTTAGCTAGCTACTTAGTATCTTGCTACTTAGTTAATATCTTGCTACTTAGTTAGTATTTTGCTACTTAGTTAGTATCTTATTACTTAGCTAGTATCTTGCTACTTGCTTAGTATCTTGCTACTTGCTTAGTATCTTGCTGCTAGGTTATAATCTTGCTAATTAATTAGTATCTTACTACTTAGTTAGTATCTTGTTACTTGCTTAGTATCTTGCTACTTGGTTAGAATCTTGTTACTTCATTAGTATCTTACTACTTAGTTAGTATCTTACTGCTTAGCTAGCATCTTGCTACTTATGAGCCTAGCTTATTTTCAATAAAAATTCAATAAACAAAAAACCATCAATTGCAGAAACTTTTGTCCACTTAGTTTCAATACAACAAAGAGCTTACCCTTTACCAGGAAAGCAACCTGTTGCAAAAAGGAAGGTCGCACACCAGCAGCACTCTACACATTATCCATTACGCAAACGCGTTCAATTATTAACCCGTGCACATGCTTCTCTCGGTATAATTCGTCGCTCCTTTTATAATTACGCGCGTAGCATTGGGCGCAAAGTGTCACCGGTGTCCTCAGAGCACTTTCTCGCTCTTAATTTCCTCGGCCAACTTCTTTTCCGCGCAGCCGCTGCAGCCACGACAGCGCGAAGAAAAAGAGCAGATCGAGTAGCAGCAGCAGCAGCAGCAGCCGTTCTTCAAGCTACAGCTATAAGTTGTACGCACGAAGCAGCTGCCGCTCGACAAGAGATAATCTTCGCCCTCTGACTGTTATTTTTCTCTTCTCCGTCCTTTTTCAAAATTCTGTATACAGGTATACATATTACGCATTGAAGTCTCGTTTCTTCCCTTGAAGACTTTTTCTTCTTCGTCTTCTACCTGCGCTGCCGGTCGATCTTCCTCCCTACTGCGGAGGGACCAGCAGATGATGCGGGATAATTATAACGCGAGTGTGGGCGAGGGAAGTGGTAACATACGAACGTCGAATTTTCGGAGTTTTATATGAGGAGGGTGGAAGACGTGACGACGGCTGTTTTGCTGATGAGGGATGCGCGATTCGAGTTTTTTTCTTGATTCTGGAGGTTCGCGAAGATCGTTTGAATATGGGGGATTGAATGAATTATCGATTTTTATGTAGACGATGCGATAGGTGAGTGTAAAGAACCTGTTGAAGTTTCTGGGGGGAGGGTATTGTTAATCATTGTATCGAACAGAGTGGCTTTTAATTCGGGTAGCTGTATGCCACATGTCGTTCTGTAGTCCTAACTTATGGCGTTTGCAAATTTAGTCTATAGAGTTTATTGCAAAATGAAGAAAGGAAAAATGTTGTGGATTGATACGCTATAAATTGAATATATTCAGAGATATAAATTTTCTACAATTTTGGAAACATTTAATCGCATCATATAATGTAACTGAGAATTTAATTACAACTTTTCGAATTTTCAGTTACTATGTAATGTACAAATGAACTTGCTTCTATTTTTCAAGTATATGAGGAATTCCACAAAAACTCTGCACTTAGACGGTTCAAAAATAATAAAAAAAAAAGTTGAGGCATACCTCTGCAACCATTTTTATCTCGTTCATAATGTCCACAATGTAATTTTTTTAAAACGTATGTCAATCTCTCTTATGGGAATTTAACATGGGATTTATGGACTAAAAACGGTCATCATTGAATAACAATTACTTGGCTTTTGAGGGTGCAAACAATTTTTTCACGCAATAGAATATGAATAAGTAGAGAAAAAAGCTTTAATTTGAGACTTACTGCGTTTAAAAAAAGATTAGCAATATCAAAAGTTATAAACGATTAAAGATAGTATGTTAGTATATCATCACGAAAAAATCGCTAAATTTCATGATTTTTCATTTTTGACCATTCTTCCGCGTCATTTCGTGTTTATTCACTATCTTTGATCACTCATAATGTTTTATATTTTTAATCTTTTTAAACACGGTAGGTTTCAAATTAAAGCTTTCTTTCTCTACTTCATATTCTATTGCGTGAAAAAATTGTTTGCATCCTCAAAAGCCAAGTAATTGTTATATCTATGATGACCGTTTTTAGTCCATAATTCCCATGTTAAATTCCATAAGAGAAATTGACATACGTTTTAAAGAAATGACATTGTCTGTTTTGCATGTTGGGTATTTTTCATATATATTATATGACCTAATGAAGGAGATAAAAATGGTTACAGAGGTGTGTCTCAACTTTCTTTTTAATTATGTTTAAAAGAGAACCGTCTAAGTGCAGATTTTTTGTTAAAGTCCTCATATACTTAAAAATGAAAGAACGCTAAATTCAATATTTTATTGCACTATTATAAGATACTAATTATAGACTTAGCTTGATACTTAATTTCAAAAGCTAGAATTATATAAATTACAATACAAATAATATTCCCGAACATGCTTAGAAGAAAGCATCAACCTTACCCAATAATTAAAAATAAATATTCAACACTAAATTGCTATAATACACACACATACATCAACTTCTATCAACATCTTAGTAACAAAAGTACATTTTCCGGCTCAACCTTGACCACAAAAAAAAGAAAAGAACAAATCCCGATACGAAGCACGTCGTATTTCGTAACGTCGAGTGTACTGACCGTGCAAAAGCGAGAGCCGGAAAGGAAGAGGCGCCTCGCGCTATAATACACACCAAAGAGCGGCAGCAAAGCTGCAGTCTCTCGCGTATATCTCCGCGAGTCTCTTTATCTCCGGGGAATCGTCGTCAGCCGGAGGATAAGAGGGAGAGAGAGAGTGCAAGGTGCGGCCGGCCGAGAAGCTCGAAATCCTGTTTCCTTCTTTAGCGCAAACGCGCGCATCCGTCTTTGAGGGTCTTTATCAAGTTCCGTCGCAGTTTTGGAGGAGCGAGGGACAATTACGTTGGTTGTGTGAATGGCTTCGGTTTGCTGACAGTTGAATTTACGCGAATTGGATGTTGTTTAATTAATTAGGTATTACGTGCAAATCTATTATTAAGTTTAAACTGCTGGGGTACTTGTGCTGACCCGACTAGAAATTAATAAAAAGTTCGAGAACATTACAAATGAAACATATAACTAGTGTTGGGCGGTGCTTAAAATAAACGGTACTTAAGTATACATTTCTAAGTTCTTGTACTTCTAAGTACAGTACTTGAAAAAAATACTTAAGTACAATAGTACTTAGGTATCGTCTGACAAGTACCGAGTACTTAAGTACTTTTTAAAAGTATTTGAAGTACTTGAAAAAATACTTAAGTACTTTAACACATTTTCATGATTCTTCTTCTATATTTTTGTGTCGAAAAGTAACTTCAAGTATATTCATTTTTTAATTTTCAGTTATAACTAATGCATTTAAGCGTAACTGCAATTTACAATTAATTTCTTACACTATAACGATTGAATACTCAAGAATCGTTCAACAATAATTTGCAATCCTTCAATTTCTCTTATCTATCAAACATCCACTTCCCAACTCCACCATCACAAAACTAAAAAAAAAAAGAGACAACAACGCACGTAACAAAGCATCCGCGCTACAAATTGCCCTCCTCACGTGCCGGCCTGCACCTTTCTCCATCTCTCTCGGGGGCGACCGGTGTGCAGTAGTAACACACCGATAAAGATAAACTCCGCATCTCCTCCTCTCCGAGTATAGAGCTCGAAGCCGATTGGCCGACGGCACGCGCGCGCACCTGCCTGCGGGAGACGCGTGCCGGCTGAAAGCGAGAAAAACAACTCGACGCGCGAGTGTGCAGCCGCTCGATGGTCCAGTGGTAGCACCTAACAGGGTTATATATATATATATATATATATATATATATATATATATATATATATATATATATATATATATATATATATATATATATATATATATATATATATATATATATATATATATATATATATATATATATATATATATATATATATATATATATATATATAACGGAATGCCTTCTTTTCTTTTTAGGTGTGTTGACGATTTTTGTGGAGGCTGGTAAGAGAGATGTACTATGAATAATTGATGACTGACTACTAGTGTAAGGGAGGATTATGGAGGACAAGTGCGTAGATTGGGATGTGTATGAATAATTAATGAGAGTGTGTGTGTTATTGCACCTGTTTTGTTTCGTGGAGCGAAATTTTATGTCAATGCAGAATTTTATGGGGTAGACCACGGAGTTTAGGTCTCGGATTTTGATGAAACTTCGGAGATTGACTTTTGGAACATAAAAATGAAGCACGGTATGCCGTCGTTTGATCCATTGGGTTATAGGACCTTAGATAAAGCCGAATACAATTAAATTTCCCGCTTAAAATCTTACCGACAGATTGACAAATGATTGGTTGTAAGTGAATCTGTAGACGAAACTATTTGAAAGCAATGCGGTATAATGATCTTCCTTCTAGAATAATGCACGCAATATTTCGATAGTTTTGCGGATGCCATTTGGATAAAATCACCTCGACTCTTGAGACTTTGCTTGAATGGCATTATTTATTACAAACTTTGTATAAGGTAGTTGACCCTGTTCTCGATAGCTTAGTAACAGACTCAACTTATTTCGCTATAAAAAATGCTTTAATATTAAAAAAATTGAAATTTTTTGTTTTCAACTATTAATTAATATACTTATTTAGCAAATAACTCGAAAAAAAACGAAATTTTAACGTAATGTTTACTTCTAAATTCAATAAACCAAAAAATAATCCGAGGGAGCAGTTGTCGATAACCATTTTACGAGTCGGAGCAATTCTCGATAGATGCAAAAGACCCAGTTCTCGATATACCAACAAGCCCATTATTCAGGTTAGGTTCTAGGTTATGTCAAAACTTGATTGAATAACATACACATTTTGATTATTATAATTACATAATTATTAATTAAAAGTAGTGCTTAAGTACTTTTAAGCATTGAAATAACATTTAAAGAAAAATTTATTTGTATTTTGCATATATTATCTGACTATCGACAACTGGGTACGTACGCATAATTAAGACGGAGTTGTCGATATATGAATTAAAATAGTTATAAGTAAATAAATCAAAATTTAACTTTTTGATTACGCTTATTTTGTTGAATTTAAAGCTAATCTTGGCTTTATAGTTTTTTAAAACGTTCTATTTATTACAAAAATGTCACTTTAAAGTTTACTGTTTGTTACGGTCGTGATTAAGGAAACGTCGAGAAACTCATCAAATCTGAGAGTGCCAAGAAGTGTGAATTTCTATTTAACAAGTAGCGCTAACTGAGTTTTTATAATTCAAAATATTTATTCAGTGATATATTCTTAATATAGAAATAATTTTCTCGTACCGAAAAATTGCACAAAATATATCTAAAATCGTATTATTCCTTCGAGTTATCGACAACTGGGTACCTATCGAGAACCGGGTCCACTACCTTAATGGTAGATTAACGAATGCATAAGAGAGGGCAATAACGTAAACTAATTCGGTCGATATATTTAATTACAACCAGTCTTTATATATATATTTCTCGCTTAATAAGATCGAAAGCAAGAAATTTTTATTTCCAGTTGACTTTGACACCTACTTATGATTAAGACAAAAATAATGTTTAAATAGATATTATATATCAATAATATTTAAGTAGATGTTATATCTTAATAATATATAAATCCCATATATGATTCATAAAGTTCATATATCATTTATCTTTAGATGCTATAATTGTCAATCACATATCGAAAGTCATCATCGCAATAATCACTCAACATCATCACGATCATCATCGCACACGTCATTAAAATATTTGATTATCACGAGAAGGCTCATTCTCTAAAAGCTATGACGTATTTAACACTGTGTTTTTTTCTCTTTTTTGGTCTCTAGCCAAGCACGCGGATCGCATAAGAATTCACCAAAAAGAGTACTTGATAGAAGGCTATCAGGGAGGAGACGATAACAACGGTGAGCTGAGACGATAATATAAGCACCCAAAAAATCAAATTGCCTGAGATGTTGTAGAGGAATTATTTATAACTACTCTCTAAATTTGAATCAATGAAAAGTCAATACCAGTAAAAAGCACTGAGTATCTGTAAGAAGCATTGAGTATCAGTAAAAAGCACTGAGTATCAGTAAAAAGCACTGAGTGTTAGTGAAAGGCACTGTATATCAGTGAAAAGCACTGACTATCAGTAGAAAGCACTGTGCACCAATGAAAAGCACTGAGAATCAGTAAAAAGCATTGAGTATCAATGAAAAGCACTGAGTATCAGTAAGAAGCATTGAGTATCTGTGAAACTCACTAATTATGCATTAGTAAAAATGCACCGAGTATCAGTGAAAATTCACTAAGTATAAGTGAAAAATCAGAGAATAATCATTAATTCAATGTGTTACAAGTATTAACATTGCGAAACAGAGAATAGTCACTGTTTGTATCATTGAGAAGATTAACACGCTAGTCACATAGATGTTTCACTGATGCTTTCGGTGTATTTACATTGTTTCATCGGTGAATACAGTGCGATTTGCTGATTTCACTCAGTTGAATATTGTTCACTGAGAGAGTCAGTAAACATTTCAATGATTCATATTTAGAGAGATATACTTTATTTTCTGCTCGACCTTATCTCCTTTTCTTTAATTCTTGTTTTAAAAAAACACCATCATGTGCACCTTTGTAACACCGCAGTCCGGCGCTTTGTGTTATCATAGTGTACCTACCTTTAAAGTGGAGCGCACTGGTACATTAATATTGGATTTGGATTTTTATACGGATAAATATGAATTAAAATAAAAAATAGAAATACTAAACTGTCGATTGATAATGCCTGCACCTTAAAAATGTCACTTCTCCCATTTGAATGAATAAAATTAAACTCATCTTCTTGTACAAAATTTAATTATATTTGTTATCCTCTTGTTAAACATTGTTTATGTGCTTTCCTCTTATCTATTTAAATGTTATATTTTCAAAACTGTTATAATTAAGTGTACCTTTTTATTCCTGTTGCAACATACATAAATATATATAACACATTGTGTTTTGAATTACACATTTCTGCAATGCATATATGTGTCATTATGTTTTATACCCAACGTCTATTTATATCTCATAATATTAAGCATACTTTTACCATTGATATACTATATACAATAAGATATGCAATATATAATAAATAATATTAAATACATTTAAGGGAAAATTGTATTGGTAATTATTTAAAACAAATTTTACTTGTGACTAAATTTATGTATGAACTTGACCAAAACAACGTCTAATAGAACTTGCTTGATACCCTCCAATAAGATTAGCTTATAAGTTTTATAAATGTAGATTGTATCCAATGAAGTATCCACTATTTCAAAATATTCTACTAGATGTTGTTAAGTTTTATTGTTAGGCTAGAAATATTAGAATAAGTATCTACATAATAGTGTGTTTTATATACGCACCAAAAAATGTTAACATTCTTTCATTATGATTCATCTGCAATGCTGAAAGACATACAGCACAAGAAGCATAGCTCACAAATACGACACTCATCCGAATCACCGTACTTTGAGATTACAACTTTCTCAAAAACTCCTCACCTAATTTTTTCGTAGAAACGAGGAAGCCTCTTCAATGCTGTCCTAATGTCTTTCCAACAAAAAAAATCTCTACCTTCACCAGATAAAGCAAATTTCTCGCGTCGATCGTCATAATAACCGCCGGTGAAAGTTCCTCCGTCAACTCCCTTTTCCGAGATAAGACGCGCGCGTATATAGTACTTTAAAATCGATCCTAAAAACGTGTCGTGTCGCCGCGCAGCAGAGGCGATAAAAGAGCCGCGTTATATGCAGTTATCTCCGGAAGGCGGATTTACCGTCGGCTTCGAGCGCTGAACAAACTTCATTATATTGCGGCGAAGTTTTGTGTGTAAGAAGCGTGCTACGCGCCGCTTTTTCTCTTTTCTTTGCTTTTCTTTTCTTTGCTGGGCTCGTCGTCGGTGGAGGCCAGAGATAAGCGATTCGTTATGTCACCGACAGACTAAATTGCTTGTTCGGGGGAGATGGAGACATTGGAAATGTCGGTTTTATCTCGGTGATGCGCAGCTTTTTTCTGTTAAGTTCTTTTATCGGGGATGGAGGAGATTTAATTAGAGTCAATTATGATATGTCGTTTGAAAAAGTATTTGTAGAAGAACGTGGTTTAAGAAAAAGTTGAGTGAACTAAGTGGGAGATAAGGATTGATAATGAATAGATGTATGATGCATTGTTGGTTGTGTAAACTATTCTCTTATTGGTGGAGGACATTAGATAATGGAGATCAGGTATGATATTTATAACATTTAGAATGTGTACACTCTATTTAAGTAAACTATTCAATAAAAGCGTTATTAGAATGATTTACATGAAACTGTCAGTTTTAAGAAGAAAAAGCAAAATAAAAACGCCATTCTTCAGTATATTGTTAAATAGATTATGATTGTGTTGATTGTAGAATAATATATTGCATATTTAATTTGAAACCTATTGTACTATTGTAATTACGTAATTATCAGTTCATGCGACAAAGTTTAAATTACATTAACAAAAATTTAAAAATATATTGAAAGACCTTTCAATTCAGAAATTTTGTATCCGCTGTTTGAGTATCTTAAATTATGAAAGGATTATCCTGTCAAACCGCACTAAAGTGCTACATTCAAGCATAATCTTATAAAATAACCCGTATGACACCGAAGTATCCATTTTAACTGTTTTACGAGTATTTATGAGTCTTGTTAGAGTTTTATAGTTTTTTTTAATTTTAGCAATCAATCATATCCATACAAATATTATTTTGTACACCTATAATCAACTTCACGCACATTTTATAGTCTCCTGACCAAACTTTTGAAAGTCGTTTATCAATGAATTAAAACTAATACGTAATAGTAAACTGTACTAAATCAATGTTAGCTTTTATTGTCATTTACCAGCTCTATCGTCTTTTTTTTAATGTTTTTTGTTATTATCTCCCTAACACATTTTCTACCACCCAATCCGGAAGTGAATCGTGTCCTAATCAAATATGACCGGATGGAATTTACATCGACCGGAAGTAAATCGGAACTAATGAATATTTAAAAATAATCCTTTAATTTTATAGAACGTACATTAATTTCTATTATATACACAGAACTAAATTATGATCAATCTCAGCTTATTACTGTACAAGGTTATTTACATTTTAAACGTATATATCAAATATACGAACCTGACATATAAGTTTCTTGCAAAGCGTCCATCCAGTAAAAAACATCTTTTCACCAACATTTTACACTTCCTATCATAAATACTCGCTAAATCTTGTATAAGCCCCCATAAAGAAAGTACCTCCCTTAATACCATCACACCGTAACCCAGAAAACTCATCCCCCGCGCGCCTTAATCTAAATCCCCGACTTAAAAACCACCGTGAAAAAAAAGAGAATAATAAAATCAATTCACGCACACCTTCCGGAGAGGAAATAATCCCACGCGAAATAAAACGTGCGAAGGGCAAATATTATTTTCCGGCTCTCGCTCCAGCTCCAAAATCTCTCTCTCTACACACACACACGCACCTATATATACGTAAAATTGCGCGATCCATCAGTGCGCAATGCAGCCGAGAGGACTTTAAAAAGCCTCTGACCTGGCGTCGCGTGGGAAACGAGGCTCTGCAGCTCCCGGGCCCTTTGTGATTTTTCCTTTTCCCTCGGGGGAGGGGGCGACGCGCGCTCAGCTGCTCCAGAGCGGAGCTATGGGTACTCCTCCTTGGGAGCGTCTTGCGTATATACCTGCGCGGGCTCGAGGGTGTTGCGTCGATTTAAAAGTCGCAGGTATATATAACGAGGGACGTTAGGAAGGAAGAGGCATTTAAATCGCGCTGTCGGCGTTGGACGGGATTTTTTAAATTTCCGGTCCTTCCTCGAGAGCAGGTTATATGGGTTCTTGTGCTTGTGAGCTTGTATGATGCATGGGAATTGGATCGCGTCCTGGATGGATATTCAAATTTGTAGGTGTTGCGTGAATTCGAGAGGGACCTGTCATCGTGGATTATAATTTTTCTTATTTCGGAGGACACGAGGTGGATGAGGATATGTAGGATGGCTCGAGATGAGACGGGTGTATATGGAGATGGGCGAGTGCGATTTTGCGTGAGAAAAGTTAGTTTTTCGAATCGTCGCGATGAGATTTCTTTTTTCTTTTCTTAGCTGGATGACGGATTGATTGCGTATAGGCTGTGTGGGTGAAACTTTTCACATGTTCTCCGGGGAAAATCATTTGTCGGAGTTCTGCAGATTTCATTAGAAGATTAACTTTTATTCCACTTTGACATCTGATCATTCTAATTCTGATAGATTCTAACAATATGTTGACATTTTATTGTATCATTATAAGATATTTCTCTCTTAGAAATTGTATCATAATAACTCAAAAGATTTTATCAAAATTAATCATAATTAGTTCTTGAATTTGAACAATATTTAAAATAATACTTTTAAAATTTTACGGTATTCTGACAGAGAGTTAGATTGAATAATAAAATTGCTATATTGATATCTACTTTTACTTTTTTTTATAATAATTTATTAATACATTATAATAGGCCTGAATTAAATACTAAGTAATAAAAATTATCAGGTAATGAAAGGATAAGATTAGTATAACGATATACTTAATAAAGTTCTGATGACTTTAAATTAATACAGGAAATAATATATCTTATCAGGCTATAATCAAGAATCGATTTTTAACTATGTAACAACTTTAATAAAATACTGTTGGCTGTTGCTGCAGCAATTCAATATATATCTATACATATATATCATTGGGCAGATATTGCTGATCGTTGTAGCTGATTATCATTGTAATGTTTTGGTTACGTGTAACGCTGATTTTTATAAAATCCATATTTCAGGATATTTTTATAAGATTATACTTATACAAAATATGTAAATGTAATACTGTTTTTTTTATAAATTCCACTAGCATAGTTATTTGTAGTTTAAAAAAAAATCAAATAACGCAATATTAACAAAGGTATGAATTCTACTAAATTATAGTTCATCTGTGTAAAACGGAAAACAAATAATAATTAAAACTGTATATTATTTACCAAATCCATATATGTAATATATACCAAATAAAGAAAAAACATACTTTGATACAAAATTTATAAATAACCCAGCAAACAATATGAAATTTAAGACTCAACATCGAAAAAGAATATTCAATATATATAAAAACCAAAAAAATTATTTACGTCGAAGCTCACTATATACATGCGCGCACGACGCAAGCATGGCATTATACAAATCGTCGCTGACCCTCTATCCGAATCATCGAAGAAACGCGTCATTGTCCTCCTCGAAAACGCAAAGATTCGTAGAAGTCAACCTATACTCCACGCTGCACGCGACAAAAGCAAGTAGCAGTAGTCTCCTTCCTCCCATTCAATTCACGCGTCACGCAGCGCGCCGCATATCCCCTCCCCGGTCCCGCGTACACGGCACGAGTCCCGCGTCCCCCACCACCGCCCCTCGCGCGTCTCTTCCTTTAAGGAAAAAGGCCCTATTGTCACGCTTCCTCGACTGCATCTTTCATTGAAAAAAAAAAAAAAGAATCAAGGAAAAAGGAAGAATGGCCCAGAGGCTCGCGCCTTCCATTCAGTCCTCTCTCCAGCGAATTTTCCCCGGTCATTCGAAGGAACTTAAGAACGCATTACGAAGCTCACGCGGAGGGATATACGCACGAGACGCTTGACCGCAGGACACGCGTATTATAATAGCACAGTGTGTGCGTGTGCATGGAGAAAATCCATACCCATTCCCGTACGCAGTATTTGCTCTGCTGGTATTATTGGGCCAGCTCCGCGTGACCGCTGGGCCCTCTATCTCGCAGGAAAAAAAACCGCGGGGACTCTTGAGTTTTCAGTGTTTCGGGCCTTATGGGGGGCGTGAGGTTTTGGTTCTTGCTCATTGACTTTTCGCAGCATTGTGGTCAGTTTCTGGCTTTTGCTCGCGCAAGGATTTATGATTTTTCTTCTTTTTCTTGGAGGTTAGGTGACAGTGCAGTGACAGTGGGGTATCTCGGTTACGCGCAACCTGGCAGGAAGTTAAGGCAGCGATTGTGCAGCGTATGTGAGGCAAGGATGAGGTGCGGGAGGACAATTGTTACGTGTTAGAAGCGGAAAATGTGGTATGCTTTTCCCCTGTGGAGTATTCTGCAGTACTGCGCGTGGAACACCCACCTTGAATCGTAGGGGTAGTGTAATATACGTGTAGAGTGCATCAGATTTCCCACAGTTAAAGTTTATTACGGTAGTGGTGAGAGAACCGGAAATCACGATTGGTATATTACGCATAACTCTCTTGTTTGTAGTAATAGAAAGTGCGAATGAACACAAAAAATTAGTCTGCCGGATATTTTAACGGACTCTTATGAGGTACACACGATTCATTCTAAATGATAAGGCTTCAGATCTTTCTATACTCAAACCCATAAATCCAAAATACTTGTCTTATCTTAACCCTTAGTTTAGAACTTTATGAGTAATAATATTTTCACTGACTACTAATACCCTAAGTATTTATTCGTATAGAATTAGGTAACAATTGACAAATTTTAAAAACAACTATGTGTATGTTAATTATTACCATATTTGGTAACTATGTGTAAATGAATCTTTTTCTGTGTAATTACTGAATTTCAGTACGAATTTAGTAAATCGCACTATACTTGTTGATGAAACAGTGGATATGCATTATGCATTCATGTAATAGTGAAAATGTACTTACAAATTCAACGAACGTACGTTTTTTAATAAGCCAAATAGTGCAAATTAACTAATCAGTATATACAACTGATTAAGTCATTGATTATTCACTGATAAAGTAAATTTTCATTCGAATTTTGAGATCTCACACTCCTAATCGGTAATTGTAATATATATATTCTTAAATAAATTAAAAATATCAATATATGGCTTAATTTCTTAATAATTCACCAGACTAGCATATGACGCTAATATCAATCATTCACTACTACATCCACAACCATTCATAACTCATCAGCCCTCTCCACAAAATTGCAACTTCCAAATCCTCGCATATTCACCCAATTTTTAACAGACGCTCCACTCCTGCACCTATCGAATTACGAATTAACAATCATCCCCCTCGCCCTCTGAAAGACTCACACAAAAGAACAGCCTCATATTTTCCCCATAATACACTGCTACACGATCATCCCGCACTTTCCCCCTCTCTCTCTCTTTCTCCTCCACACAGGTGAATTAATAATTCGCAGGCGCGGTAGGTATAAGCATAAACCGCTGCCGCCGTCGTTTCGGAACCTTACGATGATGATTTTTTTTTACCTTCGATGCACCTGTTCGATGCCGATGCGCCGGGGTTGAACCGAGGGGCAGATGTTCGACGCGAGCGCGAGCGAGTCTCGGAGTTGGTTGCGAGAGATGAGAGGAAGATCGTCGCGGAATTCCGCCCCTGCTACGGGCTTTCTTCTTCTTCTTCGGGAGTTTTCTGGTGAGGGACATTTAAATGCTCGGAGCGCAAGGTGCAGCGGATGACGGGTTTTTCAGCTGTTTTTCCCTTTGATGACTGCGGCGATTTGGGTGTTTTTTTTTCCTATCTGTGATTCTAGCGTGGTTTGGTGGCATTTTTTTTTGTTGAAGATGGAGACGGTAGTATTGATGTGTGAAAGAGTTTTTAGCTTGATTTTTTATGGTGTTTAGAAGGATAAATATTGTAATATTTGCGATATGTAATGTCGTATAATGAATATAAAAATTGCTTCAGGTACACCGGATTTGAGCGGTATCAATATAACTTCGTTACTAGTTAATATTTAATAATCTAATAAGAATTAATTTATTTACTTAACCATCGAAAAATCTTTCTCATAGCAATAGAAGAATGTAGAAAATATATAAAGTGTTTCCACAAAGTTCGGTGTATCAGCTTAGACTAATAAAAGCACGTATTTACAAATTTAAGATGTGCCAACGAACGTGATAAAAATTCATGTGATTTCTCACTTGGTTTCTCGCCGGATCAACACCTAAGAAATCACCTAATTATCACAATCTTATAAAACTGTTATTCACAGCATACATTGTACACTTTCCACCTGCTTCCAATCGTTATCACTCAAATAATTCAAAACCTCTCTAAATTTCCCCAAAAATACATAACCTTAAATACAAACCCACCAGCACGCCTGACTTTCTTGTCTCCCAATCACCCGATCACACCAATCCTCATCTTCCTCATCCTCTCACAAAAGAGTCCACATACGAAACACCTCTCCCCGCATGACCGTCCGACCAGTTTGTACCTATATATACATGCATCGCGTGCCGCAACGGGCTACACACACACACACACAAGCCGCTGGCTCTTTCTCCTTCTTTATTATAACGTGCTCTTGCATTTATGCATCAGCACGCGCGCGCTCGAGACTCTGGACTTTCGCGATATTATACGCGATGCGCACGCTGCCATCGCCGCAACTGCCACGCGCGCGCCGCGCCGCTCCCGCATTTGTTGCACCGCAAACCACATGCTGCTCGCTCGTTGTTGCCGATATTGCGCGATGCCTGCTTTGGACGCTGCTGCCGAGTCTTATGGTCTTTTGATCTTGAGATGAAGAGCGCGGGGTGTACAGGTGGATGGATGTATGGTGGCTTTTATTTTGGAGAGATATGGGTATGATGGTTGATCGTGTGGTGGACTTTTGTTGGATGGTGCGAGACTTTTGTCTGCTTTTCGAGGTTACGGAGACGTTGAATGAGGGTTCGGAGTGTTGGGGAAGGATTTTTTGACAAAGTTAGTTCACCTACAGTCACAATTAATCTTTTAAAGCGTTTTTAATGGTGTCTTTTCTTTTCAATTATAGTTAAAACCAGCTACCAAAGCTGAGTGATGGCCTGTTGAATAATCCAGGTGTTTTCTCTGGTAGATTTCTAGGTATATTGGACCATTTTGCGTAAAAACGACACCATTTAAGTAACATTTTTCAGAGAAATAAAAAAGAATCCTGGATTTCCAGCCTGAATATCCAGCCAAATCTAACTGCATAATTCAGTCTAATTCAACTCGAAATCTATCTGAATTTTTCATTTTGAGTTTTTCAGCAGGTGAAGGGGGAAAGAATATATATGGAAGCCGAGTCAAATTTTAATTATTTCGATACTTTTGAAGTAGCTAATTATAAATCCAATATAGTAGACCAATAAATATCTTTTACTTAAAATTGAAAAAACTTTTTTAAAAGAAATATGATCTGAATAAAATTAAACAAAATATCACTTTTTGTCCATCATGTTCAATCAGGCACCTAAATAATTCCCATAATAATGTGTCTCAATTAACTTCAAACAAAATTTTAGGAAGACACATTGAATTGTTATCTACCATGGTATTATCGGCATGATACATAAAGAAAAGTTTTAATCTTTTAAGGCTGATTTTTTTCGTTCATTAATGGTATCGTTCCGTGTTTTAGACAAAGTATCTTTTGTTATGTATCAAGATATACAAGTATCTATATATTTTGTTATGTATCAAGATATACAAGTATCTATATATATATTTTTGTATCGTATTGTTTAAAATCATTCTGCAAGCTATTTTCTACCTACTTTACGCCCTTTTTCAAATACCTACTTATATAAAATTTTCCCTATGACTGTGATTGTGGTACTGTCTTCTTTGGTTAATAATTAAATTCATCGATTGCTTGTAGATCGTAAAATTTCTGCAAAGCTTTATACGGGAAAATAGTTTTTAACTTATTTGTTCGTGGGTCTCCTTGATCTAGTTAGAAAGTGGACGAATTTAATTGAAATTTGTATGTTCAAATCTACATTTTATATCTTCTGGTCAATCACTCTGTAAAAGAAGAAAAAAATTCATTAAAAAAGAATTCCCAACGCAATGCTCCATCACTACATCCCAAAACAAAGGAACGAACAATACAACAACAAGCGGTCAAGTGCTCAGTCCTGTCATCACGATATAACATATAAACCTCGATGTACATACGTAAGTGCGTGCACAACCACTATAGCCTCCACTCTAATACGCTAATCGTCGAGTTTGTTCCTATATACACTCTCTCAAAACGGAATTGCCTGGCGCGCACAAGACGTACGCACACCAGGCCAATGTATTATATGTCCGCTGCGCCACTGCATAATACGCTCTCTCGCTTTCTCTCTCTCTCCCTCTCTCTCTCTCTCTGTCTTTATCTCTCGTTCCCTGCAGAGCAGAGCAGAGCAGAGTAGAGCAGAGTAGAGCAGAGCGGAGCAGAGCGAGCGTGAAGCCCCGCGTTGTAAAAGGGCCCTTGATAGGCGGTTTATTTGAGTAACGAGATAATGGGCTCCCTTTGTCGCCGCTTACCAAAAAGCCGATTACGCGATTATCTTCTCCTTCCTCTTGGCTGTCCGTAACGCTCTCTCTCTTTTTCTCCTATCTCTGTCTCTCTTCCTCTCTATGGTGCGCATGCACTGTCTCTTTCCTTTTACAAAAATAAAAGATCTTCTTTTTCCGCCTTGCACTCGCGCCCGCGCGCGCGCGTGTTCGAGGCTTAAAGTGAATTTATGCCCTGTGAGTTGCGCTGATGCCGGGATCTCCGGTGCGAGGGTACTGAAATCCGGCTCTTTTAAAAGGGTCTTCACAGAAAATTCTCTCTTACTGGGGAAAATCACGTGAAATTGTGAGAGAAACAATCATGTATGAAATGGAAATTTGGGGAGTTATACTCGTATATATCCATTCTATAAATATCAATATTAAGTAAAAAGTCACATAATATTTTACGTGGATTGTCATGTACATAAATTCTTAAAAATGTCTTAAGTTCTCAAGTTATCTGTAGTTATTGTTTTTTGTTTGCCTTATTATGGTCACATGTTGCATGCACTCGTTAGTCCTGGCTCTACCAAAAAATCTCGTGAAATATCACCTGACATCTCACCCTAGATAATAAAACGCAAAAATGTGTGAAATTTTACATGTCAAATTTTCAGTTGATACTTACGACGTAATTTGCACGTGAATTCTCATCGCAAATTTTTACATTAAATTTTGTTGTATCTCACAATTGCACCCGAGATATCACGTGCCACCTCACCTGATATCCTTTAATCGACACACACTCGTGACTCCAATTAAAGATAACGAGACATTAATTAACTCCCCGTGCAAACACTCAAAATGCAAAAATTAAATTTCCTCAGCGCTCGGTCGCGCCTCTCACCTCCCGCTCGCGCTTTAATTTCAGATCGGTATCTCCCTATCCCCCACCCGCAAAAAAGAGCAGGCAAATTCTCGGCGCACTTGAAATATTCAGCAGGCGCGGCAAGCAGCAGCAGCAGCAGCATCTCAGCTCCGCGTATCGATTTTCGCCTCCAATTATGCATTATACGTGCCTCTGCAGCCAGCAGCAGCAGCAGCAGCAGCAGTGACAGCTGACTGTGCGAGAGCCATTCCCCAGTATGTGTGTATACGCAGTATATATACTCGCTGCAGCAGCCCGTATGTGCAGCTGCAGCTGCGTCTCGTCTCGCCGCGCGTTAATGTCCAGCGTGTCTCCGTCTCGTTCGCGCTCTCTACCTCACTGTATACCTCTTTTTCGATCTGCGCGCGCGCATGTATCGCGGAAGGTCGTAAAATCGATTGAATTCGCCGGCTGCTGCTGCTACTGCCGAGAGGTTATGTTTGCAGTGTGGTGGTTTGTATGCACATGTCTTAGTGCGGAAATTGCGCGACTCGGAAGTCTAAGTTTAGAGTTCGCGAGGACGTATATGTATACACTTTCGGTTTTCGCCCATTGCTGTTTAGGGCTGTTATATGTGTCTTTTGATGGTGGGAACTGTTAGGTTATGGCTGTCGTGGGAATGCGAGGTTATGTTTATACGCGCGGCGTATGAGGTATTACTCGCGAGCTTCTCTGCGCAATTATGGAAGTGTAATTGTATATGGAGGCTTTAAGTGTTACTGCGCTATTACTTTGCTGTTTAGAGTTCGGAGTTATGGCTCCGGATATCGGTACTATTAGGGTAAGTTATGTTGGGTAGGTTATGCCATAAGTTTTTATCTTCAAAATGTGTAATAAGTATTCATTAAAGAATATTTGTTAATAAAGTGGTTCAAAATGTCTTTCTTTGTTGCACACTGAGAGAAAGGATTCTTTGCGGCAAAGCATATTTCCTAATTGTTAAGTTTTGTGGATTTGAATACGGTCAAATGAATATTTCTTAACAGTCAAACGCATCGTTTTAAGAGTTAAGAACTGAGTACTTGACTAGCGTCAACGGATGACCGTCTGACTTTAAGGTTAACTGAATTTTTCATATTTCTAAGATGTTTATATGCCCGTTATATGTTAGTATAAGTTTTCGCCTGCTACGATTATGTTTACATATAGGATCTTTTTATATTTTAATGCTTGAAAAGCATCATTATATGCTATAAATTCGTCAAATAACCTTTCGCACTCGGCATGTTTATCTTACTCGTGCAGACTTTTCTCAAGTTCGAGTTCTTAACTATTAAAAATTCAACATTTGCGGCAAGTACGTGAGAATTCGATTCCGCAAGTATACGATTCATTTGCCACAAGGAATCCTTTCTCTCAGTGCAATATTGTTGCCGACAAAAAACGATGGAAGATAATATCCCAATTTTACGTAGTTTATTTTAATATCTTGAGGTTATTTTTAGTCTACGCTACTAAACACCAAGAGATTCTGTTTATTCAAATTCCGCGATTAAAATAGTTTATCAAAAGAATGAATATTGTCTTTTGTTTAAATTTGACAATTAATTATGACTGGTTTTAACCAATTTCTGCAATATTATAACAAAATTTCTTTAATTCTGATAAAATATACCAAATTTTCACAAAATGTGTCGAATTTTGACAAAATGTGTCAAATATTGACATCGTCTCATAAATTTTGATAAAATCTCATAAAATGTTTAAGATCTATACTTAGTAACTAATCAAAATTTGTTAGAATCATTCAAAATTGTACAGAATTTCTCAGATTTTGGTATCCATTGACAATATTTGACAGAAATTCTCAGAATTTGATGTAATGTATAAGAATTTCTAAGTATTGTATATAATACATACGAATTTTTCAGAATTTGGCATGTTTCCATATTTCTCAGAATTAGTTAAATTAGTGGTCAATTTTAAACCAATCTCAGAATTCATAATAATATCAAATACTACATAATTCTGGCAAATCTTACTCGCCAGGGGTACTCATCATGTTTCTTTTTCTCCAAAGCGCTACTTTTTATAAAAATTTAAAAAATTTAATTTCTTCCTATATTATTTCTACTAAAGCTCTCGAATGGAAAACTCCCCCTTCCATACCTCTCTCGCGCCGCGTATAAGCTCACGGCCAACAAGGGCTGAGAGAGAGAGAGAGAGAGAGAGCTCGTTCGCGTATTTTTATTTCCGATATACGCGGGGGGCTTGTAAAAGGGAAAGTCAAGGGATTGTAAAAGCAGCCGCGCCGGCGCATCTGTCCCTCTGCCCCGCGTGACTTATTGCGGGATCAGCGGCGTGCATTTCCCCTGCTGCTGGGGGTGGAAAAATGAAAAGCCCGATGCGATTTCGCCTCTTTTATACGCTTTTAAACTGAGGGGGAGTAGCGCGGCTGCAAAGGCTAAAATAGCATAAGGGAGCAGTGGTTTTTCCGAGTGGAGAGAGAGAGAGCTTCAGCTTCTATCGGTGACCGACCGGGAGAAATCGGTTTCTTCTCGACTGGGAGACTAAAAATAAAGAGACCCCCCTTTGGCAATGAAAAGTTCTTGTAAATGGGGTTGGGCACGTGTGAGGGTATATGCGTAAAAGGTTGTGGAATGGTATAGGTATATGGTAATGAGTGGCTGTGATCGGTCGTTCGGTTGTAAAAGGAAAATAAACTTTCTTTTTACGAGAGTGTAAATATGGACATTCATCTTGAAATGATACTGTCAGAATGATTTTATTAGTGCGTTATGGCTACCGGGTACAAAAATGAGCCTTTTTAGATGACACAATGATATCGCAATTGATGCAACACAATAACTATTGTAATATGAACAATATATATGTACAATTAAATTCACGACACAAAATATTATAAATTTAAAAAGTAATAAAAAGTCATATTTAAATCTCTCAGTGTACCAATGTTAAAATGTAAAAATCGTTTGTTTCTAAACCAAAAACCGTTTAACAAATACTTTCGTTTCTACTACAAGCTATAGATTCGCTCGTTATCACCTATTTCTTGAAAATGTTACATCAAGTCTCGAAACAAAAAATCAATTGGACTTCGACCTTAAACGAACAGTCTGCTACATGTAATACTTACGGAGCGCTGCACTCGCTCGAGTAGTAGAAAAAGTCGAGCAGCAGCAAGCAGTCAGCATTATCTCATTACAGTATCAAAGTTCACGCTTAATTCGCCTCATTTCTCGATTGAGCCAATCGACGATGCATCGCTCGAAAAAGCCTCTCACTCTCGCAACACGCAGTAACTCGGCGTTAGTCAGTGGCTGTGGCTCCCCTGGGGGGGGGGGGGGGGGGAGGGCGGGAGTTCGCGTGTGATTGACGTGAATTAAGCTCGGTAGGCGTGAGCGCCATGAACGACGACGACGGCGACGACGACGTCGAGAATTGGGTGGTAATGGAATGATTACGGGAGGGCACAATGAGACGACGTGTCTCTCTCGTTCTGTCTTTCTCTTTTACACTCTTGAGCTTGCTGTTATTTCTCTTGATACGTGCAGGTTGGAATATTTCAAATTTTATACGAGTGTTTCACTTTTTACTTATAACGTTGGAAACATATTCTGCGGTGAACCGGAAAAACGACTTAAGTCCATTTATCGCGTTTTCGAGATATTAACGTTTTAATGTTTGCACTGATATGCCAGATCGAAACATAGGAGATACGCAGCCAAATTATATTTGTTAAATAAAGTGTCAAATATTACTCTAATCATAGAAATTACACATAAGAAATACTGTTTATTTTTCGAGTAACTTTACAAGAGAGTTGAGTTAAGTCGTTTTTCGGGAAATGTGGACTTAAGTCGGTATGGGATTTCTTTTAAATTTTATTTTTTATACACGATCAGAAATATACTGCATACATACATGCATACACACACACACTTTTACAGATTATGGCGGGCTGTTATGTATATACATTATCATAAACTAACACAAACACATTCTCATACTTTATCACAAATTAACACAAACACTTATGCACGAGCATACGCATTATACATTATCACAAATTAACACTAATATATATATATATATATATATATACATAATCACAACTTAACACAAACACATCCACATACACTATTACAAATTAACATAATTACATGTATGCATGCGCTATTACAAATTAACATAAACATATATACACATACACTAAACCTTAACACACATTACCCACACATTAAACAAACATACGCATTACTTATACTCTAAAATTCATTACATACACATTATCCACCAGCACATAATATTGCAGTATGCTATTAAGTATGCCTAACACCTTATTTTAAGCTTAATTTTCTCATTTCTGTAGACGCAAACGTTAGTGAATATATATTTAACTATTACACATAGTACACGTCTTCCATAAAACTTCATTTCGCGCAATATGAGTGTCATTGTTCCACGCGCAAAAGTGCAACACTCAAGACCCTATTAAACGGCATAAATCAGTCCATCAATTTATCTCCATCTGTCTGCTCTCTCTCTCTCTCTCTCTCTCTCTTTCTATCTCGTCTTTGATAAACTCTATTATACCACCCGCGCTCCTGAACTTCCCAGTCGAAATTTCTCGCTCTCAAAGTCCCTTCCAGTGCAGAGCAGTGCAGCAGCAGCACTTCATTGAATATTCGACGACGTCGCAGATGGCGCTGCGAAACTCGCATCGAGGAGAGTTCATTTATCGGGGACCGTGGAAGCCGCGATGGAAGCTCGCTCTTTGACTTTCGCGTAAATTTATGGAATTCGTTCGCGAGGAGCGAGACGACGCTCGGAGAATTCGAGCGGGACGTCGACGAGTTTCGCGCGCGTTTCGGGGGGTGGAGGATGCGATATTTGAGTTGCCTGAACCGAGCGAGCACTGCGCTGCGCCGAGGAGATGACGAAGTTCGGGGATTTCACGGTGTGCTCTCTCGGGTGCACCGTGTGTACATTATAGTTATGTTTAAGTAGCTATTAGCGCTTTGAAGTTTCGATGCTAGACAAACTGCGAGAGACACTTTTGTTGGTAACTGAACGTTTGGGCGTAAATACGGGTGAAGATTGAGGAAGTGAAGAAGAAAATTGTGAAATGTCACGAAAATTTACGGGAAAATGTGTACTTGATAGTTCGGAGAAACTTTCTCACATCACGTAGAATGTCACATGATGTTTGTTTTAACTGTTCACGCGAGATCTCAAATCAATTTTTTAGTAGAGCACACTTGTTATATCTAAAATATGAAGCTGCCTTGATGAAAAAGAATCCAGTGATTTCTCAGATAAAAGGTCAGATGCTGATTATGATTAGTCAGATGAGATATCACATGAGATTTTGACATGAAATTTGAATTTTGACATCTTAATGTTTTTTTGTCTAATCGCGTTATAAATCAATTATCAGGATGGTAGCAATGTTTTTTCACCTTAGAAATTAATAGATATTTTTAGTAAAACTGCTTCAACATTTCGGGGTTTTAAATAATTTTTTGTCCATAGGACTGATATCTTTTAAAGAAAATTACTTGCCGAGGTTATGATCGGCCCGCGCACCTAAAAGAATGGAGATTTAAATGTTTTTTTAAATGTAATTATAACTTTTTTTTTAAATTTAATTTTATCTTTTTACAGGACTTCTAACTCTTTATTTTTATTCCACGTAATGGATTGAACAGAGATAATGAACTTTTCTAATTACGACATAGAAAAAGAAAATTCGGGAGCACTTGAAGTTTCCTTCTGTCCAATTTTCAAAGAAAACCTCTAGCTTCTCTGCAAAACTTCACGGAGAGAAACAAAAAGATACTCTAAATTTGAAATAGTGAAAACTCACTATTTTGTAGTTATAAGTATACCGTTTCCATGGTGACGGTATACTTATAACTACAAAATAGTGGTTTTTCACTGCCAAATAGTGACTTTTCACTATTTAAAATTTAGAGAGTAAGTAACAGATAGCTAAAACTCCTTTTATTATGATTTTAAATTATACTATGTCACCATGTTCGGACTCTACTCATAAAAAATTCGTAGATTTTACCTTTTCTTTTTCACGTAATTTTAATTATCTTGACAATTCTATTTCAATGTGTAGAAGAAGAAAACTATGTCAACTCTTTATTTCTGTCTGCCAGCAATAACTTATCAATCCAATAACCATCTCAATTCCTTTCAATCACAAACTTTACAAAGTAACCACCATATAACTCGCGCTTCCTGCGCACCTAAACTACTGCTTGAAAAAAAGAACGCACCGCCGCGTGCACGCACGCCTTTAATTACGGAAAAATGGCGTTTTACGGGAGCGTGAAGCATCGCAGAGTAAAAAAAAAGAAGGCACATATAACGCAAGGAAAAGAAAAGAAAGGAAGATAAGGATCGACGCGCGCGAGGAGGCGATTCTTAATTTACGGTTTCCCCTCGAGACGCCCGCGAGCTAGCGTCGCTATCCTTCTAGAAGGACGGAGAGAGAGAGAGAGAGAGAACGCGAGCTGTCCGGATAGACGTCGCCGAGCGTATCTCCGCTTCCTCGAAGGCTTCCCTTTTCCTTCCTCTCTCTCTTTCTCTCTTGGTGTACTTCCAGTTCCAGCGGCATCTTGGAAGGAGCGAAGCAGAGCGAAGCAGAGCGAAGCAGAGCGAAGCGGATTATTGCCCAGAGCTGGATATTAAAAATCAAGTGGATGGAAAATTGAATGAGGGGGTGAGGGGTGCGAGGTGGGATTTTTGAAAAATGTCGAGCGAGCTGGTGCTAGGTTGGGGTTCTTGAGTCTGAGGAGTTGCCAAATCTTGAATTTTAATTTGGAGTATAGTTTGGCGACAGATGCAAATTGGAGGTTTTGACGCGAGGGAGAGTACCCCAATTATTTGCTGTTTTTGAGATTGTTAAGTTACCTTATTAATAAATCACCTTACTTTAATAATTATGACAAATAAATAGAAGTATAAGTAAAAAGGCAGTTTAATACACAAATATTACTAGGTCGAGGTATTAATTATATACAGGTGAGATAAGGAGAATTATCGGTTAGTTAATGATCTGAAGCAAATATTTCTTAGTTTAGTTTAAGTTTATTGTAAGAAAAGTTTATTTAAATTAACTAATTTTTTTCAATACAGTAAAACGCAAAGATATGTAATATTTCGAACACCTTAAATCATATCTAATGTTATATCTTTTAGATATCTACAGATAACGTAGTTCAACTCTAAGTTCGCCAAGTAATAAAATAATATGCAAGTAATTGGACAATTTCAAGCAAATCTTGTAAAAGAAATCTCGTAGAATATCAAGAGCGACCTTCTCATTAAGCCCCGGGCGATCGTTTCCTGTATTTTGGCACTCTCCTGGGAACCGCTGCACCTCCGGGGCCTTTAAAACTTTTCTCACGAGCTTCGTTTCTCACACTCGAAACTTACGAAAATTATACGCCAACCCTATACGGTGAAAATAAAAGATTCCCTTGTTTTTTACAGAATTAAGCATATGCGTGTAGCTACAGATCTATATGCGAGTTTCAAATGATCTGAAAAAATTTGTTTTTCTTGCGGTTTCTTGTATATAGGTATACGCTTGTAAGCTCATAAAGCGAGCAAACGTTGGTAAAGAAATAAAACGAGGGAGGCTTTAGGACCCTCTTGTTTCTAAAATACCCTTAAAACGCCATTACTTCTTCTCACTCGCCACCTCCGAGTCGTAAAATGTGAACCCTTCGCTTCTCGCGTATACGGAGCATCCCGCAAAACTTGTCTTGCACTTCACTCAGCCTGGGTTGAAGAAAACTGGTATGAAAGCCATTTTTCTTCTCTTAGTTATTAACTCCGTTAGACTTGATGCGAATGTAGGAACCATGTGCAATATTTTTCTAGTATTTTTGTAATCGAATTGTTTAAAGGGTTCTTAGCCTTTCTTTAATGTTACTTTTATATTCATTACAAAGAACATTGTATGCTCGAAGCGTGTAAAGACCAGTCTATATTTGATTTTGTATGATTCAATTCATTCAAGTGTTTAAAAGAGAACATACAATATAAATTATTGAAAAAACATTTAAACTATTCGATGATATAATACCACAGCACACATGTACCCGACACCACTACAATGGACGAACGTGTTATGTTAAACTATTATAACTTAATATATTATGGTTTATGTGACACTTCAACATCCACAAATACTTTTTTCAATACCAAACATATTTCATAGTTTGTCGATAAAGAGAATGGTCAGAAACGAATAGACATTTTTTACTATACTATTTGTGCAATACAGTTTGTTTTATATAACCTGTTAAATTTAAGACACGTACACCTAATCATACTTTTATATTAACCAGTAGATTTGCAGTCATTTCTATATAGACAACGTTTATTTATGAATATTTAAAAGTTACAAGTCACAGTACTTTTCAACTCACCCTACCAAATCCAACCTACGTAAAACGCATGAAATACGAACAACAAATAGAAAGCAAAAACGGTACATCAACCTCAATACACACACCCAATTCAATCAATAAGCTTTTCAATATGCTCCAAATTTAACTTCTCCATTTTCATCTCCACCATCCAGCGCGCACACCTTAACTAAATTTTTTCCCCCTCTACATACACCGCATAGAACTCAACCCCGTGCAGTACATCAGTGCATCGCCTCGGGACTACCTTACACACGTACACCTCCGATTCCTCCTCTCCCCTCGCTGTATGCATGCATGCGTGCGTGTGTAACACGAGCTCTAAAAAGCTCGCGGCTCCGTCAGTATATACCCGTAGATGCAAGGAGCAAGAGAGAAAGACAGAGAAAGAGACAAGGTCTAAAATAAGGCCCTTAAAGGAGCACGAGCAGCGAGAGAGAGAGAGGGGGGCGTATGCTTATAGCAGCAGCCCCCAGCGCACGCGCCACCAGTCTATCCGACTTCCTGCCATCCGCCCCGTGCGCTTCCGCTATGTATGTTCCGCCGGCAGCAGCATTTATGTATACGCACTAGCACCGCAACCTCCAGAGCCTCTCTCTGTGCATGTACACGCGTGTGTGTGTGTGAGGCTGAGTTCAATGGGGAAACGCTGCAACTGTCGCGTGCGCGCTGTGTGGAGAGGGAGAGAAGAAAAAAAGGCGCCCGAACAGGGGCAAGAATATTCGGGAGGAGGAGGAGAGCCGAGTGACAGATGCACGCGCGCGACGCTCTACTCGGGCTGATTTCTGAAGCTGAAGCATCTCTCTCTCTCTCTGTCTCACTCCCTCTCTCTCTCTCTCTCTCTCTCTCGTATAAAGCGGTGACGGCGGCTTGTGTGTATGGGATGGCGGTCGCGCATGATTAATTGGATGCGCGCGCGCGCGCGGGCGATTGCAATTAACCGCGCGAGGCTATATGGAGTATCGGAAGCGCGAAGAACGGGTTTGAGAGAGAGAGAGAGAGAGAGAGAGAGTGTGAGAGAGAGGTGTTGCTAAGCGATGAGCGGTCGAAATTATTCAAGGAGCTGATGGTTATGCGGGGATGGTTTTTTTGTTAGAGTTTATTTGGGTGGAGGTGATGGAGGTGATTTTGATAGGTGGTCGATACGGACTATTTTGGCGTTTAATAGAATTCTTTATAAAACAAGGCAAAAAATATCACATTTGTAATCACATGGATAATAGTTGATCGGATGTTCGCCAAGTGCCTATCATTGGATACTTGCATGAAATTTGGTACAATATAAGCCGGTTACTTACTTTTTTAATTTTTCAAAAGAATTCAAATTTAATAATATTATAGCTTACTATATTTTCTTAAAATGATGTTAGATTTATATAACATATAAAAGGTGCTGCTATATAAGTATGACGATACCAGCATGAGCGCTGTAACTTCATTAAGGTGATGCTAAACCCACTCATCACTGACAATTACAAGGATTCATTCTTTTTATTTAATTTTCAGTTTTGAGTAAATATCTCACTGAAACGTTGTTGTCCTAATCAAAAACAATAACCTTCCAGAGAGATATCTTCGCAAAATAGTATTTACCGGTCACATGAGAGTTTACTTAATGATAGATAAATTGGGAAAGTTTTCACGCGAATACCCAATTAATTGTTACAATTAAGTAAAAATACATATCGTGTCAAATTATTTAAATATTGTTATAATAATTAAACATTCAATATGAATACTAGAGTTTAGTTGCCATTCATTCATATACGGAGAAAAACGATGTTATAATACTTATTAATATGAATGAATTTTTACTATTTTCTGTTGTAATGTTTGGACGTATACTTATATTTTATCAATTTTTACTATTTAATATAGCAATTTTCTAAAATATTAAATAGTAATTAAAAATTCACATTTATAAGAATTTTTTTTTCAATTTTTTGTTTTTCTGATTGTTATTTATTCTAGATATTATATTTTTTATATTTGTACACTTTCATTTTAAATAAAATTATTTTTACCGAAAAAGCCCTGGAGGGGACGCTCTACCTTCTGCGCCATCATGCTCCTTGTTTACTATACTTCGAATCATCCTTATAAGTTATACTAGGCTTTGTTTTCGTTTACGCTTATTTTGTCAACATTAATTAAATAATGATATACTTATTCATTGTTGCGGTTCTAATTAACTTACATGTATTGATATAATGAAAAAGATCTTGTATCATTGAATTAAAAGTATCGTGGTCAGTGGTAAAAGATTACGTATAAGTTTTAGAGGTTAGATTTTTTGAGTCAAGATGGTTTACTAAAACATTTACGAGAATTTAATACGTAAGTACGTAAAATTTACTGAAAAGATATAGTATTCGGAAAATGTATCAAATATAAGTATAATTTCAAGACTTCTTGTTATAATATTCAGTACAGATTATTACACTCTTTTGTAAATTCTATAAATGACAGTTTTTACTAAAGTAGATAGTAAAATTTTATATGCTTTAATTGCAGAATATCATATACGTTTAACAATAACTGCTATAAAATACAATAAACAGCATTAGAATACAAGTATATCCCACCATTCCTTCATAAAATGGTCATTTTCATACAGTAAATAGTAATTTTTAATACATCTCTTCCCTCCGTGTACATGTACGTTTCCAATCATACATTCATACTTGATTTTAGCAACTTAATAAAAAAAATGCAGGCATACAAATAAAAAAAAATACAAATAAACGCAGGCATAACGTAGACATAACGCAAGTTAGAATAAAAAAAATATATTAAATTAGGACACTCTGTTATTAACGTGTAGATGGATAAATTCTACACTCAGAAAAGGCGACCGTTTTGTTCAAAAATGATTTTCTTCTGAACCTTAAATCATTCCATGTAGGAAAATCCAATTAAATCAAAATTAAAGTTTGGATTTTTCTTCTCTCGACTGGAATTTGATTCTCATTGATATCAGTTTTTTATTCAAAGAAATTGTTTCTCGGTTCAAGAAGAATGCTCTTTAACGAATTAGAACTCTTTCATATAGTTCAAAAAGAATTGTTACATTTTTTTTTATAAATATTCAACGAAGATTCAGTTTAAGAAGATCCCACGAACGAAGATCAATCCTTCTGAGCTAATTGACAAAGTTTCGCTTTATTTAAGAGATAATAATTGCTTTGAGATATCCTTCGACTCCCTCTGATCACTGTGATTACATTAAATTTATTATTGTTACACCCTGTGACTTCAATATCAACAAATTTCCTTGAGGTACCATGCGTAACTTTGCATAGAGAGTGTACAACTTTTTTGACAAATAAAATTCTTCCGTGTGTCCATTATGGCATGACATTTTTTTCACGATCAAAAGATTTCTCTTGCCATAATATAACAGGATCATCGCTTTTCGAATAACCATGCGCATCGATTCCAAACAGTGTTAGCAGAAAAGCATTACCTAATTCACGTAACAAGTATTTCAAAACTCTAAAAAAGCAAGTAGAACATCATCCAAACTCACAGCGAAAGCAAACGGAACCCGCGTTATACAACGCAACGATTTGCATATCCGAATCTTGCCCCCATTCGCGAATCGCCTTCCTCACCACGCGCGCACACACGTATATATACATGCATCGCTGCGTCCCTCTACTCTACTCCGGATTTCCCTCGCGAAATACTTACGTATGGCCATACACTGGAACGCAAGAGTACATGTACATATCCAAGCTGCGCGCAAGTAGCGTCAAGAAAGGCGAAGGACGGCTAACGAGGCATGAACGAGCCAGGCGTGTCTCCGCTTCCTCGGCTATATTGTGGTGGCTCGCGAGGCGCGATAGATCGGCCGAGGCTGGGTCTTGCTCGGCTGGATAGAAGCGATTGTTGACACTGGCCCGATTACTGTCTTTAAGCTTCGTACATAATTGAAAATTACTTGATTAAAAGCTTCATTAACGCGCTTGAATTTCAGGGATGTAAGTTTCACTTTAATGACTAGTGTTTTCACATTTATGGAGTGGAATTTTAGAGAGAAACGTGACGTTCTAAATTTCTTAGACTTAGAGTTGAGTACGTCCAAAGAGGTAAATGTTGAATCCCAAGAACAGTTCAGTTGAAAATATCCAGCTCGATTTCGAGTTGGATATCTACCTGGATTTTCATATGGAATCCAGCTGTCGAATCCACTTGGATCGTACTGGTTTCCAGCTGGACTTATGGAATTCCAAGTCGATTCCCAGCTCGTCGACATCTAGGTCACAAATTTTCTAGACTTCCTAAAAATCGCTTTCTTACGTAAAATCCAGCTAGAAATTAGACCTACAATTTCAGCTGCAAATCGATTTATAAAACTCCAGCCAAATACAGCTATAATTCACTCCAATCCATTTGGATTAATTCCACATGGAGTCTACGTTAAATCCAGGTGGAAATCCAGGTGAAAATCCATCTATAGTTTTCATCGGAAAGGTCAATTCCCGTGACTTCATTTAACTCAATTTCAGTCGAAAAGTGAACTAAATTGATGTCAGTCCAGTCGGTTTAAATTTTTTCGCCATTAACGCTTAGAGTGAATTATACCTACATAGGTATATTTATATTATATTAAATAATTTAAATTATTTTGAACAGTTTTGTGAATTTATTACACGATTAAATGAACTTTCGTTTATTATGTTAGAATAACAGTCTCGAATATTAAACTCAACATTGAGTCCAAGGGAGTTAAAAACGATTATTTACCCGCTTCAGGATTTGAATTTTGAGTCTAAGAAATTTAGTGCATACATTCCTACACATACAATGTCAGACGCACTCAAAATTGAACATCTTTTGAATTAAGTCATTGGTAATAAATAAAATACTAAGAAAAACTAGAAATATACGTAAAGCATGCTGTCAGTACGAAATACGATCAAGCTCGCTTGAAATTTGGAACATGCAAGGTATTGCCTTGCGTGGGTGTAGCAGGAATCAAGTAGGGAAGATGGCCAGGGAAATTAACGTACACAGGCGTAGACTATACAGTATTTATTACATGTTGCTTGGTCTGCTGCGTGGTATTCTCTGGCGCTCAGGAGCTGCTTACAAACGGCCTCGCGCTTACACACACACACACACTTCGCGGTGCGTACACGCACACGGCGCGATGTCGCGTATGTTGATATACAGTGCGCATACACTACAATTTCTCCCCTTTTTTTTAAATAGGGAGCTTCGACCTATTCGCGATTCGTGCTGACCGACGCAGTGGTTTTACAATTTGATTTGCGTGCCTTTTCGTTATAATGCCAGACTCAGACTGTACGTGAAACGTTGACGGTGATAAGCGTTTTACAATTTCGCCTCCGATGCGCTTTCCGCCTGATACCCCGTAATTGTCCATCATAACCGAATCTCCTACATCTAACTCAATCTTTCGCGCGTGCGGGCTAACAACAATTTGCGAGCCTTGTTTGTTTGCAACATTATCGCGTAAGTTAGGGCGGAGTAGATCGAACCGTGTTTTAAGCTCTCGCTTATAAAACAGCTGTGCCGGCGATTTACTCGTAGTGCAATGCGGTGTACTGCGATAATCAAAAAGGAACTGGTTAATTGCCGTATCTACCCTTTTTCCCCCTTGAACAATTTTTGAAATTTTATCCTTAAACGTACCGACAAAGTTTTCTGCGGCACCGTTCGTGGCCGGATGGTACGGAGGTGAAAAGCTCTGCTTTACTCCCTTCTGTCTCAAAAAATCTTTGAATTCTATGCTCGCAAATTGTCTGCCATTATCTGTCACAATATGATTCGGTAAACCGTGTCGCGCAAATAACGTTTCAAAGGTTTCTATTAACTTGCTCGCCTTAGAATTCTGTCGAAAATTGATTACCTCCGGCCATTTTGAGTAGGAATCTAGAATTACCAAATACATATCGTTAAAATATGGTCCTAAAAAATCACAGTGGATTCTGTCCCATGCCTTCTCGGGCCACGGCCAAGGAGTAAGTGGTACGTGTGGTGGTGCCTTTTGATTTTCAACACAAATTTTACATGACTTGATAAGATTCTCGATATCGGCGTCGATACCCGGCCACCATACGTACGAGCGAACTAAAGCTTTCGTTTTTACTATCCCGAGATGAGAAACGTGGAAGTCATCGAGTAACTGCCCGCGTAAACAATCCGGAATTACAATTCTGTAGCCCCAGAAAAGGCAATTTTCTTCGACCGATAGTTCGTTTCGCTTCGTGAAATATTTTTTTTCCATGTCGGATAAGTTCTTACTGTCGCTAGGCCAACCAAAAATACATAATTTTATGATGCTCGCTAGAATTTTGTCGCGTCTTGATTCTAATGCAACCGTTTTCCAGTCGAGTATGTCTACGTTCTCTGATATGTAATGAATCGGCATAAATTCCGCGCCAAAAAGATCCGTGTTGTCTTCTATGGGCAAACGTGATAATGCGTCACAATTACCGTTTTCGTCCGTTTTAATCCATTCAATGTCGTATTGAAATCCGGACAAAAGATACGCCCAACGCTGAAGCCTACTCGCCGCCGTTAGCGGTATGCCTCTTTTTGGTCCGAAAATCGTCTCTAATGGTTTGTGATCCGTGCGTAAAATAATTCTACGACCGTACACGTAGTCGTAAAACTTCATGAACCCAAACACGATCGCGCTGGCTTCTTTATCGTTTATGGCTCTGTTTAATTCTTTTTCTGGAATTCGTTTTGACGCGAAAGCAATCGGTCTTTCCGAACCATCACTGTACTTATGCGATAGAATGGCGGACAAACCGTAGTGTGACGCGTCACAGGCCAGTACCAATTTTTCGTTGGGATCGTAATGTGCTAAGACTCTCGGAGAGATCATCTCGTTCTTAACCCAGCAAAAGGCCTCCTCGCATTCCTTAGTCCACACAAATTCTTTTTTAGTTGCACATTCAAAAAGTGGCTTCAATTTATCTGATCTATTTTGTAAAAATCTTTCGTAGAAATTAATGAGCCCAAGGAATGAGACGAGCTGTTTGCTGTTTACAGGGCGCGGTGCGTCGTACATGGCTTTGACCTTCACCTTAGACTTATGCAAGCCGCTTTTGTCAATAACAAACCCGAGCACTTCGATTTGATCTTTCATAAAATCGCATTTGTCCTTATTTAATCGCAATCCGCGTCCGGTTAACCGTTTGCAAACTCGACGTAAATTTTCTAAATGTATCTCGGGAGTTTTACCTGTTACGTATATATTATCCATGAAAGCAATGGTATTGGGAATTCCTTGAAGGCATTCCTCAATAATTTGTTGGAATTCACCTGGAGCGGCGGCTGTACCTTCTGTCATTTTCGTGTATCGAAATAAACCAGCGTGTGTTGTTATTGTTAAGAGATCGCGTGATTCTATAGCTACAAGGATTTGCATGTACGCGTGTGGTAAGTCCAGCTGAGAATACGATTCCCCGCTCTGCAAAACTTCAAAAATATCGTTAATTCGTGGAAACGGCCTTTTTGTGACATCTAAATACGGGTTAATCGTCAATTTAAAATCCCCACAAATTCGAATATTGCCATTGCTTTTCAGCACCGGTACTATAGGTGTCGCCCACTCGCTTGTTTCTACCTTTTCCAAATGACCTAACTTTTGTAGCCGCTCCAATTCCTTCTCGACTTTTGGTTTCAGTGCATAAGGCACGTGCCTTGCTCTGAGTGCAACCGGTTTTGTGTTCGGTTTCACGTGTAATTTTATTTCGCGCTTATTGTATAAGCCCGGCGTGTCGCTAAACAATTCTTTGAATTCTGTACAAATTTTCTCTCGAACGTCACTCGTGTGTATTTTATGTATTAAATTCTTAGTCTCCACCGTAATGTCCGAATCAGAAAGTAATTTTAATGGCCATAGTCCGAACTCTGATAGCCATTGCCGACCTATTAGTGGCACTTTTTCTCCTTTTAAAATTAAACAACTCAATTTCTTTATTTTATTATTTAACTTCACTTTCAAATCTTTCAATTGACCCCGTGGCTGCATTGTATTATTTTCGTAACCAAGTAATTCTGTAAAAGCTTTAGTAACTCTTAGATTTTTAAAATTATTTTCAATAAAACCTTCGGACATTACAGTGTAGTAAGTTCCTGAATCGATTTCCATGTTTATCGTCTTATCGTTAATCTCGACATTAATAAACATGGGGTTCGCTACAATATTATTATTATTCATAATATTACATATAAACATATCGTTTGTTGAACTGATAGAAAAAAAATCGAGATAATTATTACGCTCTGTAGTGCTGTCGCTCTCGCTGCGTCCGTCATCGTCTCCGTCATGTCGTGGCTCGTCGCCCTTATCCTGCAGAAATTTGTTTGCAGCCTTCTTCTTCTTAATGCAGGCCCGCTCCATATGTCCCTTAATTCTACAAAAGTTGCACGTCACTCCTCGGTGCCTGCAGAGTCTCGTCGTGTGCCCCGTATTTCCACAACAGTAGCATGTTGTGCTCTCGTTCTGTTTTGTGTAGGCTTTTGCAGACTGACCGTGACCTCGTTGCGAGTTTTGTTTACCTCTATCTCCACTGCGTTGTTGCTGCCAGGGCTTGGCTGTCGTTCGATGATCTAATGCGAAATTCTCCTGCTTGTAGCTTTTCGTCGATAATGTTCTTATCGCTCCGGCAGCGTTCTTCATTGCCCTCTCTCGAGCTGTGGCTTCCTTGAGGGCTGTATCAAATGTGAGATCAGAGAGTTTGAATAATTCTATCCGTGTTGACTCATCAAGAATGCCGCACACAAATTGATCCCGTAATGCGTGGCTTAACTCCGTGAAGTTACAATTTAAAGCCAACTGTCTCAGCCGTGTAGCAAAATCTGCAACTGTTTCGCTTGACTCCTGCTTAGCACGGTTGAATGTGCAGCGTTCCATGACCTCGGATGGCTTTGGCTTGAGATGTCCACTCAAGAGTGCTATTAAATCGTCGTACGACTTAGTAGCTGGCTTTACAGGCGCGCACAAATTCTTAAAAAGTTTATAAGTGTCTTCGTCGCAGTGTGTTAGCAAATGCGCTCTCTTTAACTCTGGCGTGGTTATAGATTTCACTATGAAGTGCAGTTCCAGCCTTTCCGTGAACGATTCCCAATCGTCCGACTCTAGGCGGAAAAAAAGCTTCACGTTTCCTGACATTTCGTCGTCACTGCTTTCGCTCTCTCTGTCGTCACTCTCGTTAGCGCCGTCGCTGTCTCTATTATTTTGACCCTGGTTTTCGGAACTGCTGATCGGTGTGCCGATTCTTGTGTTACCGGCCTCTTCGGTCCTGGCCCCCGCTTTCGTGTCTCGTTGTTCAATTTCCTTTCTTACCAATTCAACGAGTGTTACTCTTAGGTTGTCTCGCGAATCGTTTTCGTCTACTTCGATGCCTCTCGCCTTTAAATGATTGACGATCTCAGCTTTCTTCAGATGCTGAGCCTGGTTTAGCGTTAACGGGCCTGTGTTGCATCCGGAGCCACTCGCACTCATTAGCGATAATACGCGCACTTCGTATGTCTGTCTCCGCGTCTAGCCCTGTGCGACGGGTATGCCACGTGGCGATTTTTCACTTCACTATACACGTACGGCGCGTGTGCGCATTTGTTTCGTGATCGAAATAAAAGAGAGAAAAAAAAATATTGTTCGTTGCTTTCTGCGTATCCTGAAAGCCTGTGCCGAATGTCGTATTCGGTTGGACGCGAACCGCACTGTCGCCCTACCTTAATGGCGTCGTACAGGCGCAGTTCCCCTCGTCGGTGCTCTGTGGCTCGTCGCTCACCAGAGCTCGTCCGCCTCTGCCTCTCGGCACTTCCCTGCTGGAGACCTGCGGATGATCCTCGTCGCCAAATGCAAGGTATTGCCTTGCGTGGGTGTAGCAGGAATCAAGTAGGGAAGATGGCCAGGGAAATTAACGTACACAGGCGTAGACTATACAGTATTTATTACATGTTGCTTGGTCTGCTGCGTGGTATTCTCTGGCGCTCAGGAGCTGCTTACAAACGGCCTCGCGCTTACACACACACACACACTTCGCGGTGCGTACACGCACACGGCGCGATGTCGCGTATGTTGATATACAGTGCGCATACACTACAGAACAAATACTGACACTGACATTCATTTAGTATTTATAAACTTCTTATCGATATTCTAATAGGGTTCAAATAATGCACTACAAATAGAATATCAACGTACAATCTAGCAAATCATTGTCGTTGAATATTTTAAGCAACATTCTGTTGGATGTGTCAATAAAGGTGGATATCAGTAGTAGGAGCAGAATATAATATATTATATCGATTTTCTTGAAAATATCAGTAATAGCTCACCCCACGTTCTGATTTCCTTTCAATAAATTGAAAAACCTATTATAGAAGGCTTAGCCTAAAGACGTTGCATTCGCTTTGCAAAATATCAAATGACATTGATTCAACAAAATACTATAGTTTTCTATTATAATTGGGTCACTCACCCTACTGCCCGCTGCCTCCTCCCGTACTCGCCAAGGAACCTAACCTCACCGCAAACAGTATACAAGAACAAAAGAAAGAAAGCTTTTCATTCATCGTCCGTACTTGTCGAAGCCCAACAAATTACCGACATTAGCCAGACGCAACTCGCGACTATACCCACCCCCTTCTTTTTTTTTCATCTTCAAGCACCCGGTGCGCGTCCACTGCGAACACGACAGG
The DNA here is from genome assembly GCA_949152435.1 of Gastracanthus pulcherrimus. Lineage (NCBI taxonomy): Eukaryota > Metazoa > Arthropoda > Insecta > Hymenoptera > Pteromalidae > Gastracanthus > Gastracanthus pulcherrimus. The sequence goes on from OX424572.1 coordinate 39,078,623, forward strand.
CCTCGTTATAGGTTATGTTGCGGCAGTTCTCTCTCTCTCTCTTCTGCGGTTCGCGGGAATCGGGAGTAAAACCCTACAATACTTACGTGTGCGTGTACTTATACACCCCGCGCGCGCGTGCGTGAGTATATATTCCATTCATTCATAAAAGAGAGTATAAGCCGCGAACGGAACTTATTCACCGTTTTCTCTTTCTTCCCGCGCGCGGCGGCCGGCGGTTCAACTACCTATACCCGCCATTCAACGATATGCTGCACATGACGCGCGCGCCCGCACGAGTCGTATTGTATTGTGTGTGTGTGTGGTATAACGTATATGGTATCATAAGTGCACGGGTATACGAGCGGCGCGCGCGTCTAGCGGTATTTGCGCCCGCGAGCGTACATTGTTGGGAGGGCTGTATGCGACTGTCATTTGGCGAGCGCGGACGATATTTGGCGGGATATGCAGGGGGAAGGGGGGGGGAGGGGTTGTATTGTGCGAGGTGATGTATTGGGAGCTGGTTGAGCGCCGGAAAAGTGAGGTTAGGTCCTCGTTATGCATATTTCGATGGAGTTGTGGGTGCAATGTGTAGAAAAAGAGTAACAAAGAGATGGAATTTGTTGTTATTTTTAGTTTGATTTTACTGCACTAAGAGATAAGTGATGGGTATTTTGAGGTTAGATGAAATGATTATCTCAGTAGTATTTGGCAATTTTTAAGTGATTTTCGTCTGGACAAGTACAATTATAAATATTATATATTCTATTATAAATATAATTTCATAAATAATCTAATACCATGCAAAAATATTATAATTATGGCTATATATTGTTGAAAATATGAGCAACGTCAGGGTCGTAGTTGGGATATTTGAGGTTAGGTTCCCGTTATATAACCTAGCTTTTTTTGATATAGAAAATGTGAAGGACGAGTAAAAAATGGATATAAATTGCTGTTGTTCGACAAATTAGATTTGACATTTGAAAAAATAACGGGGAATAATCTGCTTTTTGAGGATAAATACTACACGATTTTTTCACTAGATATTGACTAGTTTTTAACACTTTATAAAAAAAAAACTAATTTTACACAATCAATACAACAATCATAACACACTTTATTATTTACTCATCACAAACGTTCCCTTCTCAATTAAGCATCTTTACGTAATATCGCACAATAATTACCGCATCGCGCGGCAAGCAACTAAACGTTCCCGCTTAATTTTAACTCCCCATTAAATTTTCCTCTCAAAACTCACGCACCGCATAAAATAATAACGCGAGCCGCTTTTCCTCCACCCTCACGCGCGCGCGATCGTCATAAATAATTCATCGGAGTAACAAAATATTTTACCGCGGCTCGCGTGGCACGCTGCAGCGGCGGCAGCCCTGCATTGTGTATTATTATAATACACGAGCGCTGCAGCAAAAGCGGCATAGCAGCGTAATTAGTTTATTTTTACACCACCGTTGCGCGTATGAACCGCGGTGGTACACGTGTGTGCAGACGTATGCACTCGCGTATGCAAGTATTTTATAGGAGAAGCGTAATTAAAAAAACGTGTTATAATACTTACTTAACTTAAACAGTTTTTTTTTAAATAAAATGATGTGTAAGACATATTTAAGACTGTTTATACCTTTTTAAACAATATCCAATGATTAAAAATAATTTATTTTAAACCACGGATATAAAAGTCAATTAGTTTTTTAAATTATTATTTGCGTCAATATTTTTGATTAACTCATCTGCAATTTGGAGGGTACATTCTTAAATGTATTTGATGAACAATTAGGTACGTTTAATTCCATTTCTTATACATTTGTATATTCTATGATTTTTGAAATGATAATGTTATGAACATGATTTTTTTCTGGTCTTAATCACTTTTAAAAACTTTTTGTCTTACATTTAATATTAGAGGTGAGTCGATTATAAATAAAAATAAACCCTAACTCTTTATTATAGCTTTACAACACATTAGAATTTTTTGGTAGTTCGTAGTATATAGTATATTACATTTTTTGTAGTAAATAGTTCGTTTAAATGAATAACGCAATGAACATTTGTCAGAAAACTTATTTTTGATAAATATTAATTCGGTGAAAAGATATGTGTTTACTGTACTAAATTTGGCCGAGAAAAAACAAAAGGGCGAGAAGTTCTAGAAATCAGTATAACAAAACCTTAATAAAATGTAAAACGACATATCTCACGGTATTTATACCATCCTTGCGTTCTAACAATCGTTCTCTAAAATTGATTTCATACACGACACAATTTTAAAATTTCAATACCGATTTTCAACAAGGATGTACAACACCCGTCCATTTACACACTTGCCCATGACTGCACATGTGGTACAGCGACGGTACACTCACTCGCTTTATATACACAATAAAAGAAGCTCATCCCGCGCGTCTCTGACTTGCATAATCGCCTCCGACGCGGCCCCCTTATGCAGTCTCTCTCTCTCTCTCTCTCTGTTTGTCTGCGTGCCTCTCCTCCAAAGATTATCTCGCAGAAAAATAATGGCGTATGTAGATAAGAAGACAGAGTGGAGAGAATTCAGAGCGAATATCGCGGACTTGGTCATTCCCCGGACGCTTTACACCATTTCCAGTATTATACAGTTCGCTATGAAGGTGATTGCGCGCATCCTGCTGCTGCTATGTGAATGGCCGATGCGCAGCGCTGCACGTACGCGATTTTAACTTTATAACCCGAGGTTTCGTGTGTGCTTGTGCGCGCGCGCTATTTTGACTTAATGATCGAGAGAGAGAGAGAGAGAGAGAGAGAGAGTTACGTTTTGATTACGTTATGTATAGAGTTCGCTGCGCTGCGCGGGTTGTGTGTATGTATACGTGGAGTTGGAAATTGAGATTATAGGAGTTGGTTAGTGGGAGAATTGTTTGTGGACGTGATGCAGTGTTTAGTTGTAATTTAATTGAGCGGTATAATGCGAAAGATGCGGTATTTTTAAAATTTGCAATTTTAAATAATTAGTTCTTTGTATTTAAGCAATGATTTGATATTGCGAATGATTGAACATTCTGTTTATTCTTCTATTAAATTTAAATAAATATCAGTGTCTTGATGATGATACATGCGTATAATATAACGTAAGATAGGAAACTGTTTTTGCATGGTTTCAATGTTTATTTAATAAATTAAAAAACAAAGAAATATGATTTTGATGCATGAATCTGACATGCGCTAGATCAATTTATTATGATTAGATAGATTAATCAACTAGAAAAATAAAGAAATACATTCTTGTCTGATAATGAAATGAATATGTGACTTCAGAAACTGAGCACAAAGAGCTTATAGATACGCTGGAAAAAGAAACATGAATGCAACTTAAATAAAAGATTATACTAACTGTTAAACTTTATATGCATCAGAAAATAAATTATGATATTTTAATCGAAGCAATTTTTAATCTAAGAACATTTTGTGAAATTCTCTTATTAATAAAATAAAATTTTAAATTTTTCCTCTTAAATTAGGATGATGCATCAAATTTTTTTTATATACTTATATTCACAGTTAATACCGTATAAAAAATCATGTGACTGTATGATCGTGACGTCGTCAATAGCAGAGTTCATTTTGGCGCGACGAAGAAAAGATTCATATTTTAATATATACGTTTGTATTTTTTCTGCATCATTAATTTTGAATTGATCGTTAATAATCTTTTCATGATCTCTAAAGTATGATACGATGAATAAAATTTTGGATGCAACATCCCGATTCACGAGGGAAAACTCTCTTCTCTTTCGAAAATTCTATAATATACTACACACAAATAATAAACTGACTTAACGCCGTATAACCAACAATCAACCATCCCGAACCAACATCGAATTCCCGAACTCATATTTCGCGGCTTCCCCTCCTCACCCTAAGGCAATTACGTAAACGCAGTAACAAAAGGAATAAGACCCATCGTCCCCGCGATAGTTGCGCCATACAATATACCTTAGGCTGGTTCTGCAACAGCGTGTCTATGCGTGTTTAAGGGTGTTACAGCGTGTTTGTGTCAGATGGAATATCTAGTAATTGTCTAAAATACCAACTATAAAAAGAAAGAAGGGCCAAAAGGGAGTAAATTCCTCGTTCTGTTCTGGTTCCTATTTCTTTCTATAGTTAGTATTTTAAACACGCTCGAACATCCTCAAACACGCATAAAACACGCTGTTGTAGAACCAGCCTTACACTTCCAAGTCTTCCCATGTACGCACATCTTACACACTCTCAACTCTCCTCTCCTCTCGCACACGTGCACACTTAAAAATCCGTTGCGTCATATCGCCTCATGTGCGGTATATACCCGCGCGCACCGTACACATCGAAGGGAGAGAAATTCGCGCGCGCTCGCTCATTTGTTCTCGGGCACCGATCGACGCGAGTCGAGACGACAATCTCAACATACCGCGTCGCCTGCACCCAATACTAACAACTCACACACTTTTAAAACTCAACCAAAAAATCCTTCAAACGCCCCCCCCCCCCCCCCCCTCCAAGTGAAGTGTTATCAATAAAAAAAAAAGAAGAGAAAAACACAAGATCATCGTCGGCATAATGGTGAAACCGACAGGCCGCGGTGGCAAGCGGAATCCAGCCGGTAGCAACAACGCGGGCAGCAACGACAGAGACAAAGGCAATCGCAATGGGGCCGCCGCCGCTGCTTCCGGCAACGATAAGGAGAATCGCGGCGGCGGCGGCTGCAAGCGGCAGAAACCGCAGAGGCAGCAGCGGAAGCGCGGCGGAAGATCCAGCATCGCGCGCGGCGGAGTCGCGATGGCTGTGCAAGTCGCGAAGCCGACGACGAGCCCGCCAAAACAGAGTAAGAGAGAGAGCGCGTGCGGCATATAAGCGTATTATGAGGCTCCCCTCGTTTTGGCGCCGTTTTTTCTTTTTGTTCCGTTTCTCTTTCTGCTTTGTTATGTATGCTGGCGGATATAGGCTGTAATGAGATTTTTCTCTGTTGTTGTTCTTGGGGTTGGATTTGCTTTGTACGATCCTCGTGTGTTCGTTGGTTAGTCATGTTTGCTTCCGAATTGCTATCTTTGAGTACATGCGATAGTATGTGATTGTGTCTGTTGGTGTATGTGTACTCGAAGTAACAAGTATCTTATCGAACGTTTTTGAGAACCGCGGATAAAGTTAGCTTGAAAGCAGTTCAATCCAGAAGTTGCACTAGTTCGAGCACATTCGATCAGATGTTCGTTACGCTCTGTGTACTACGTACACTCAACGTGGAGTACATAATAAGAAAATCTCGATAATTCGAAATCCAAGAGACTGAACACTGAACTCTGACTTCAAATTATTATCGAGAATTTCGAATTATCGAATATCGAATTAAGTATTGAAAAGTGTTGATAACTCATATACATTTCGATTTATCAAATATTTATTAAATCGTATAAGAAAACTTATGTATAAAAATATGATATGTGGTATGCTCGTATTTGTTTGTATGAATGATATGAACGTGAGTGTATAATGTTAGTGCGCGTGTATGTGTGTGTGTATGTATGACTGAAATCTTTTAAATGAATCATAACGAAACAATGTATGCATTGAAGCATATCAGAGTCTTAGAAGCAATCCGCGGCCATTAATTAAATAAAATGATGTAAAATGTGTGTACAGTGAGTGTACTTTGATATCTGAAAAACGCCACACATGAAAATACACATACGCACTAGCGTACATTATAACACAAATTCACACACACACATTTACGCACATAAATATTTTATTATATAAGGATGTAAGGATATAAATGACGAAGTAAGCAAATTAATATACTAAGATTAATTAAGTATGTCACGACATTATATGTGCAATATTTTTTCCACACATCTAATAATATAGATGTGCATCTAATAACACAAGACATGAACCATTTATACTTAATATGCCAATTTATGCTAAGAAATAAGCCACTAACATTATTTTCTTTCAATAAGTTAACATTGCACGGAGAGAAAAGGTTAGTAATGATTACTATACAAGGTTAGGAATTCGGAGTCGAAGAGTAAAATGGGTTGATAATAATGAATAAAATTTCGCATAACTTCCAATCCTTCCGTTTTTTATGCTTTTATATTAACAAAATGCACATTAGACTTCATGATAATTATTTAAATACTAAGACATTTTTCTTCAACAATACATGAATAACATATAAAATAAGTCAAATATTAACTAATTATTTAATATTATTCAATTATCCAAGGAGGATTGATTACTATACTATATTAGGAATCAGTCCAAATAGGTTTTATCGGTTCCGATTTGCCCACCTTGCATTGTACTCAGTCCTAATCCCATTTAGTAGCTATTACTTATATATTTCTCTCTCCGTGTAATATGTTAATCGATCCAAACGAACATTAACTCTATGATCCTCAGACAGAATAAGCGCTTGTGTACAAGAATGCTTTTTAAGGGAGAAGCTTCAAATTCGTATTCAGCGATCCCAAAAATATAAAAATATCCATACTTTGCAAAGATCTGTTATTATTTATTATGCTTGAATTAGGAGAGAAGGTAAACAAAATAATTTCTCACATATTTAGCAACAAAGATAGGAGTATCTAGAAAAATATAGAGAACGAAGAATAATTATAAAGAACAAGAAGTATCTATTCGCACATCCAAGCGAGTGTCCCACTTAACGGAGAAACGCTGTAAGTTGTACCAAATCAAAAAGCCATTAGATTAAAAATTTTAGATGTATAAATAAGCATTTATTGATAATAACAAAAGTCGATAAAAATTGACATAAGGGCAGATTTATAAAAAGAATTAATTGTATGCACATAATTTCTAGGTTGATTTCCAGCTGGATATTCATCTGGTTATCGACTTGGATTATAGCTAGAATTCACCAGGATTAGACTGGATTTCAGTTCGATTTGAATGGAATTTCAGGCCGTTTATCAACTGGAAATTCAGATAGAAATTCAGCTAGATTTTATGCAAGATAATCTAAAAATCGCTTCTTTACGCAAATAGCAGCCAGGAATAAGACCTGAATTTTCAGTTGAAAATCGACTTGCATGTATCCATCCAAATCCAACTGGAATCCAGTTAAATCTAGTTTTTTTAAACGTTATAAATGACAGTAGTCTTGTAAAGATAATCTCCTATTGGCTGTCTACTTCTAATTTTAGAGACCGTTTATAAATTACGTAAGGCTTTTTTAAAAAAATTAGACCCCCCTTTCCCCTAAGTAAGGCATTTTCACTGATTTTCCTGTATATTTAGTAAGTAGTACACCGTAAGATTAATAGAGACCCCCCTACTCCCTAAAAGTCTTACATAATTTATGGATGGCCTCTATCGGAGCCTTAGGTATTCAATACATTCATTTCCATTTCCTATAATATTACAACCGTGTTGGGGGTATATTAAATAACAAGCACACTCTTTCACAAAAGAACACTCCACGTACGCGAAGTTTATTAATAGAGAGTCACAATGTACAAGAAAGGCACGAGCTTTCTTGCTGACTGTCAAACACAGACTATAACTATTTACAAAACTAACTATCAGCTGGCCAATTAGTAAAACTACAACTTCAAGTGCAATCGAACATTCGCGTGTTCAACGTGCGTACATAACAATATAAGCCCTTCTTTTTCGCGTAAAGGCACGTGTGCAGGGCCTAATTATACACACAACCATCAAATTCCTATAAATCCAACCAAAAACGGACAAAAAGCAGCAAGAACCTACAAAATCTCCTGAATCCAGAGCATCGCACAATCCTCACTATACATACGCAAGTCCTTAATTCACGTGATATCCTCTCTCAGCTCCCGTTTCTCGACTTACACACTCACTCCTGCACCAGTAGCCATACAGCACACACAGACACAGTTGACTTTTCCACGTGAAAAGTCCCTCTCTCTCTCTCTCTCTCATATTAGGAAAAATCGCTCAGCGTGTGCTTCTCGCGCTGGCGCTCACACCCCGTGGCTGAACAGAAAGGAAGAAAGAGAAAGATCGAGCGAGAGCTTATATACGAGAGGCGTGATTGTGTGTACAAAAGCCAACGGGGGCTCGGATCGTGTATGTATAAGCGCGCAGGGGTTTCCTTTTCTGTCGCCTCTCGCGCCCTTTTGACTTTTAGCTCTATCTCCTACTTCTTCTCTCTTCTTCTTCCTGCTTTGGCTTTACTTCGGGGAATCGCTCGTGTGTAGGAGAGTTTTTTCATGCGTGAAAGGTCCATTCGGGCGTCGATATTAGAAATTTTGTTTTGACAGGTTTCTTTTTTGAGGGGGGATTTGTAAGTGAAAATTACGATGCTCGGTGAATTGACTTTTTGGGAGATATGTGCTTTATTGTATTTTTTTGGACAGTTGATGTCTTACTTGGAGAATAAAAATTCGAGTACGAAGAAATCTTTTATATATATATATATATATATATATATATATATATATATATATATATATATATATATATATATATATATATATATATATATATATATATATATATATATATATATATATATATATATATATATATATATATATATATATATATATATATATATATATATATATATATATATATATATATATATGTGAAAAGTATATTGTTATTACAGGAAATGTTAATAAGAATATGCATTAATTTACATGTGGAAATTAAATTTAAACATGCACATTGAAATGGAAAAGTAATTAAGGTGCAAGTAACTTAAATTTGATACATGCGTGCATTGAATGTATATAACTTCATGCACATCGCACATTCATATCAAATTTCATGAATATGTGCATTCATTTTCATACGTGTAAATAACTTCACTATTTACTTACGCATACATTGAATAATGTGTAGGGTGGTGAATACCTACGTCCTTAGACACATTTGTACCATTTGTTACCATACATTTAGAAATTTTGTTTACCTTCATTAACTGATACATCTCAGTTTTTATGAAGTTATAGAACTAATTGTATTATATACCTTGAACATATTTAATTTTTTGAATTTACGACTTGTCACTTATTTTATATTACTATTAAAATATGGTTAGAAACTGACCAATTAACGAGCACGGTACAAGAAACAGTCATCTAATTTTTTATTTGATGTTAAAAGAATGAAAATCGCATTTTTCTCGGTGCAACAAACCGTCATGTCGAGAGATATTTGTGACTGTTTGTGTCATCTCATAAATTACTGCTGCTCTAAAAACTCTAGACTCTTTTGACTGCTTGTTGCACATCATAATTATAAAATATTAGTAGGGTGTCAAGTAAAAAATGGGGTGACCGTTTCTTGCACTGGTCTCTTCAATTACCAAAAACCTGCTACAACCACTCTTATGTTACTTCAAGGTTCATTAAATTAAATTATATTTTTAGAAAAACAAGTTATTTAAAAAATACATGAATAATAGTTTATCCTAATTAGTCTAAAACTTATTCCATTAGATAATTCCATTTCTGGTGAAACTTGATTTTACACGTGTTTTCATCGTGAAACATTGTTCTGTTATCTCTTAACACTTATTTCTAATCCAAGCACAAAATTCATTTATTAAAGAGGCATCTAAATTCATTATTCCATGCAAACTAATAGAAAAAGATGACGAATTCATCTCAATTCTCTCAGTATTAAACCAATTGTCACAATGCGCTTCTATTCCCAAACTCCTCGAATCTCAAACTGATCACTCTTTATCTACCTTCCCTACAACCCGTACCAAATTTCTAACCCACGATTTTGACATCACGTCTCGACATTTTGAATAGCCCCACCCTCCAAACTCCACCGCACCCAACAAAACATCCAAAAGTACACGCACATCAACACCTCTCGCACCCCTTTACCCCCCCCCCCCCCGTCACGCATACAATCATCCTCTTATCACTCCTTTCAAAAGCTCGCATGTTTTCAAAACACGCGCATGTGCTACACACTCTCTGGGCCCGCCGCTCGTCATCGTCGCGCATACGTTTCAATTGTTGCCGTGTAAGAATCAACGAGCCGCGTCGGGACGATGACGATGATAACACCTGCGCCACCCCTCGGCCCTCGCTCGGGCGGATTATAGGGGAGCTGGCGATTTTTTTTCCCCCGGTCGGTATTCAGTGGCTACTGTATGGCTATACAGTCATAGGAGGGTGCAAAAATTGCGCAGCGTGTGCAGGAGTGTGTGCCGCGACGGGCAAGTGGCGCTTAAAAGTCTTTGGGCGCTCGTTAAACGGTGATTGGGAGATCGAATCGGGTGATTTTTGGTTGAAGGGGGATTGATTGGTTTTTATTGATTTTTAAAAGAGGAATTTTGGTTTTAGAAATTTTCAAGCAGTTTATTTATTTATTTGTTTTTTTGTTTGTTTAGTTGTTTTGTTTGTTTGTTTGTTTGTTTGTTGATTTATGTACATATTTATTTGCACGTCAAAAATGTATATATAAATGTCTTCTATCATAAGAACCTTTTCCGGAAGTTTCTCAAAAATGAAAAAATATCATTGCCCATCTATCTACAATTTAATACTAATTACTATCGTTTTCCAATGCAGCTCAAATAAAATATGGGTATAAGTAATGTAGATATTTCTTATTGTACTCAATTTACGAGACTGTCGTTATTATATTTCCTCTCCACTCTAAGAAATCTGAATAAGTAAAAATTACTTAGAATAAGTGAATAATAATTTATTCTATGTTTTTATTCGAAGTGAATATTTACATATTTTAAGTGATTGTCATTTATTCAGATTTAGAGAGGTATATTCTTAGCGAAGAAAATTAAATGATTATCTTATTGCGTAATAAAATCTATATTAATTTAAAATCAACTTTATTAATAATGGAAAATAAATGAAGCGACACTGATCATTAATTAGCTACCGCTCCTCAAATTATCTTATAAGGGAACGATTATTACTTATTAGCTTATACAGGTGATAATCTACCGTATACCTTTGCTCAGTACCCGCATATTGCGGGACACACGAGACTCGTGTCTGCCGCAAATCGTGCGTATTCGTCATGGCAAAAAAGGGTTAAAATTATTCAAGCATGAGGGCACCTATATTATTTCGTAATGCCGCGGCGTGCGCATGCAGTATAATATACATATAGTATACAGCAGCGTTCCGCTTTATAACTTCGACTCTTTTGTAGGTATATAATTCATCGATGTCTTTCGTTTTACTACTTTATTGATACGCTTAGAAGCAGAAATAGAAATAAGTGTGTACTGTAAACGCAACGATGAGGAAGAACAATATTGCGCTTGCTTGCGTGTAGAAGGAGTGTCCAAAGAAAACCGGGTGATTTAATTTCTATTTGAACTTGATTATTGATTTTTCGTATGCCGTAATTTCTTGCTTATTTTTTATTTATACACAGTAAAAAGGATTATTGGTTTTAAGAAGAAAATTTTCTCAAAATAAGATACGACAAATTTAAGAACACTTTTTTTCTTATTTTAAGACACGCTGAAAAGTTTCTTATTTTAAGAAACTTATTATCTTAATTTAAGAAATTTGGCCGCATTGTTACATTCGCAAAATGTAAGGTTAGGTTTTCGCCTTTATTGGTTCCTTTCAGATTCTACAAAACTTCAAGTGCTAAAAACTGTGTAAAAATGATCTACTATATTTTGAATACCATTTATTTTCTTATTTCAAAAATATCGTATGGTCTTGGTCTCACGTAGCTCTACAAACCTCGACGAAGTCAAGAGTATTGTGAATTTTGTGGCAACCATGAGATCGCGCGAAATTAATAAATGTTGTTTCTTAATATCAGTAAGAAACAACGTTTCTTATTTTCTGATTTTAGAAAAGTTTCTGATTTAGTTTTCTTAAAATAAGTAATGCATTCTTATTTTAAGTACAGATTTCTTAAAATAAACAAAGTACGCGATTTCTTTACTTGTATTGAGAACGAACAAATTTTGTTCATCTCTTATCGAACAATATTCCACCACGTATTCTTAAATAACATAAACCCCGAAAATACCGGTTTAATTAGCATCGACACAAACAAATTTCCATATGGCACACCGAAAGCAAAAGTTTTTAAAGAATAGAAGACCGCGCGCGAAGAGCGAGGCGTCGCATGGGACGTCCTCGGCCTGCTCAGTCCCATGGAAACACGAGATCTCTGCCTCGTACCTTCTACTGCTGCTGCATCGCAGGCTGGGAAACTCGCGCGTCTACTAGGATAGCAAACAAGCTGAAATCGACTCGCGTCTGACTTGTTTGCAACCTCGGTGAACGATGATTCCGAGCCTGAGCACGATCGGAATTTTTCCCATAAGCTCGATGTGAAATTTTAACCTTTTACGCGCTAAAATGGTTGGAGTGAAATTTTGGGGTGAGGTTTTATTGTGCGAATGAGTTGAATGATTTTAGTCCGATGTGAGGGAATTGGTCGATGTAAGTGGAGTAAAGTTTCACTCGAGGTTTCAATGTATTCATGAAGGTAGTTACTCAAGCAGTAAGCACATTCTTTAATTCATATTTTTCATGCTATTACAGAAAAAATTCAAACATAAATGAGTGATTAGAGCGACTGGAGTAGAATATTTATTCAAATCACGATTCACTCAAACTTTAAAGTGAAATTTCTCTGGAATAGAATTGCGGATTGGGATTTAAAGAGTACCGGTGGCGCCGCCCTCCGGTCCTCGTGGAGGAAAGTTAAAGCAGAGCAAAGCAGTCATTTTGCATTAGTTTATAAGAGAATGAGTCGATTTTTGTTGAGAATGAAGCCATTAAATTAATAAAATTGTCGTCTCGCCAAGTGTACATCATCCAATCGAAATTATATTGATGGAGAAAATATTTTGAACTCAGGGCATGTTCTATATTGTAAAAAAGGAATCAAGATTTTTAGATTTTACAAACTTTATTTTTTTTATAACTTGATTTTATTTAGTAAATTAGAATGCGCAGCAAACAACGATTCTACCAGTATCAATAATTTAAAATCAAAGTTATAAAAACAAAAATTAAGTTAAAAAACTCTGGAAATCTTAATATTTTTCACAATATAACACATGCCCTGAGCTTAACATATTTTCTCCTTATATTGAATATAATTACTTCTGGAAGGTGTACATTTGACAAAATTACAATAGCATTCATTAAATGGCTAAATATTTAATCAAAATTGACTTATTTCCATATAAACTAATCCTTGCTCTGCTTCCATTTTATATACTATTTAAATCCCAATAGGTGCATATGAAAAAGACCGGTATTTATACATGATGTTTGTGGAAATACAATCAGAGTAACACGAGCGAAGAAAGTTTTGTGCTTATCTGTGTGATAAGCAGGTATGTTTACGCGGTGGTAAACAAAATTTGTTCTTGATGAAGGTTATAATTATGAATTGCACACGAAAAGAAAGGATTAGTAATGATTAGAAGTCCGGGTCACGGATTTTGATGAAACTTTGGGGATCTTTTTCTGGTGCCTGAGAAGGAAGCCCAAAGCCGATAGTATCAAATGGGTCCTGAAAATCTGAGAAGCTACAAACATTTGCATTGCTTACATACGCAATGCTCAAAATCTGTGATCCGGACTATCCTTATGAGTACGAATCTCAGTTAAAAGAGGGTGTTACTCATATAATTTTAAAATATTGTTAATTATACGTTTATACTGAATAATACATAAGTAGATAAACGTTTTGGCATTATATATATACACTAACTAAAGTATTTTACATTGTACGATGCACTCCTACTACTGTATGCAATGTATGCATATAAAGTGAAATATTTAGTAAATAATCATACTTTTTTAATTCGGGAATCAATACTCAGTGCTAATCGGATAAGTAATGAATGCGGATTTCTCTCATTGGCTCCAATTTACCTAACCAGTACAGTAATCATTCCTAACTGTTATTAGAGGCCATATATGATTTTTTCTCTCCGCGTAAAGATATTGCCTTACGATTGTAATTGTAATTACAAACTTTTTACATAATTGTTGTTTCTCTAATTACGTATCTATAATTTATTCGTATACAATAATTCATGTCTAACGTATTATATACAAATACAATGAGCGCAAAGACCTTCTTAAACTATTATAGCAATTACCCATAAAACAATAATCAGAGTGCAAGCTCCGAGACCCGTAAAAACAAAAATAAGCTCAGCGTGAAATAAATCCTCGCATATTTTCGCACGTTAATATCACACACATACACCCTGCATCTCTTTCATTTTCGCAAGCGATAATCAATAGAGCGCAAAACATTCTCCGTTAATTAAACCAACTCGTATCTTCCTTTTTTACGCCCCTCATATACCTGCAACGCAGCGCAAAAATCGCGCACGAGCGCACAACGAAAAAACGTAATATATAAACGCGGGGGTGGCGGCTAATAATCCCCGAACAAAAATGAAGAAGAAGAAGAAGAAGGAACAAGCCGCGCGAAAGGCAAACTCCTCCGATAATTTATTCTGTACACACGCGCGATAATCTGCGCGCGACTTTGGATCTTCTCTCGGCGCGGCTTACGTAAAAAAAAAATTCGCGCCAAGTGTATATGATGCATAATAACGAGAACGCCGCGGGAAAAGAAAAACGTTTATGCTGCGTCCGAAGTAAAATAGCTCAAGGACTCCGCTCGTTATATACAATTCAATTGTTCGATTTATCGGCGTGAATTACCGCGGGTAAAGTCTCCGTTTTATATCCAATGTTCCGCGGTGCTTCGTGGAAATTGATGGTTTTTATGTAGGAGCGTTTTGCAAGAATTAGCGAACGAGCGGTGGATTAGTTTTTCAGATGGTAGAAGAGTTTTTCAGATGGTAGAAGAGTTTTATTGTAGAGTTTTGATTTGCAGCGTTGGGGTTGTGATTCGTGCATTCTCATTGTTTGTTTTGTTCTTGTTATCGTTGCATTTGCAGACGACACTGATAAGCCGTCTTGTGATTTTATGCAATCTGAGATGGCATCGGGGCTTATCGAAGTTGTCGAGTGCAAATTGCAGACCGTGTTCTGCGTTATTAAATCTTCATTTCAGTTGAATTAGAATATATATTAATCTTGAGTCTATCCATGTGAAAAATATGCAAATATATGCAAATGCCCTTAAGTTGAGCATGAATTTGAACGCTGAACCAAAATTTAGTGCGATACTATATAGTTCAACTCTAATTAACCCGTTGACTGTATCTTTCTTTTCAACTTTTTCCTTTTTCATTTTTTATGGTCATGAAAAATAAGCTTTAAACTCGATACCAATATTAAGACGTTCCTTAGACATCTAAAATTTTATTTTTGCATATTTACTATGTTGGTACAATAATTATTAAAAATGATTTGTCCCATATATTGGACAAAACAGTCAACGGGTTAATGAAAGTTGAGCGTTCGAGATCACACTCAACTTTAGGATATTATTCGTCAGGCTATAATAGTAATCTATTTTGTGTGATTCCTACTGAATATTTTCATTCTTACAGAATGCTTTTTAAAATGTTAATGCTGGCGATATCATTGATGCTCCGACGATTTAAATGCAGAATATTGCTGAGAAAAGACTCTTCGAGAGTTGCGGTACAAAGTTCGCGATGACTATCGTTTGATCTCGATCATTGCAGCGAACAAAATGTCAATTATTGGAAAATAAACTAATAATAAAAGCATGCAGTTATTCACTTTTTATCAGGTCTTTTAATAGAAAGGGGTATACAAAATAGAATATAAATGACAAAATATTTAAAAAGACCAGTTAAATATCATGTTTCTCATTCGTGTTTTTATCTATGTACAGTGCACTAAATAGAAGAAAAAAATATTTATCCGCTAATTATAAACTTTAAGACTTACATAACTAGAAATAAAATCTTTGCACGATATAGTGTAGCATATAAACTATTATATGTGCATACCTAGTAAATATTTCAATATAATTATTAAAAAAGAATAATAATACGAGTATGGAAATCATTCAATTTTCGTCATAATATTTTTATTTATACTTAAAAACTCATAACTACTGTTTCGTTTCTACTCTGTAGGAAGTATATTTTGAAATATTTGCTAAATAATTAGATACTACTGTTTAGTACATTTTAGATACAATTTTGGATTATAAAACAGATTTTTATATATACTTATTATTTATACATGTTATGGACGTTTATTGTACA
Source organism: Gastracanthus pulcherrimus (assembly GCA_949152435.1). NCBI lineage: Eukaryota > Metazoa > Arthropoda > Insecta > Hymenoptera > Pteromalidae > Gastracanthus > Gastracanthus pulcherrimus. The sequence continues at coordinate 39,094,788 of OX424572.1, forward strand.
TACAAAAAACGAATCTCGAGAAAGAAATGTCGATTTTACTCAGCTTTGATAAATTTGATCAGAGATCAAGATTTTCAGAGATAAATAAGACTTTCTTGTATGTTTAATGTTTATATATCTTCGTTTTTTATATAATTATTCAGATTTCAGATCAAATTCTCGAGCTCTCATGTTGCAATTTATAATAATAGAAGCATGCAGACTCATTAGTTATTAATTTTTTAACCCATCTTCGTTATTGAGGTGCACAAATTCTCAAATTGCGAAAGAAAATACGAGAATGCGAGCCAACAAGCTTAAGTTCGGTATCACTCAAATGCGATTTTTACATTTATATAATTATGAAACCACAAATACTCGACAAGGAAATCGACGATTCGATGTTCCTCGATATGACCATATGACTCAAAATATTCGATTCGATTCTTCATGAATTATTTATTCAAGAATTCAAGGAACGAGCAATTCAAGTAGAAAAAAAAACGAAGAAAAGACGATGAACTCTTGCTTGAAAAAATCTGAACCTCCACCACCCCATACAAGTAACTCTCGGTATATTTCAAGCATACTCCAAGATAAAAAAAAGCCCTACCCTCGCAGCCATACAAACACTGTAGAATTCAAGCATAATCCCGGATCACCGCTAAACTGCTATACTGCCACTGCCGTTGCTCGCTAGCCAGTATATATGCGCAGCCTGGACCTGGACAGCCGAAAATCTCCAATGCATCAGAGGCATCACCAGCACATACCTACGTGCATACAGAGTACAGAGACCTCGGCCACACATATAGGCGCAGTACCGGGAGGAGAGACGCGAAAACGATTCTCCGTGGCAACGCACCCCATCCGCGAGCGAGACAGCGAGATACATCCACTATATATATATCCATCCGTATAAACGCTCTCTTCGCTCTCCCCGGCAACACGCGCCTCTCTATCCTCTTCTCTCTCGCTCTCTCGCACTCACTTACTCCAAGAGAGCGATCGAGAGAGAGAGAGAGAGAGAGAGAGAGAGAGAGAGAAAGCGGAGTGCAGTAGCGAGGGGGTAAAGCTCCAGCAGCGGCGGCAGCAGGCCCGGTGCAGCCAGACCAGACCAGGTACAAGGGCAGCTGTCCACCAGGTGCCCCTGTACATACACTCCCTCTCCCTCTCGCTCGCTCGCTTCCCCCCTTGCATTTCGCCCTCTCTGCATCAAAGCCCACGGCTACCTATACCCACTGCTCCTCCCTCCCTCCAGAAAAGGGAGAGAGAGAGCGAGCGAGCGAGCGAGCCGTACCGGTGCTTTGATGTGGCCCGGCCGTCGCGCGCCGCTTCTCCCCACCATGGCGCACACTCTCCGAAGCAGAAGCCAAAGCTGTCCCCCCTCTCCCCGTCGCGTCAGCTGGCTCTGTATACGAGCGGCACGTGGGTAGGGAGCGCGGGGAGTGGGAGCCGGCCTCCGATTGGTCGGTGGCTCGCGCGCGGTGCCGAGGCCTGTATGCCTCGAACGGAGCACCCACACGAGTGCATGCACGCACACGGCCATAGGCACAGCGAGCGGAGAGAGTATACTAGTCGGGGGCCAGTGCGCGAAATCAGTCAGTCGAACCCGGGCGTTCACGCAGCACACAACTCGCTCGCATTCTCGCTCCGTAATTTTCTCTCTCTCTCTCTCTCTCTCTCTCTTGAGAGAGACTCGCACATCTCCCCCAGTGGTGAAACGAAGTATCCTCTCCGCGAGTTCGCAAAAGGGAAGGATGCGTATGAGAATCGCGTGCTCGTCCTAGTTCCGCACGTCACACAAGACACTTGCATGTGTCTGCTAGCGTGCTTTCGCCCGTCCAAGCGCGCGGTGGTGTCCAGCGCCAGCAGCAGCAGCAGCAGCAGCAGCAGCAACAGCAGCAACGTCGTCGTCTACGCTGTAAGCAGCAGCGGTAGCAGTCAGTCCAGTCCCGGCTGTAGCAACATGGGAGTGTCGTCGACAGAGTGCGCGATCCGCCAGGCCGGTAGCTCCAACGCCGGTCACGCTCACAGCAACAAAGTGCCGGTGCTCGCCAGTAGTGCAGTGCATCATACGTGCCACTGCTGCACGGCGCACGCCAACAACAACAACAGCAACGCCGTCCTCGTGCAGAGCGGCCACCATCATCATCACCACCAGCACCACCATCATCATCAGCAGCAGCCCCTGCAGCAGCAGCAGCAGCAGCAGCACCATCATCATCATCAGCAGCAGATGCAGCAGCAGCAGCAGCAGCACCATCAGGTGGCGGCTCAACACGCGCATCATCTGAGCGGCAAGCACCATCACCATCATCATCATCACGAGGTCGTGGTCGCGCCGCAGCATCATCAGAGTGCACCGAGTGAAAATAACACGAATATTCTCGCGCCCCTGAAGAGCAAGATGAAGGTGCTCAAGAAGCTCAAGAAGAAGATGGGTCTAGGTAGGATTTGTGTTTCTTGTTTGTTTATATTGCGTTGATTCGGGGAGTTGGAGATTCGTATGTGGGTGTCGCGAGAACTTTGGCTCAAACTTCGGCTCAAACTTCGGCTCAATATTGTTGGGTTTTGAGCACAGTCTCGATTTCATTTTTATTTGTACTTTGAGCATGAAATTTCAGTGTGAGTTTGAGTTTGAGCGAGAGTTTTGCTTTTGAGCCTCGATACTTGGCTCAACATTAAGTTTTTGAGCACGACGGAGTAGAAACAAGGAGGAATTGAGCCATTAATTGTGTCATGGTTTCTATGTGTAATCGACGTTAACACTTGTTTTTACTCTGGTTTGCGAGTCTCTCAATACTTTTTATTGCGAGGAAATTCATATTATATAGTGTCCTTTCGTTTGTTTACCCACCGCGAAAAGCAGGTCAAAGTTTATACTACATGATTATTTTTATACGCTCTAAATTATTCTTAAGTAGCCTCGAAAGAGTCTTGAGGCTTCCATTACAATTTCCTTTAGGTTTTTTTCATTTCGCGTGCTGCTCGCTATAAGTAGAATACACAGTGATATTTTTTGTCGCGCGCAGCCGGCAGCTACTCCCGTTTTTCTGCGCTTCCGCCCGGCTGCTACTGCTGACTTCCGCCCGGGCGGAAGAGAGGAGCTCGACAGAAAAAGAAGACGCGTTTTTTTGCTCGCTCGTTGCTGAGGTTTCAATTGAAAATAGAAAACCTTAGTAACTATTATATATTTAAAAGCTACATCAGCCGTTTTTGTAAACTATATTTCTAGCTATTTTGTAAACAGTGCTTCTATTGTTTGATAACGATCGATGATAATCAGTCTTTACTTGTGGCTCTTAGCTTCTGTATTATAACGTTAGCGGGAAATAAGCTCGTCTATGTTTACCTCCGGCATCGACCTACATTTACGCTCGCTTTCATCATCGGCAAAAAGCTTCGCCTAAAAAGCAGCAAACAGGAAAAACCCGAAAACAAAGGGGGAAAAAATCGAGGGCTCCGGCTATTCAGGCTCATTGTCCTGCGGGAAAAATTTGGCTCTCTCTCTCTCTCTCTCCAGCTGCAAATGACTCTTGCGACCCGTTTTTTCCGACCCCATTTCTCTCTATCCCTCATTGTGCCTTTTTTTTCACTCTCTCGGCTGCGCGCGCGCGTGTGCGTTATCTCGAACGGAGAAAATAGGGCTCTAAAGTAGACCGATAAAGAGGCCCGCAGCAGAGCAGCGTCATCGGGAAAACGCGGCGGCACAGTCGCGGGAAAAATCGATGAGACTCTCTGTTTTCTTTTTCCTCTTCTAGACTAATAGGCGCCTTTTAATTTCGGTCGCGCGGGTATAAAGTAGCCTCCTTTTTCTCTCTCCCGGGCGTTTGATCAGCGCGCCGCTGACAACAAAAAAAAAAAGGGTCAAACCTTAAGAGCCGCGACTCGCGGCGGGAGTCGAGCCGAGCGCGTAATAAGCAAAGAGACCAACGCTAAGAACAAGAGCTCGCATTGTGGGAGAGCTGCCTCGCGAGTCCGCGTACTTGTACCCTCAGAGGAGTAGAAAGAGTTTATTTCCGGAGGCAGCTATAACGAGACACGTAACGAGTTTTTTCTTCATTATTTTCATTACTTTGCTTCATTTTATTTTACGTATTATTTTACTTTTATTTAACCAACATCCTTATCGAAAGCTTCGCAACCACCCGCTATACGCATGAATCACTATCGATGCAAAAAAGAAAAAAATGAAAACACTTCAATACTGGAGCATCTCCATCCTGTGCACTCAGCGATAAGCGCGCGTACTTTCCACCGTGTTCTATCGCGATCGGTGCGCGAGCCAGATCTTCCATATTACCGCGCACTTCCTCTCTTCCCTGTATATATCCGGCTTCGCCGCTGCCTATTCAGCGATCGGTACATGTATACTCCTTGGAGTCTCTATCTCTCTCTCTCTCTCTTATTCCCCCCTCGCCGACGCACAGCTGTTCTTCCTACATGCATAAGCAGGGCAAAGGTGTAGAGCTGTGCTGTGCCCCTGAAGCACCGCACCCCCGCTTCCTCTCGTGCCTGCCCGGAAAAACTTCTGCCAAGGCTGTATATATTGCTGCTGCTGTTGCTGGCACAACAGCTGACGCACGCTCGAAAGTCTCGTTCAACGTCGGCCCTGTATTACTTAAAATTCAAACGATTTATAAAAGAAAAAAGGCTTTGGTGTTGGAAAGCCAGCCATTTTCGTTTCCAAAAATCGGTAAAAAGATCGCTTCGCACTTTATCCACGATAACCTTAGTTCTATCGAGCCTCTTTCAAATAGCACGAAGGCTTTCAAAAACCCTCGATTAAATATTCCATAACGATCTTTACTTTTGAAATTCCACTCGATACACGCGCTCTTAACGGTCGATCCGCCGATTTTTGTCAAACCCCGCGAAACGGTAAACACCCCGTATGAAGAATGCGAGAGCGCCAGCGCCGCGCGCGTTTTGTTTACACACACACACACACATACGTACGCCTTGGGCTAAAAAATCGGCAAGCTAACGGTCGACCGATCGGCTCCGCGTACACACAGCACTGACCGTACTCACGCTTTACATAAAGGGTTGAGTGCAGACGCGCGCGCGCGCGATCCTCTCCGGTCCGCCCGCTACTTCTCGGCTGCTCTTCTGACGTCACACGAGAAACCTGTCCTGCAGAAGAGCGCGGTTGTGTGTGTGTGTGTACGGCAGAGGCTGCGAAAAACCGGTTTCTCTCCGGAGCCGCTATCAGCTGGTCGCGAGTGTGTATCATCGCCGGACGTCCGCTGGTTGTGGAAACTCCCGCTGGAGCCTTTGTTATTGTTTATCTTTCGCGAGCTCGAACATGTCGGTCAGGAAGTAGATAATAACGCTGTCGATCGAGTTCGCTCGCTGCTGCTTTTCCTCGTTTTCGTACGCGCTGTAATGATCGTTAAAGTTCGGCTTCCGCTCTCCGTCAAAATTCACGCAGCGTTTTAGCTCAAAGCGTTTTAACGGCCGTACTGCGCATGCGCGTGTGAGACCAATTTTCCTGCGCTTGGTATCACGGGATAATTAACGATCGGTAAAATCAGGCTATCGTTATAGTTTCTGTATAATTCTCCATCGAGCTTCAGTCATATTCTGTAGAAGCTTACAAGCACAGCAAAGTCAAGTCAATTTTCGAACTGAACAGAATATACAAGACCAGGATAGTTCGCTTCGCGGAGCGTTATAATAGGCAAAGCGCGTATGCGCACACGCATAAATTCAGGAAGCAAGGTCCGCGAGCACAGCGCAGTATACACACTATGTAACTTGAAGGAGGTGGGTATAAGCGGGCAGGTGCCGAGGAAAAGAAACACAGAAAGGAGACGGCACGCGTGCACCGGAAGCAGCCGAAGCAGAGTAGAAAGCGCAGCCGGCCCGAACGTCGTTTTATATAATTCGTGTAATAACGATCATCGCTCTCCGTATACACCGGACAGCTGCGCGAAAAGCCTCGATATATACAGATTCCTCCTACAGATATACAGAGAAAAAACAAAAGGAAGAAAAAAATCGATTCCATTCCCTTTTTCAAGGGCGCTGCTCCACATCTGCATGTATACATGCATATATATATGTATCAGGCGCGTGGGCGGAAATATATATACATATATATATATATATATATAGACACACTTGGGGTGCGCGCAGCAGCGGAGAGTCGAGAGGGCGGTTAACCGCAGGACTGCAGAGTGCAGTAGTTCTCGCACCCCAGTCTACGTCTAGAAACTCCTGTGATCCATTACCCGCGGGAACTCGAGACTATATATACATCTCCCCGAACAAATGTCGAGCTGCGACGCTCGCAGTTTTGCCACTTGGGTGTTTATTTTTTTTTAAAGCCGAGCGTCTTTTAAAGAGTTCGGAGCGATTTCTATTCTCTAACCCACCCCCGCGCTCCTAAAAAGCGCCCGCTATTGTATACACGTTGCTGACTTTTTAAAAGGGTGGTTGGGTTGGTTATATACGTATCTCCTCGGTCCGCGGGGAGATTGTATATATGTATGTATGTGTATTATCTCTTTTGGCGGGCCCTCGACTTTAATGGAACAAATGTTGCGTGGAGCTGGCGATACTATATATATATACTCCTACGCGCTGTGCGATGTGTATAAACTCCTCGGAGAGTTAAAACGAATCCAATTTCGCTGGCTGCTGTCGACGACGATGCTGAGCCTTCGAAAGAAGTGTCTGCATAGTGTATATAGGTATACACGCACCCGTGGCGAAATTACACGTAATTGTAGCTCGCGTGCAGCGCCGTATAATAACCTGTAAATTACATCTTCGGGAATTCGCTCTCGCGCTCGTTCTTTCTTATATATACACACATCGCACTTGCACGCATCATCGTGAGAAAGTGATACTGCCAAGAGTCTCGAATGTTTATATATATATATATATACATATACGCCGATAGATAATGTATAGCTACGTATACACACATCTGCGTAACCTATAAATTATACACGGCTCTCGTAAACGGCTCTCGTAAAATAACTCGCGCATGACGAAACCGGCGTGGAATTAAAAATAGTCGAGGAGTAATGAAGCGACCCACGCGCAATTTATAATACACGCGCTCGGCGAAAAAAAAATGAAAAAAGGAGAGTACATACAGCGGCGCCGTTCATTGAGAAGTCTCTTAGTCATAGAGTGCCGAGCGAATGATTTAATTGACCAACGCGGCTATATGGGTGTAGTGGTCGACCAGGCGTATATATATAGGGTTGGTTGTCTCTTCTTCATTTCGGGTGTATCCGGCTCGTGGTTTCCAGTTGCCGGCCGTTGTCTTGTCGCTTCCGGAAGTCGCGAAAGAGCTGCTCGATATACCGACCGTTGCGTGGATTGTTGTGTTATACGCTCTACTCGGGTTACGCGCTCGCAATTGCGTTGTTGTGCATCGAGTGCAAGCTAGATACATATATTTCGCTTTGAAAAGATTGCATAAATATATTTTAAAAATATTTGGCGAAAATTAAAAAAAAAACTAATAGCGTAAAGAGCCTCGTTAAAACCTACACGTGCAGGAAGCCGAGTATATAATTCAATTGAAAGCTCGAGAATCGTCTTAATTCACGTGAATCATATCACACATCCCCTTCTCTTCCTGTTTTTTGCCCAAAGCCGCCTAAAAAGCAAAAAGAAGAAATGCCTCCAATCTCGCGCACACCGCTACGACACGAAGTCAGTTATACCGCGCGGGCTTGAGAACCGCTGTGGCAGAGAACCGTTGACCCCGGGAAAGTTCAAGTCTCTCTCTCGCTCTTTCTCTCGGACACGTAGACTACATAAACCCGCACGCGCTTCATGCGCAGCCTCCTCGCGGCGCGCGGGATGGCTCTAGCCCTATATACACACACACACACGGGCGCATAAAGTCTCTTAACCCGTTCTTTTAATCCGACCTCGTCGTTAAGTGCCAAGCGCGGAGACGAGCTCGGGTAATATCTCATTCGCTCCACGGGAGCCTTATCGCGGGCCCTCGATCTTCCTCCAAGTGAAAAAAAAAACGAAAGAAAAAGAATAAAAGACGCACTGCTAATCGCGTTTGTTTTAATTAACGTAACGTAGCCTCTGCGCTTGCAAGAATCACTTATACCGTAATCAACCGTCTTCTGCTTCTTCTTCGTCTTTTTTGTTTTACTTTTTCGTTCCCCTCGCTTCCGTCTTTCCGTATAGGAAGTCGCGCGCTCGATCCTCTTTCTCTTCGAAAGGGGCTTCTCGCATCCCCTCGCGGCTTCCTCGAAAAGAAAAAAAAAGATCATCCCGTCGAGGGGCGCAAGGCCACGAAACGCAACGAATCTTTCAACGGACACGGACGTGTACGTACGTCCGTGGGAATTCACGGGCTCTACTTATGCAGCGTCTGCAGCTGTTGATTCGAAGGTGCGCGCTTCTCGATCGGAGTGCAGTGTGTCTTCATTTTTTTTTCTCTTTCACAGTGTATAAAGCGCGAGAGATGAAAGGAGGAAAATGAAAATCCTTTCGCCTTCCGAGAAGTATGGCGTTGCGCGCACACGACGCGATAATTCGTCCTATCTCGCGTCTTATCTGTATCCCTGGGCTTTCTCTTCTCGGACGGAAAGCAGCGCAGCCGAGGCGTGTGCTGTCTTCTGTTCGCAGTAATATATATACACACCAGATGCGCCGGTATTTACGATATCTTAAAGGACCTTCATCTTCTACTTCATTTTACAAAAAAAAAATGACGATTAGTAGAAGTGACGAAGACACTGCGCATAAATAAACAGCTATATAGAACCGACTCTCTCGAGAAGCTTAAACAAACACTCGAGTCCAAAGTACGTATAATGCATATACATATACCGCGAGACTCTAAGCTGCAATAAAGAAAAGTTTTTATGCGAGCTGGGAGCTGGAAGTTGGGAGCCAAAGGGTATAGAACTCGGCGCGTCGTGCAGTGCATTTACATTTACATTTTCCGCGGATCTTTTGGGGAGGACGAAATTGAAGGCACGCGATTTGCATAAGGTGTATATATATATAGAGAGAGAGAGAGAGAGAAGAGATCGGCCGGTGCAGGGTAAGCCGCTTAAAAAGCCGGAGGTGGGCCGCGGCGCGTATCTTTGCGTCTCGCTGGATTATGAATTTTTCGAGAAGAAAAAAGACGGCGGCGCGTACGCCGCTGATATTTTTTCGCTCGTGAAAGTATTTAACGTTCCTTTGTAAAGTACGTGCTACATTCGTTATTAATAATTTGTATGATCGTTGTTAATGATTCATTATAGTATCTAATGTTTTTAAACTTATTTCTGATCATCTCCGATCATCAAAATCACTTATAGAATATATATAGTTAATAAATTTAATTTAGCTCTTCAAATCTAATCTGAATACAGCCTTTATACGTCTAAAAGAATAAAAGAAAAATGTATTTTACCGCCAAAAGCTACTAATCAGACAATAAGCCAGTAAGTTCTTATAAATACACACTCACAATTTTTAGCTTCTTCCTTAAAAACCCAAAATTTAACTCTCTCATTTCTCCACTACCACCCAAAGCTCTCATACAAATCCCCCAAAAATTTACTCCTACACCCTCACCCGCCTCCCCAAACTCAATACGCACACAATTCATCCACCGGGTCCAGCCTCGCTGCGCGTAGTTATCCGCGAACCCCCTGACAACAGCCCCGCGCGCGCGTCGCTCTCTCTCTCTCTCTCTGTCTCTGGGTGCCGCTGCCACGGGGATCGATACAGCCTTCTATCCTCTCTCTCTCTCGTAGTATCGCCCCCGCTAACGCCTCTCTGCCGCTGTGTGTATGTATATAGAATTCAACCCCCATGGGGGGGGGGGGGATGCTGCCCGGTGCAGCGGTGGAATAGCCATGGAGATGTTCCGTGTAGAGGGACAGTGCGTGTGTATCCGACGCCGCCACCACAGCGATTTCGCCAGGCGCTGGGAGCTATATGGATGTGCGAATGCAAATTTCGAGAGAGGGAGGGAGGATTTTGGCTTCTTTTGTTCGATCGGTATGTGATTGGGCACGCTTGGGCACATTTCTATGGCTTTTTACTTGCAATCTTACTCGAAAGTTCGATGAACAATTCGTTATTATAGATTTTTATACAAAGATTGTTGTTTCTATTCAACGAGCGCATTAAGACACGCGGTGATTCCGTTTTATACGAGTGGAGAGTCGAGTTGAGGGTCTTATTTTTCAGCCTCGCCGCGCGCCACCGGGGAATTTTCGGGGCCATTGTGTGCACACTCTGGCGCCGGTATGGACCTCGAGGGGGCATTAAGGGGATCAACGCGACGTTACATTCGGCTCATTTATCGCACTGCGCCTCTCCACTATCCTAGAGCATAAAACAGTATAATACACGCATCGATCATCTGCTGTATATATAGATCAATGTACAGTATAACTAAAAAATGATAAAGCTTCGCTAGCTGCGGATACGGAAACATTTGCACGTGTGTATATATAGATACACCCGGCGGAAGTATAACTCACACGGACTCGCGTACACTCGTACAAGTGCGCGTGTACGCGCATCCGCCTAGCGACGAAAATTCCCTCGACTCTCGAAATATACAAATGCGCGGTCGCGCTAAAATCACCTACACGCACGTTCACATATCAATTGTACATATTATTCAGTCGGAACATTTACTTTAATCTATTTTTTTATCAATATTCGTAGCAACAAGTCAGCAACAAGTTGAACCAGTAACTAATAAGCTATAACACTCGTCGCTAAAAATCGTTGCCCATTCACCCATTTCACTCTAAAATTTCACTATAATATACCTCCGTGTAATCAAGAGGCCATACATACCCCTTCTATCCGAGAGAGAGAGAAAAGACTCGCGCGGACAGACATGGGCAGAGGAACAGGCGCGAAATTCAAATATACATATACACATATATATACACGCGTAGACGTACACACCCGTACCTGTCCTCTCCATCTCCCTGGAATATATATCGGAAGGGTGCGCAGCGCATATACTACACACGTACAGGAGATGGACACCGCGGCGCGCGGTGCACAAAGGGGTGAGAGAGCGTGTGCACGCAGGATCAAACGCGCATATAGCCCGGAGACTCATCGATCGGCGGCTGCACACGGGCGCGTTTTCAAGGGTGTGTGTTATAAGCCGGCCGGCCGGGACGCGGCGACAATTCCGTTCTGCAAATCGTTCTGTTTTATAAACATATATATGTTACGGCTGTACTCGGTTAAAAATGTTGCTGATTTTAATGTAGGAATGTAAGTGTGTTGATTTAGAATGTACGCTGATCGAATAGGAACTGAATATGTAATGGTATATTCATTTTAATAGCGTTTATTAATACGCGTACGTAATTAAGTGTAATATGCGTATTTGCAAGTTTTTTACAGTATACAAAAAGTAGCGACACTCGATATTATTGTTCCAGTTTCATTAATCAATGCATAGCACATACGCAGAACCAGTAACCATAGTTGCGCAAGTGCACATTCTCCCGCTCGCACATACCTCGGTATATATAATATATTCTAATTCTCCACCGTTTCCACTGCTCGCTCTCTCACACTCTGACACACACACACACACACACACACACACACACTCGTTACTCATTGTTCCTATAAATACATCCCCTCCCATCATTGCGTACACGACGCACGGTCCAAGGGTATTTCCATTAGGGTGCTACCTACATACACTATACCCACCACATAGGAATCTACCCAGCATATCCGAATCTCTCACCCTTGCAGCCCCGCGATGGCGAAATAATACAATAAGAAAAAACGAGACCAGAGAAAGAGAAGCCAGTAGCAGGAGAACAATATACGCATAAAAGTCGCCTCTATGTACCTTTGTCGATAGACGTCGCTCTCCCCCCCCCCCCCTCCTCTCTTCCGAGCAGTGTATACCTCGAGCGCCGATTGGCCCGGTGCACGCGCGTCCCGCACACCACATCGGGGCCAGGTGGTGCCTGAGAGACCGTTGGCTGCTTTGCCCCCGAACTTCGTGCGTGTGCGTGTGTGTGTGTGTGTGTGCATCCCTCGTGGCAGCTGCTGCGTGTATATCGTTTGCCCGCAGCGGCTCTCGACTTCGACCCAGAAAGAAGGGAAAAAATACATGCGATGCGTATGCGTATCCGGTCTTTCTTTACTTGAGTGTATTGGGAGGAATCGATCGATATAGATACGGGGAGGATTGATAGGTATGGAGATAGTGAAATTAAGTGATTCGCGGTGATGAGTTGGTGGATGGTTTAACCGGTGACTTGATTATCACTGGAAATCGGTGAATGTTTACTATTTCCTTATCGCTCATTAGTTAGGAATCAATCAGTTTCTGATCAAAGCAGTCGGTGTCTTAATGATAGCTGAGAACCGGTATAGAAGGACTACACGCAGAGAGAAGGAGCTTGTACCTGATTAGCGCGTACAAGAAACACCGAGACAAATCAAAACACGAGCACGCTCTATCAGCTTTTGCGAGGCTCGCAATAGCCTCCTCCTAATCTGGCCTCGCTCAGGAATCGCCGCGGCGAGTGTATACCTATACCGACCCACTTAGCCGACGACCTGCACACCGCAATAAGAATCAGACGGAGACGGATAAACAGACTCTCCTCGAGGGACTCGGCGCGGGAATGAATGACCCAAGAGATAGAGATAGAGAGAGAGAGAGAGAGAGAGAGAGAGTCTCGGATGCAGCGCAGTTCTCTAGCAGTGCCGATATTTACGCTCGGCTGTTGTTGTTGTGGGAGAGAGAGAGAGAGAGAGAAGTAGAGGTAGAGAGAAAAGGTTCGTTGCACCTAGGATCTCATCTCTTCCTCCCTCTCTCTTACTCCTGAGGATAACCGCGAGAACGAGCCGCTGCTGGTTGGAGAAAGGCTCTGACTCTAGCGAGAGAGAGATAGAGAGAGGCTTAATTGTACGGAGCATCCCTGCAGGCCTCTAATTTTGCCGATACAGCACGAGTGCAGGTATATACGGGATTATGATTCTCCAGGCTGCGTCGATCTCTTCCTTTCCAATCAATTCTCATCGCTCTCTACAATCTATATCCTAGTGTCTGTACACACGTGCACACTATTTATGATCCAAAAACTTAGCCAGTAGCTTCGTTGCAAAATTCATCTTCTCTCCTGCGTTTTTTTCGCGAGAATCGGCCCTCGCGCTCATTAGCATCGCGCGCGCGCGCGTTCTCTCGCTCCGATAAAAGATAAAGGAGACAGAGCGAGAGTCTTCCAGCAACAGCAATAAAAAAAGAAGAAACGAAACGAAACGAAACGACCAAGAAGCAGAGAAAGAACGAAAGAGAGAGAGAGAGAGAGAGAGAGAGAGAGAAACGATAGCAGCACGGGGCCGCGCCTTTGTGTTTATACTCGGAGCCGTGCGCGCTGCACACGCAGGATATCTGCCGTACAGACGCTCCCCTGTCCCTATATATATCTATATCTATATGTGTGTGTCCGTGCAGGCGCACCAATACACGCACACTCTTGTATACGCGAGCTCAGCTCAGCTCAGCTCTCAGCGGCTGCGGCGGCGGCGGGCCAGCTGTGCGGGGCCTCGCTCCACTCGCGTTACCCGCAGCCGCCAGTCTGCTCGCTGGCGTCGCGCGGGCCGCTCGTAATTCTCTCCTCTTTGCCTCTCTCTCTCTCTCCTTTATCTCTCCTCGTGCAGTTTCTCATCCCTCGTTATCACCGCCAGCGACCGCGAGTACATATCTCAATTTTGGCCAGAGAGAGAGAGTGCCAGAGTACGCGGCGGGAGAGGGGAGGGGGGTTGGCCCCGTGCACTCCGACCCGAGCGCCATCTTGTGCAGCCGTCGCCACCGTCCTTTGTGCCACCACCGCCGACGTCGCTACCGTAAACAAACAGTAAACACGGGGAGAGCATCGCTGATATAGATATATAGATCGGAGAGGGCACGCGGCGCGGGAAGAGGATACGGATTTTGAATTTGAATTTGAATTCTCTGGATCATGTCGCTGTCGTGCCACAGGCCGAGGCGGCCGCTGACCGTGCACCGGGCTACGAGGGTCGCGAGGCTCCGGCTGTCCTCCACCTCCTCAACTGGTGGCGGTGCTGGTGGTGGTAGTAGTAACACGATCGGTGAGTTCACGAGCTGCGAGCTGCTGCTCCTTATTACTCTCTCTCTCTCTCTCTCTCTCTCTCTCTCTATCTCTCTGCTTCTCTTTCTTGCCGCTGCCGCTGCCGCTTCTTTGGCTTCTGCTGCGGGTGTGCTAGCTGTGCACGCGAAACGCTCTGCGATCGGTTCATCCGCCGGAAGCAGTAAAAACACGAGAGCGATCGATATGTATAAGGTACAGGCGCGGTTGTAATTTCACTTTGTTGTTGGGATGTAAAGGCCGGAACAGCTTTTTCGTTATTGTCCCGCGGGGCTCATTGTGTTTGCGCGAGTTCAAAGTACCTTTGTTTACCTTATGTTGGACTGGACGCATCGATCGTATTTACCGAATGAGGATGATAATGACTTTGATTGGATGAATTATGTGGAGTTTGAACTTATGCGGTATGCGAGGTATTGCATCCCCTTCTCCTTTCTCTCGCGTTCTATCGGAGCTCTTTCTCTCGGTTGGAAGTGCGGCGATGGTATTAGAGGCCAGCTCTCGACCCACTTTGTTTGGCGAAATTATAACTCGACAAGCCCGTAGTCTCTCTCTCTTTCAGTCTATTAGGGTCAAGTGTGCACGCGGCGGTATAGGCTGTACTCTCCCTTACTTTTAAAAAGCAAGCCCCCGCAATGTAAACAAACGCCGCGACCCTCTTGTATATACACCGTAAACAGAGCGAAAACTGAAATTCGCAATAGCGCGTATATAATCGGATCAGCGGATCGAGAATCGAATTCAATTTCAGCATCTGCCTTTATAATATCTGTAAGTAGATTATCGAATTATAGTATGAAGAATTGAAAAAAAAGAAACGCTTCGCGATCGTGTTTGCGCAGCGCTTTGTATTTTTGAGGCGGGGGCGCGACGCTTTCACCCCTCGACAGATGTGTCACCTAACTACTTCGCGGTTTTTTCATTATACACTATGTACAATACCGCCGCAAAAATTTCGTAGTGCTTCCAAGAAAGTCCGTTAACTGAGAAATCCCTTACCTCAATCGCTATAATTACTATCATCAGTGTCTATACCCCACACTTCAATAAATATAAATAGAATATTTTACTACAGGCTATAACAACGTCGATTGCAATCAACCAGCAATTGCAATTGCCTCTCTATCGGCCCCGTCGATCTCCATAAATTAATAGCCTCGAGCTCCTCTCTCCTCTCTCGTTTATCTAGGCATTCGCGCATTTGTCCGCGCTGCGCACAGCCTCCAGGCACTATAACCTTCCCCTTCGCGCGCGCGCGCGCGCCCGAGCGCCGTGTTTACCTGCCCACGCGCTCGCGCGCCTATTGCATAACACCCGCATGCAGAAAGAGAGTCGTCGCACTCGTCGTCGCGTCCCCTGTCGCCACGAGAGAGAGAAAGGAGCGCGCGTGCACCGCGGGAACAAAGAGCACGCAGCGCTACGCGCGTAACCCCACCGATCTATAGGGCGCCATTTGTAACGCGCATTTTTTTTAATAATAAATAATAAATATGCATTTTATCCGGGAAATTTCATAGTCCACTGCGCTCCTTGGGTTATATACATACCGCTGGTGCATTCCTCGAGGCGTGAATGCACCCGCAGGAACGCGAGCGTTATAGCTCACCTCGGAGAAAATTTTCAGTGTGTATATATAGGTGGTATACGCGCCGTTTTCCGAGCTATGCGCCTCACTAGGATAGTACACCACTACACGGGCGGGCAAAGAGAGAGAGAGAGAGAGAGAGAGAGAATGCCTGCACGTTCGAGTGCTGAGGTGGTGGGGGCGAGAGAAAGAGCAGAAAGCGCTCGTCGCTGCTCGAAGAATCCTACGGCTGGCAATGCGCTCTGCTGGTATAGTATTATAGGCAAAGATCAGGGCTTCGCGCGCGCGAGCTCGTGGGAACGAGCGTCGATCTTGTCTGTCTGTCTGCGCACCGCGGAAAATGCTTGTATATTAAAAGGCAGCCCGCGCGCTTGCGTGCGCAGCACTGACCTTTAACTCTCGCACACATGCGATCTACCAGTCGCGACTGGTATCCTTAACTTTTATCTCGATATCTCATTTCGAAAATTAATGAATTTTTAAGAAAAGACTTCTTTTACCATTTTATTCGAGCCATACACGCCATCGTATATGTTTTTATACCTACAGCCACTAAAGCCATAAAGAGAAGCGTCATAATAGTCACCTATATAACAGAATCATCATCGAAAATCAAAGCCTTCCGCGACGTAGAACGAGCTCGACGAGCGAGCACGGGCGAGGAGAATCAAGCCCGCGCTCGGGCTGTCGGTAAGAAATGTGTGCCGCGAGTTTCCCACGACCACAGTGGCGCGCACACTTCGGTTTCGCTATATTTTGCTCCGTGTACACCGCGCGCTGCCGCTCACTTCCCTCCTGCGCAGCCGCGCGCGATTATATTAACAAGAAAGAGCCTCGCGATGAGCCGCGCCGGCGCCGGGACAAATCGATTTCGCCGATCTTTCGCGCTACCAGCTAGCGCTAGACTCTGCTGCTATACTCGAACAAAGGAGAATCTTCTCTCCTGCTCCTTGTTCCGTAAGACTCAGCGCTGCGTCGAGACGGCTACTGAGATTTTCATACTAAGGTCTCATCGGTCCTTTGTTCGTCGGCGTGCGTCTGTATAGCGCCGTGCGCTTGCGCAACTCCAGCGACCAATTGAACGGTCACAATTAACCGAGCTTACGTTCGTTTGCTCCTTTTTCGAGCGACATTCGCGCCGTGATTTCGAAACCGCGCACTTTTCCACGCTTCGCCGTTCTATTACAAGCGCGCGCGCGCTTTGACTCACATCGATAACGGTGCGTGCGCGTGAGAGCCCGCGCGGCGACTTAACAAAAAAAAAAGAACAGCGTCGCGAGAACACAATGGGGCCGCGCACGTGAATTACACGTCTCTCGTAGACCACCTCTCTCGGCTAACGGTAAGCATATAAATCCAAGGCGAGAGGCTAGAGAGAAAAAGAAAGAAACCGAGATAGCGATGACCGAGCGCTAATGGAACTATATACACTACAGTCCGATTTCGTCCTTTGTCGTTCGATTGCCGCAATCGCGGCTGCGGTGTATGTAACTCATGAAATAACACACAAAAAGAGAAGCGGAGACGGTAAAAAGGTGAGAAGCCGATATGCTGTTCTGTCGAGCGAATCGATCGATTGACAGCGGCGGAAGCTCGAGATCCGCGCGAATTCCGATTATGAGACCAATTTTCCTTCTTCGCTTCTTTCCCTTTCTCGGCTCGTTCCGCGGTGATTCGGAAATCGCATCTTCGTGGTCGCGGTCGTCGACACCGCAAAGAAATATAAAGACACCAGCGACGCAGCTCGCGGATTGTAATCGTTGGAAGGTGGCGAACGATTAAAGAAAACGAAGGAACAAACGGAGAGGGGGAGAAAACACGTGCGACTGCGCGACGACTGCACGTGCTGTGCAAAGCTGCAGTCGGTGCTATTCTCGTACGTGGAGACACGCGAGTTTATAAATAGCGCGGTGCTTTCAATTCAAAACCGCAACTATGATCAATGAATGACAACTCATTAACAAGATTCACATTTTGTGTATCATGGAATAATATTCATGATCGTAGAATAACGTATAAAACGCAGCGTGTATAATTTCGAGGGAGCTTCTTATTTAGCGATCGCTCGGCGGTGGGCTGCACGAAGACGACGAAAATAAAGAGTATATATATATATGGAGGAGCGAGGCAACAACCGGGAGTCACGCTTTTCCACGGCCTGCACACTGCGCGGTTATATTCGTACGTCACGAGCATGTTCCCACGCTGCTGATGCCTCGCCTGTATATAAGTCTATATATATATGTATACGCGGGCAGCGTTACGGAACGCTTGCGCCGGAGGCTACGAGCACTCTCGCGGATTATCATTGTACAGGACACTTGATACCTATATATATATATATATATATACCTCCTCTTTTCGAGGAGCACAAGTTTTACGGAGTTATACTACTATTTCCAGAAACAATTAAAACTCGCGCTTTCGTCGCAGGCGCGCGCACCGGGCGAAAGTGCATCGAGCGCGGCAAAAAACTAGCCTATAATCGCCGCATCTCGGGGGCCGCTTTTTGCCCGCGCACTGCTATACGGAATTTCCAATGATGCACGAGCACACGTATATATATATAACTGGCGCTCGTGGCGGGACGATTTCTTGTGTGCATCGTACTCATTAAGTAATAATGCACGGCTTTGAGAATGAAAAAAAAAATAGAACTAGACATTTCTGTGATTTCTTCGAGTCGCGAGCGCGCGCGGATTAATTATTGTCACGCTCGCGCGCGGATAATACGCGGAAAAGTCGCGCGCAACCGGTTACCGAGAGCGATTTTCCGCGAGAGCAGGGGGAATTTTGTACGAGCGCGGCACATCGCCCGCGATTAATTGGATATTTACAAGCGACGCGCGCACCGGAGAGACTGACTTTCTTCTCTATTTCTAGTGCTACCTACTAGTGCTGTTGAGGATAAAGATAAGAATAAAAGTTCTTGGTTTTTGTTATCCAGAAGCATGGCACTCGAGACGCTTTCCAAAAATATACGTGCTCACAATACGCGCAATTAGTCGGAGAAACTTTCAAGGCTTCCTTTTTTGTTTCTTCTAACCTCGAAAACACACAAACACTCCTCGACTTTGCGCGAAGTGCAATTATAACCCCGAAATAAGCGCGACACATAAAAAATAGTCGCTCTCGACGAGTACAATAGTGTACATACAACATGATGTCACTCGAGTACACTCTCACACGCTCAAACACACAAAAGTCCTGCGGTCACCTTCTCCTCCTCCTCCCGCAGTGCAAACTTCCTGCGCGCGGCAGCGGCTTCCGGTGCGCCTCAGAAGTGAAAAAGGAAAAAAGGAACCCCTCCCCTCCATCGACGTGGAGTCACACGTCGAGACGTAGGGATACACGCGGGCGGGCAGTCAGTCGAAAATCGACGCTCGATCGGCTCGCATCAGCTGTGCGCGACGCTCCCACGAGAGAGCCACAGAGCGAGGCGCGAAGAGGAAAAATCTCGCCGCTAATACGCTCGCGAGCGCGTGAAAGTCAGACGCTCCGCGGGGAGTGATTCTCTTCTGGAGTGATTTACGGGACAATGCCTAGAGTGTGTGTGCGTCGGTGCAGTGAATAAATCGTCGCGCATAACTCAGTCGCGGAGAGCCCGAGCTGCTGTTTACTAGGTATCGTGATATATCGAGCGTTTGTTTGTACTTGACGATCGTCTTTTCATTTCTTTGAAAGAAGTTTGCGCAATTTTGAGGAGAAGACAGTGGTACATTTACATATTCCTACAATTGAATAATTATCGAATAACAATTGCGCTGTATACGCGCTAATTGCGAGTGTGTACAGCTTGAATTCCACGATGAGGCAAGAGCTCGCCGTCGTGCAGAAAATACGGCCGAGCGGAAGAAGAATTACTCGGCGCTTGCTGTTTTGCGGTACACATTTATCCCTCTTTCTCCCTCTCTTTGTGTTTCCCATAATCGCACGTATTGAAGCGATCGATATTCAAAGAGAAAATATGTATACCTTCAAAAGCTCCAAATTGCGCCGAGGCATATTTTCGGCCTTCCTTCTTTCATTCATATTCGTATACACGGAAAAAATAATGATTTATTTCTGCGGCTTCTTAAAATTCCGAAAAAACACATATTTTACCGTAATACTAAATATAAGGAACAATTTGCTTATATACTTTAGGAAACATTTTTTACCCCACGTAACAAAAGAAAAATAAAATATTTCTCGTTTTCTAACGTCACCGTCAATCCTTTCTGTTACAGCGCCCAGATCCTCGAACGCGGGCACGAACAATCTGCCCCCGCTGACCTTCCACCAGGTTCACGGTGACAACATCAGACTCTGCAACGGCAACACCATCGCCCGGAGGCACGAGAGCTTCTGCAAGGGCGTCACCTTCAGCGCACGGCCCGTACGCGTCGGCGAAAAGGTAAGGATCTCAACCATACGAATATACATAATACTTCACATAGAAAACTATTTTCTCTTTTCTCTCTACGTGTACGAAAAATTGCACTCGCGCGCGTGCGCGCGCTCTGATAAGCGTGAAAAAATGTATACATACGCAGCGTACGCTCGAGAGCACTCGCTTTTCCTTCCGTCGAAAACACTTCGCTTTCGATATTTCTCTCTTTAAAGTGCCGTTGTTGTTATTATTGCCGAAGAAAGAAAATTTGGGATTGTTTTTATCTTGTGTGTAGGGGAGACCCGATCAATGTGAATTTATTGGGATTTACTCGAGACACTCGGGTTTTTCCTGCGCGACTCAACTTCTTCGTAAAGGCACGCGCGCAAGCGCATTATCATTTTTTTCTATGCGGTTCCACGGTAACAGGTGAAATTCCCCATTCTCTCTTACTTCCTTTTTCGGCGGAGGTCGCGCCCATCGTTAACCGGCTCGCGGACCGTGTATATAATACCGCGCCTATTTTTTTACTGTTTACAGCCGAGATTTCACGGCAATAAAGAGGAAGAATATATTTAATCCATCGTTTAGAATCCGAGCGGAGAATCCGGGATCATGTGCATAAACACATTGAATATTAAAATTTCAGGTGTGACCCTGATTGTATTCAAAGGCGTCAAGAGACACGAATATAAAATATGCTTTTACTAGAAATAGCTTGTTTTTATCGACTATCACTTCCGACCATTCAATCCTTTTTATTATACTTTCAATGGTCACTTATACACTCGTGAAAGTGTGCCTCTTTTTCTCGCTCTTGTCTAGCTTAAAACTCACCAGTTGCTACGCCAACTAGTCTCTTCTTTCTTTTTTTCGCCACACCGCCAAAATACAATCGCTCCGTTTTTGGTATCGATCCTAATCAAACATATCCATCTCAATCCAGCCAAACGAGTTTGCAAAAAAAAAAATATATATATATATATATCTTTTTTTTCAAAAGAGCGCGAGGCATTGAAAAATCGCTCACAAAAGCCTCGTTAGCGAGAGGCGCGAGTGAGAGCAAGAGAGATGTTACTACTCTCCGCTCGAGTGGCGCAACGCCCGCGCGGTTCGTTTACCTCTCTATCCCCCGGCTGCCGCTGCACGCGCATACGTATGTATATTCCGCGTACCGCACGCCGGTAGAATAATTTAGCCGAGCTCCCGTGTCTTCGCGTGTCGCAACGTATATATATATATACACACGTACGTCAAAACAATGAAGTCCGATTTCTCTATAACATTCAGCTGAATCGCTCCTCTTCTCTCTATTATTCCAAAACACTCCTTACCACACGACTAACTCGAACTCTTCCCTTCTCCGTAGGTATGCGTCAAGTTCCTGGAGATCTCCGACAACTGGAGCGGCGTCATTCGCTTCGGCTTCACGAGCAACGACCCGATCAATCTGCGCAACGGCCTGCCCCGCTACGCCTGTCCCGATCTCACCAACAAGCCCGGCTACTGGGCCAAGGCCCTGGCCGAGCGCTTCGCCGAGCGCGACACCGTCCTCTTCTACTACGTCAACTGCGCGGGCGACGTGCACTTCGGCGTCAACGGCGAGGAGAAGGGCGTCTTCTTCAACGGCGTCGAGACGCGCAGTCCCCTCTGGGCAATAATCGACGTCTACGGCAACAGCACGGCCATCGAGTTCGTCGATCCCAATCGCCAGCACTTCAACAATGTCAGACGGGGACAGGAGCACAGCAACGAGGACAACGCCCAGCACAGCAGGCACTCGGCCATGGACGACGCCAGCAATGCCGGCAGGGACGTCGAGAGGATCATCGTGCCCTCCATGCAGACGGTCAGCATTCATCACGAGCCCGATGTGGAATTGCCCGGCCTCAGGTTTCAGCCACCCGGCGTGCTCTTCACACCACTGCCATTCCATGCGTAAGTATTTTTGCAGAATTCTTGGGGGCGTACTTGACGCGGAACGTTACCGAACTCTTATTTGATAAATTTTGTATTAGCATACTTGTCGCGGGACACGACCACATTTTTTTATTTGATAAATTTTGCATTGGCGTACTTGCCGCGGGACACTACTGCCGCAATTTTTTATATTTAATAAACTTTTTATTAGCATACTTGTTTACAATTCGTATTTGCACAAGACACTACCGCATTTTGTTGGGTTCGACTTTTATCGATACTTGACGCAGGACACTAGCGCACTATATCGAAAGGAAAGCAAATTCTAACGTATGCCCTTCTTCTCTTTACAGAACTCGCGGTCGCAACATCCGCTTCAGCAATCAGCAGTGCGTAGCGACGCGCAGCGACACGGAATTCTGCCACGGCTACTCCTTCACGAATCGTCCCCTGGTGCTCGGCGAGCGCCTGGTAGTCCAGATCCTGGCCACGGAGCCCATGTACGTCGGTGCCCTGGCCCTCGGTCTAACCTCCTGCAACCCCGAGCGTTTATCCGTCGAAGACCTGCCCGACGACAGCGACCTCCTGCTCGACAGACCCGAGTACTGGGTGGTGTCCAAAGACGTTGCCTCGAGTCCACAGCCGGGCGACGAGATCGCCTTCACGGTCACGCTCTTCGGCGAGGTGCAGATGAGCAAGAACGGCGGACCACCGAACGTGGTGATGCACGTGGACCAGAGCCTCCAGCTCTGGGCCTTCGTCGACGTCTACGGCAGCACCCAGCGCGTGCGCATGCTCGCCAGTCGGCCGCCCAGCTCGCCGCCCAGGCAGCGACAGCAGAACACCAGCGCGGCCTCGCCCGCCCCAGTCCCGGTCTCCGCTCCAGTCCAGCAGCAGCAACAGCAGCAGCAGCAGCAGCAACAGCAGACGACGAATCACAACAACGCGGCGACAGAATTGTCGCGCTTCTCCGAGCTCGTGCAGTTCAAGCCCGCGGTCGGCGGCGGCACCGTGCTCGTCGTGAACCTACCGCCCCAGAACTCGTACCCGCATCCGCCGCCACCGACGCCCCAGCCCATCTACGCCTCGTCCCACAGAAGCTCCACCTCGTCGTCCTCCTCGTTGGCGACCCCGGCACCCGTGCCCCTGCCTCAATCCACGAGACAGCAGCAGTCGCCACCGCTCACGGGCACCATGGCGTCCACGGGCTCCTCCACCTACGTCGACCCCGTCAACTATCAGAGCGTCGAGCCAACGAGCGGCAGCAGCAGCAGCGCGACGAATCCCCCCTCCTCCTCCGTGCACTTGCAGCAGTGGAGCGAGGGCCTGCAGCCCCCGATCCCGGGCCAGCTCAGCGAGTGCTCCATCTGCTACGAGCGCAGCATCGACAGCGTCCTCTACATGTGCGGCCACATGTGCATGTGCTACACCTGCGCGCTGCAGCAGTGGCGCGGCAAGGGAGGCGGCCACTGCCCCCTCTGCAGGGCCCAGATACGCGACGTCATTCGCATCTACAGGTCCTGAACCGAGGAAGCCGGAGCACGACCGCAGCACCAGCAGCAGCAAAGGGCGCGCAGATGTCAGCACTCGCAGCGAGAGCCGGTTCAAAGCAAGCGCGCCTCTGTGCCAAAGCTACGTTGAGGGAGAGAGAGTGACAGAGTGACAGAGTGACAGAGAGGAATACACACACACACACACACACACACACACGATCGACACCGTCAATTATATATTATACACCGTGTATCTTCATCGCGTCGTGGTAGAAGGACGGATTGGACTGCCGCGTGACGACTGGTGCTACAAGGGAAGAGTTGGTTCTTTCTTCGATTGTTATTCAAGAGGGTAGCGTAGTTTTTGAAATAAAAAAACACGAGCATCGAGCCAAGTCCTGCCTGATACGCGTGCACCTGAGAGGGACTTGCTGTGCCGCCTGGATTACCGAGGGCGAAAAACGGGACGAGCAGATGAAAATGAACAAACAATAGCTAGGAAAAAAGCGAGAGAAAAAGAGAGAGAGAGAAACTTTTTTCTCGAGATTCTCTGTATAGCGTTTTAGTTGTTATGCAGGCGACGCGGAGGAGGACGACGGATTTTTATTATTGAAAGCGCCGGCCCAAGGTCGATCGTCGCGTCGTTCGAGCGCGTCGTCTCATTGGAAATGTACACGGGGAGTGTGTTTTTTCTTCTTTTCTTTTCTTTTCTTTTTTTTTTTATATATAAAAAATATATATTATAGCTTCATCGACTTCGCGCTACCGACATATTGAGAGTGTTTTATTATATTATATATAACGAATATAGGATATTAAAGAAAAAAGATATTGTACGCGGGCTCGTGCGGGGAGGATGTGATCTTCCTTGCGCGGTCCATCGATAGAGAAAAAAAATACAAGACAACGGATGAACGTGTTTTATTGAAAAAAAAAACATGTACTGCTGCGAATTACTAGCGAACTTAGGGACGTATATCATTGTGCGTGCGCAGAGTCCCGTATACACATATTATACACATGCGTAGTTTGCATTAACCAAAGAGATTCTGCATGACGAGTCTTTGCGGCTTCGAAGCGCCGAGGAAGGCAGGTTTTTAAAGGACAGATATGGGTGGAGTGTGTCAAAAACTAATGATGATGATGATGATGATGATGATGATTGGGGGGTTTAGTCGTCGATATTTTTTATGTGTATGTGTGCGAACGTGCGAGTGTAAATGTGGCTTTTCGAGAGGGCGAAAGCGGAGAGAGGAGATGAAAGAAGATGAAAAAAATGCAAAACAAAAAAGCGATTCGCGCTTTTATCCTACTGAGCCGTTTTATTTTTCTCAAATAGTTGAGGCTCTTTCCTGCGTGAAAGGCCGTGCCTTAAGATGCGAGAGTCGGTGGAATGAAAAAATAAAAGATTTTTAAAAAAGAAACGATACAGACAAATATTAACCAGACGCACAAAGCCCAAGTCAGTTTTTTATTGTACGCATTTTTCCACTGAATAAAAAAATAATAAACGAAGAAAACGACGAAAGCCGAGCGAATAGATTTAACCGGAGCAGAATTATATTTGATGCCGAAAAAAAATAATAAGTACAGTTGAGTTTTCGAAAGCTACGGTCTCATGCAGATAAAGATGATGAAAAAAAAAGATTACAACAAACGATGAGGAAACCGCGCAATAAATGCAGTAGTGAAATCTCTAGTCCAGCGAGCGGCAGCCGCCTTCGTATGTCTGCCGATCCAAAAAAACGAAAAAGAAAATGAAATTTTTTTTTTAATGTAAAACGTATGCAAGGGAGAAAAATTTTATAGAGCAAAACAAACATTGTGAAAAATGTCGCGCCGGATTCTATTTAAATTAACAAACGAAAAACTGTCGGTAATGAATTTTATTTATGGAGAAAAAGTCGTGTAGGCGCCGCGAGAGCAAGAGAGAACGAGCGAATGGAGCGTTTGCGAATGAGAGAATGAAAAATGATAAATAAATAAAAACGATGTTCCGATTCGATTTTTCTAGATACGTAAGGGGGTTATATCGAGTCATTGGCGAAGGGTAGAACGAAAGTATATTCGATAATAATATTTACAACGTAGCTATTATTATTATCATTAATAATTATTATTATTACTATTATTATTATTTTTATTATTATTATTATTATCATTATAATTATTGATTGCGAATTATTATTATACATTAATTAACATTTAATATAATTTCGCGAACTGTATTGTAATATTTTTCGCCAGCAATGGCATTCTCCTTCTCTTTTCTTTTTTTACACACATGTATACTCGACATTCGGAGAGAAGCGGTAATTTATACTATAATGATATGTCGAAAATTTTCACGTCAGTGAAAATTTGTTGTCTCAAAAATAAAATCCATGTACATTTACATACCGTTTAATTTTTTCGTATCTTTTACCTTTTCCTCCTCCATATTATTTTTTTTTAGTGCATTAGAGCTTGTCCAATAGACGAATATTCGAAATGTTTGTCCTAACTAAAATAATTGAAACTAGATAATTCGAAAGAAACAGAGTGGACTATAAGTAGAGCTGACGTTTTGTAATCGATGTGCATCACAGCATGTATCGCGTGACTTTATAGAACGTTCCTGCTTTTTTGCATTAACGATTTGCATAGATGCATAAATGAATGAATACTACAACTCATATCATAGTGATTGAATAATAATGAAAGAATAAATGTAACGTAAAAAAAACTTTGTACTTTTAAACTCGAATTCGTTGAGATTATCTTTCCTCTTGTCTTTCTAGTTGTACTAGAATTGAAAGAAAAATGAAATAAAATTGTTAAACGAGCGATTTTTCAAGCGCATATAATAAAATAAAGCGACTTTCAATGCTTTATACTAAATAAAATTAAACAAATACATAAACGTAAGACAATGTTGTGGGTACTTTCTACTATGCGTAAAACTAATGTCTATGGCAGGTTTATACAGATTGTAATATCAAAAACGAAGAAATTCACAAAAATTTGCGTCGTATGCCGGCGTTTTGCTTTTGCTCAATAAAAAGGCTGTATTACCTCCAAAATTGACTCATTTTTATTTTTCCTTAATCATTACCTTGTTATCTCTTATTTTAAATAAAAAAATGTTATTGTTCTTAGTAAAACAACAACAGTTTTTAAGTATCGTTTAACTATCGGTAAAACTTATACGCTATTTATTTTTTAAATTGACACATATAATTATAATATACCAGGTGATCACCTACAACACTAAGTACTTACAGAAGGTCAATCAAATGGAAGAACATGAGAATTAGATATAAATTTATATTAGAATCGAAAATTAGCATAGTCACGTAATTTTGCTAATTATGATACTAATAATAATTAAAGTATTTCGCTCTTCATTTTCAATAAATAAGGCATTTCTGAAAAGGAAATATGCGTATATATTTCTTGAGAAAAACGAAATTATTTTCTAATATATTTACTAGCGGGTAAGGTAGGTCCGACGCATCCCCAGGCGATTCATCAGACCAACATATATGCGACTATATTCGTTGATCAGACTTATTTTATCCGTCGATAAATATATTAGAAAATTTCACTTTTCTCAAAAAAATACACATCACAATCAAATTTCCTTTTCCGAGTCGCTATACTTAACGCAAGATACATAGCGGAATTATATTAACATAATCACGTAATTGCTCATTCTATATTCTGATAATTCGAGTGTTCCGCTATGTATTTTCCGTAAATAAAGCTACCATGAAAAGGAAATTTGATTCTAGCTGATGCGTATTTTTTGAGAAAAACTAAATTTTCGAATATATTTATCGACGGATAAAGTAGGTCTGACACATCTTCTTAAATATGGAGCCACGTAAGTCCCTTCAGCTGGTAAGTATAATCCTTCATTACCATTCCATTCGCTTGTAGGGTACGAATACTTGCAGTCCTATTTTCTATTCAAATCGGCTTACAGCTGAGTTTGTTTACAGTTTGCATTCTTTCACTTTACAGTTTGTGATTTTTAAAATGATAACTGTGGCTTCCCGGAATAACCACTCAAGTCCATTTTTTTGAAAATCGTGTTTATGTGGATTTTATATATCCAAATGTACCTTCTTCATATAAAAATATAATAAATGTCAGAAATAAATATCACCCTATGGTCGAAACCAGTGCAGTGCATAACCACTTAAGTTCAACTTATTGAAAGTTGTTCCTGGAATAACCACTTAAGTCCATGTTATTGAAAGTTGTTCCAGGAATAACCACTTAAATCCATATTTGATTACTCTAAACGTTTATTAAGGTAGTTATAAAACTTAATTGAGTGTAAATTGTACATTAATACAAAATTTAGGTCGTGGTTTGTAAAAAGCATATATTTAAGGGACAATATTTACATTTTTTTTTTTTTTTTTTTTCATTTATTAGAGTCGCGTCAACATCAGAGGTTATTGGCGACTTAAAAAAATGTATACATAGAGTAATAAAAACAAAATACATCGAAATAACATAAAAATAATACATAGAAGTGTTTTACATATGTACATAAAAAAATATTCATATAAGTTTACATATATCTGTTGTTATACAGTAACGTCGTATTTTACATTTTTATATATCGGTAAATAATTGTACAGTTTTAAGAAATTGAAGTATTTCAACATAGTGGTTTGGGTCAATTAGGATGGATTTTAGGTCTGATGGAAGTCTTGGTTTATATTTATCAATGTTTCTACATTCTGTTAATATATGTTTAACTGTTACTTGTGTGTTACATTCAGTGCAAAGTTTAGGGTCGGATTTATTAATTAAATGCACATGTGTTGTTTTAGTGTGTCCAATCCTTAGGCGGGTAACTATGGTTTGTTCTCTTCTATTCAGTCCGTTATATGGTATTCGGTGGTAAAAATCGTTAACCAGCAGATGGATGTTCGAGTTTTTATAATTTAACCAAATGTTATTCCAGTCTTTTTTAATGATAAGGTTAATATGGTTTTTTACATCTTCGTATATAGGGTGGATTATCTCGGATATGGACTGAGCTTGATTTATATCTTCAATGGTGAATAGTGTAGAATTACTGTGAAGAATTTGTACTGTTTGTTGATTTATTGAGGTTTTATGGAGGGCTTCGTGGATTTCCCTTATAATACCATTGGATGAGTATTTGTTTTTAATAGCGTTTATGGGGAGCGGACAATTGGTGGTGATAAGTGTTTTGGTATATCTGTTAGAAAGTATTATTTGTAGTGCTTTTTTTATTGCGTATAGATCTCCAGTGTTTTTGCTGAATATATTAGGTAGTTTGAATTTTTTTATATATTTATTGTCTTTAAGTAATATAGTTATGTGCTGGTTTTCTTTAACTGTAGTTATATATATTTTATTATAGTCAGAATTTTCCAGATTTTGAGTGAATAGAATATCGACAGGGATTTTAGTGTTCCATGGTGGAAATTCGTGGGGTTTACGTTCTATTATGTTCGGTATTTCCAGGTTTAATTCCTGTAAATATTGGTTGATTCTTTTGTAAAGTGGTTTAGGACAGTTTTTGCTATTTTTTGTTATATTGAGAAACCTGTGTGCAAATACATTTTCGAAGGAAGATATACTGGGAGTTGATTTGATCGCACATGCATATCTTAAGCTCAAGAGTTTTCTTCTTTGTTGTAGATTCATCTCTTCAGTTTCGTACAGTAAGCTGGAAACCGGGCTAGTTCTAAATGCACCTGTAATAATTCTGAGTGCAGAGTTCTGTATCGGGTCGAGCATTTGGAGTAAATTTTTTTTTGCTGAGTTATATACGATAGATCCGTAGTCAAGCTTTGATCTGATAAGTGCTTGATAGGTAGTTAGCAATGTCCTTTTATCTGCACCCCAATTATTATTTGCAATTACTTTTAATATTTTTAGTCTATCTTTACAGGCAATAGCGAGTTTTTCGATATGAATTTTCCAGCTTAATTTTTCGTCGAAATATAGTCCTAGTAGTTTGACGTGGTTTACATATTTAAGTTGTCTATTATCTAAGAAGAGTGGGGGTTGTATTACTTTCTTCCTTCGTTTGTTAAAAAGGATGCATTCGGTTTTACTAGTAGAAAATTTTAATCCAGATTGTTTAGACCATTCTTCTAAATT
This sequence comes from Gastracanthus pulcherrimus, assembly GCA_949152435.1. Taxonomy (NCBI): domain Eukaryota; kingdom Metazoa; phylum Arthropoda; class Insecta; order Hymenoptera; family Pteromalidae; genus Gastracanthus; species Gastracanthus pulcherrimus. The sequence goes on from OX424572.1 coordinate 39,124,380, forward strand.
TTGTAGTGCTTTTTGTAGTATCTCAGCTATTGTTACTGTATTTTTGCCTTTACAAATCAGCGTTAGGTCATCAGCAAATATCAAGCCTTTAACGGGGGCTTGGATTTTTGCAATAATATCATTTATTACTAATAGAAATAGCGTAACGCTTAATACCGAACCCTGGGGGATACCGTTTTGTAGCATGATAGGTTCAGATAATATTTCGTTTAGTCTTACTTGGATTTTTCTATTTTTAAGAAAGTTAGTAATGAGATTATAGATATTGCCATTAATATTAAGTTTTTTAAGGATTAGTAGAATCATGTTGCGCCAAACCATGTCATAAGCTTTTTCGATGTCTATACAGATAGCTATTACATTTTCTTTGTTTACGAAGGCTTCACATACATAGGTTTCTAGGTTTACAAGGTGGTCTGTTGTAGAATGAAATTGACGAAATCCGCTTTGATACTGCGAAATAGTGTTAGATTTTTCTAAAAACCAGCGTAATCTTTTATTCACTATTTTTTCTAAAATTTTGCACATTGTGCACGTTAGAGATATTGGGCGGTAGCTTTCAGCTTTATGTTTATCCTTACCCGGTTTTAATATTGGTATCACAAGAGCGTTGCGCCATTGATCCGGAAAAACTTGTTCGTTTCATATACAGTTATACAGTTTTAATAAATGTTTTTTGGCACTAATAGGTAGTTCTGTGATTAATTGGTTGGGTATTCCGTCAGGTCCTGGGCTTGTGTTGTTGTTATTTTTAATAACAAAATCAAGTTCTTCTTGAGTGATTAGTTCGTTAAGCGATTTTATGTTAGCGTTGTCATCTTCATTATCTTGTGCAGAAACAAAGGTGTTTTCGTTGTTTATTTTTGATTTATATTGAATAAATTCTGGACTATAGTTATCGTCGCTTGAGTTTTTAGCATAGGTTTCAGCCAATATAGTAGCTATTTCTTTGGGCTCCGAAATAGTATTTCCAACTGGATTTATCAAGTTGTTTATTGTTGAGAAGGTAGATTTTCCTGTTATATTTTTTATTTTTTTCCAGCATTCTTTGGATGGTGTGTTACATGTAAGTGTTGAAAGAAACTTGCACCATGCGTCACGTTTACTTTGAAGTATAGTTCTTCTAGCTAATGCTCTGGCTTTTTTAAATTTTATTAAGTTTTCCGTAGAGTTGTTTTTTTTATATTTGTTAAGAGCCTTATGACTTTCAATAGTGTTCTTTTTGCACATTTCGTTCCACCAAGGTATTGGAGGTTTCTCATATTGTGTATTAGTTTTACCTATCGCTTTACTAGCTGCTTCATATATAATGTCTGTAAGTTTTTTTACTTCTGTGTTTATATTTAGTGAATCAATTATAATTTCTGTATCTGTGTATTGACTGTCAATAATATTTCGATATTTTTTCCAATTAGCATTTTTAAGTTTCCATACAGGTAATTTAAAATAATTATTTGGATGTCGGATATCAGTGTTTATCTCTATTTTAATTGGAAAATGATCACTATCATGTAAATTAGATGCTACGGACCATTTTGTATTAAGAGCTATTTTTGTGCTAGTTATTGTCACATCGATAGCTGATAACTTACCGTTGGCCATGTTAAAGTGGGTGTTTTGCTTTGAATTAATTATTGTAATTTGTGGGTCTTCATCTAGCAGCTTCTCAATAATTTTTCCTCTGGTATCAGTCTTATGGGAGCCCCACAGCGTGTGGTGGCTGTTAAAGTCTCCCATAAGTATAAACGGTTTCGGGAGTTGACTGATAAGGTTTTTTAGTTCGACTATATCAAGATTTTGGCTATTTGGTAGATATATACTACAAAGATTGAGTTTTGATTTTAGAGTGATTTCAGCAGCTACAGCTTCTAAATTAGTGTTTAGTTTAATTTCTTTAGAGTATGTTTTGTCATTGATAAGCAAGGCAACACCTCCACTTGCATGATAAAAATTATCCCTGTTTTTAACGTAACTAGTAAAACCTTTTAGATTAGGGGAGTGGTTGTCTTTAAAATTAGTTTCTTGAAGGCTTATTGCAAGTGGAGGGGCTTCATGGATTATCAGTTTTAGTTGGTCAAGATGAGCATAGTATCCGTTAATATTCCATTGAATAATAGTGTTATCCATTTTTGTGGTTATTTAGTTTGGGTTTCAGGCTCAGAATCTGATAATAATTGGGGATCATCTTCTTGATCCTCCTGGTCAGTTGTGACGGAATCTTTATCATTGTCTATTTCAGTAGTATTTTGCGATAGTTTATTTTTTATCTTAGTGAAACGTCTTTTTATTCCTTGTCCGGGTAAGTATGGATGTAAATTAGTAATCATTTGTATTAGATCATGTGTATCTTTTGTATAATCTAGTGCTATGTCTTTTACGTTAGGAGAATTTATTGCATTTTCTATAAAACTTTTAAATTGTATATAGTTAAGTATGTAATTTTGGGGGGTCGTTTCTATAATTTCCTTGATAGGGGAGATTTGTTCCTCGATTGATAGTTTAAGTTTTTTCTGCTCTTCATTTGAAACCGTTTTTGTTTTTTTTGTCTTTCGTTTAGGCAGTTTAAAGTCATTATTTTTTTCTTCTTTTATAGGTTTATCAGATAGTTGTGTTGCACTTATTATTTTTTCAATGTTAATTGTACCGGAAGAAGAACTTCCTTCTGATGTAGTTGAGGCACATTCGGAGTGTCCTCTTTTAATACGGCTATAAATATTTAGATTATTGGTGGTAGGTACGGCTGATATTTCGGTTAGTGTGTCAATTGGAAGACCAGGTGGAATATTTTCTTGGGATTTGTTTTGATTTGCTGTTTGGGTATCAACATACATATTGAGCTCATCGCTCATACCGTAATTTGTCTGTGTTATTGTATTAGCTTGTGTGTGTATATTAGGATCTATAACAGTAGGACAATTTTTCGCGAGATGTCCCTCTAGTTTACAATTATAACATTTAAGTATATCAGAGCTGGCAAATATAAAGTAATTTAATTCATCAAAATTAATTTTAAATAATTCAGGAATTGCTTTAGCGTCCTCTGGTTTGACATATACTTGACGCCTAAAACTTGTTACGTGGCTGTATCCTTCCTTATTAATTGAAGCTTTTAGAGTTGTCACTGAAGACCCACGTTTCACATTTAAACTTTCAAGTATATTTTCAAATGCAAAATTCGGGATTTCAGGTGGGACGTTCGAGAATATAATCCGTTTATGTCTAGAGAGTAGAGGTCTTAAGGTTACCTTTTTATCGTTGATTAATATGAATTCGTATTTGCTGGTCACCTCGTTGACTAGTTCTTTATTCGTTAAATATATACATACACGATTGTTTGAGATTCTTGAAGAGGAAATAACATTTAAACTTTGCACTATATCGCCCATTGCACACGTATAATCAGTTAAACTGAGACCTTCCACACAGTCCATTATGAGGCCTTGATCTCTTTTAGGTACACTGTTCTTCTGGGCGATAACTGAATAACTTTCATTTGTTGGGTTTTTTATTATGAACGATGGAATTTCTTTGGTAGGTTTATCTGTTTGAGATGACATGGTGATCACTTATGTGATCCGCTCGCATAGAAGCGAAAAGCAGGGGCAATGCCCTGATATAGCAAGTACTGGGTATTTGTATATGTTGTTGAATCTAGCGCACGAAGAGCTACCGTAAACACGTCTGCTCACTGTGACTGCCCGATTGAGACTGTGATTTACATTTTAATTACTAGTTTTATTACGTGGTAAGTTTTATTAATTAATTATAACAAAATAATGAATTATTACAAAATATACCGCTTGTATACAAGTGTTTTGTATTATATCATGTACACGATTTTATTTAATATAAAACGTATAAGATATTTGGAAATTAATTTATAATTAATAATCCTTAACTAAAATATTTTAAAAATATAATACTTAAAGTAATTAAATAAATAAAAGAGTTTTAATAGTATAAAATAATTAATAAAATTTAGTAATAAACAAAAGAATTGGAGGAAATTATTCTCTTAGTAGCTCTTGGTGATTGTCTTCTAATTTCTTGTGATTTTTTATTTATTCTTGGATCTTCTAGAGTATTTAGGCTATTTTCAGATAATTGCAATTCAAGCGCAACATTCCTTTTCAAATCTTTAGAACAGTAGAAAACCATAACAAGAAAATTTTACATAGATGGCGCGCATGATCGCCTATAATTAGCATTAACCTGGAATATTAGGACTGTTTCAACCGCAAAAAATTGAGTAAAATAGTAGTACACTCTCTGCCCTCTGTTTCTGTGAATTAGTATTGAGTTAGTTAATTTAACCTGCTAAGTATATCTATAAATTACGCATATATAGATACACTTTATAAGTTAAATTTGAATGCTAATTCACGTTATTCTGACATATACAGAGTGTAGAAAGAATAGAATATGGCTAAAAAGTACAGTTCCCGGCATAACAACTTAAGTCCATGTTCCCGGAATAACAACATAACTTACGGTATTCACTCGTTCCTACAAACGTAACCATGCAATTCCTTTACTTATCAATATGATTAGAAAGGTATATTATGACCCAATAAACAAGCGTAGTATTGCACTGTATCTCTTTAACTACGATCTTACAGATCAGTTCAAACATTGAAACCTGTTTTTCTCAAAAACACAAAAAGTGGATTCAAGTGGTTATTCCGGGAAGCCACAGATATGATAATAGTATTGCTTAATTAAGTAAGGTTTACTGATTCAAATTTTTATTACTTTTATTAAGAATTATAATCAGAATAGAATTACTGATGGTATGATCTTTCGCAATACATTAAATTAAGTTCATTTCAATCAAGTTATTTTAAATGTAAGTCATGTGAGTAGGTTATAAAGCATATAATAACACGATGATTTTTGTAAAAAGTAACTGATTCAATAAAACACATAATAAAATATTATAATACAACAGGCTAGAAATAAAACTATTTCATAATCGGACTGACATTTTGATAGTTATCAATTTAAAATTCAACTAATCACGATATTCTATTAGTAAAATTTTTCTTTTTATTTACAGATAGATGACATGATCACTTTTGAAGGAAAGGTTACAGATTTACATCAAAGCTCTATTAAGTAGTTCAATAGTTGAATACTATAGCAATGGAAGAAAGTAAAATAGTAGAGTGTTTGTTGAAGAAAGAATGGACAAGCAAATTAACATATTCATATATAATAAACCGTGGAAGTTAAGACATAATCAATGCAGTTTTATTACATAATAAATGGGGATTTATTGAAAAATGATCTTGCCACTATTGAATCAGTGATGAAATCTAATAATGCTGTAAACAGCATTGTGTTGTCAGATTGTCCATATTGACAAGACTATGCACCATTACACTTTGCAGTGGTCTACAATAACTTAAAAATATATTTCAGACCTCACATTTTTTACATAGTTTCTCCCAATTTCTCAGTTCTCATTTCCACTATGAGATTCAAAACTTTGCCTAACATATTGCGAATATAGTTAAGATAAGTTTCGACAACGTTTAGCCATGATTAGCAAATTTGGGCAAAGTTTGACATCCTTGACATTGAAATTTCACATAAGGTCACTTAAATTTTGTTATACCGCTCTAACCTCAAAATCATAACTTCAATATGATTATTCGGCTCTCGTGGTAAAAAATACAGTTCGAAACTGGTACGTAAGAAGATTTTTACCTCATGTGACTTTTATCACTCGCTTCGCTCGTGCGAAAAATATCACATGAGCTAAATAATCACCTTCCGCACCCGTCTCGAAATGTACTATTTTAACACGTCGTGCGCGAAGCACGATATCTCGTGCTTGTTTTCTGTGTGCGAAACAGTCGATTTTTTCATCGTGTGCAAAACATTCGCGAAGCGTGTGCGAAACATGTTTGACATTTTGCGCTCGTTTTGTCATAATGATTCGCAATTGTTTTACCGACTTGACGTGGATGTTGATTATATACGTAAGGTAAACGTACCAATGCTCGAACGCTTAAGGCCAATAATCGGTCAGTTGTTCATAGCTCTGCATATTTGTAAATAAAAAAATATTCGTAACGTTAACTACAAAGATCATTCCATCGATCATTAGTGTATAGATCTGGGGTGATTACGAATTATTTCATGTATCTAATAAACACATATTTTCAATATTGTCTGATCATAGGGATGTGTCCAATCATTGGTACGTTTACCTTATCATGGTTAGGATTTTGACGTAGACTTCTCTCATCATTGACTGGTCTAGTTTTTAGTAGCTCTAAGTAATTGTAGAAAAATGAGTTCAGAGAGTTATTCGGACACTGCTTATGATGATACATTACATAAGAGCAGTCGATAAATTCGATCAACCAATAATTCGTCACGAGAAATCTTTTGAACAATGAGTGTTTCAATTTGCAATTTAATAATTATTCAGTTAAATTTATTATAAATGAGGATTCTCATAATGTTGAACTATAGATAAAAGTTTGTACTCATATAATAACTTGTAAAAAGTATATTGATTTATGTGTTAATAATGTAGTTGTAGATATATGACATTTACCTTTTATTCATTCTCTCGGCTATTTCGTGCACTAGTTGAGTAATGTACTATTCATTAAGACTTGAACTCGTCTGTTGCAGGACAGCAAATTCCACGATGTAAACGCTCGCATCAATTCGAAATTCACGTTATGGCCGGACGTCACGCCGCTGCACAATGCAACCATAGGAACAATCGATTGGAAACTGCCAAATTACTCCTGAGCCATGGCGCGGAAGCCAGGGCTGCGCTAGAAACAGGAGGAATAACTCCGCTGCATGTGGCTCATACCTACGGCCACAAAAACATGATGGATCTGACTCTCTCGACTGTTGATGGCGTATACCTATATGACATTGAAGCCAGAATAATCAAGCTACTTTTTAAGAAAGCATAAGTAAGGCATTATTTCATTATTTAATATTTCTTCATTTTTCAGTAAATACCAAATTTGGTTAATGTGAATAGAATAAACGTTATTTGATGGGATTATGTTTTTGATATTTTTCCATACTATTTCTGGGTAGCGGTAGTCTTCGGCATTCGCGGCGATGTTTAGTGTGTTAAATCTGTTTGCGCTCTCGTTCTGGTACTTTTTCCTTTCCCCCTGTGCTTTGAGTTTTCCGGGTATCGTTGCTTTTTAAATTGCTAGATTGGCCTTTATTATTATTGTTTACTACTAGCCTATTTATAATATTTGTACAACTAAATTATGATCTGACTGATCTGAGTCACAGTCTGCTCCTCTGTATGCTCTAATATCTGTGATATTTGCTTTACGTCTGTAGCCGATAAGAGGATATCGTCGATTTGGTTTTGTATTACTCTGTCAGAAAAATTTCACGTTATTTTCTGTATTTTTTATGTTTAAAATAAGTGTTCTTAACTATAGAGAGCAGTCAAGGGGCTATTTCGGTGTAACGACCCAAAAAGTTATGTATTTTAGACGTTTTTTTCTCAAAAAGTACCGTATGTAACGGCAAAAAAAATGTTATAGTAAAAAATGCATATTTACCTATTTATTTCTTTACACATGAATATACCTATAAAAGAAATCGTCTTACTGGCGCAAGTGATTGGGGCCCTCCAGGTGATCTGCAACAGAAAATCAAAACAGATTCTTGATCTGCATGAGTGTCGTTATCGCCTTTTGCGAAGGCGTTTTTTGCTTCATAATTGGGGCAAAAATATAAGTTAACATTAAAATTTTACCATGACGAGTGAGGTTCGAGTGATATCCATGTATGTCCTGAATCTACCCCTAAAATTTCGACCCGATTGGTCAAGCCATTTTTGAGAAATCATCTGCGCAGAGGCAAAAATGTCGATTTGAGAAAAATGCATTTACAGTATTTTTAAATGAAACGTTTATTTGCGCGCAGCACCAGTACTTTGAAGCGCTGTACTAAGTCGATCATGTCAAAATTAACTATATCGCCGGTGGAATATTATTTCTATATAGATAAATACTATCGAATAAAATCGATTTTTTCACCCCTTCACACCGGTATAGCTCCTTAAGAATTTTAAGTTTATCAATGATAGTATGTCGTACATCACAGTCATGAGTAGTAGGTACAACTACATGCTCATTGATGTACACTAGGTACCCAACAGAAGAGTAGTTAGACGCGATTAAAGACGCCTTATATATGATTATCTAGGACAATATTGTTTGACCAAATCTCGACTTATGACGCTAAAATAATACTCGGGGATTTTAACGCGACGAGCAGCGAGACCAATCACTCTCATGTCACGTCATCGTTACTGACGTCCTGTAAGCTTTCAGAACGTATAATTGGTTTGAAGATCTCCTCCTTATCGATCGACGCGTTAAAATCCCCGAGTATTATTTTATAGCACACTAACCTCAAAATGCGAATTTTATTGTCGATTTTGAGGTTGTTGTGCTAGAAAATATCGTATGAGACTGTTGTGGGAGGTGTTTTTCTACCTTGCTCGATTTTCTCCATCTCCCACAACAGTGTCATAATATACTATTAGTATCATAAGTCGAGATTTGTGCACTTGTACCAACTAGGTACTCGGGACTGTGATGTACGACATTCTATCATTGAGAAACTAAACACATTTCTAAATATGTTCCCAAAGTTTTTTTCAACTTTTTTTAGCTTTTCGGCTTTAACGGATTAATACTATGTTATCAGTTTATAGGTCTAGTTATGCATAATTTGTATACATCAATCTTAAACAAAAATTCTATTATTTGTAATTATTCAAAATTGCAAATTTGCATTGGAAGAGTAACATTATTAATTTGCATTAATAACTTTAATAAAAAGTTCCATTTGTAATAGTATTCCATCTGTAAGAGCAGAGTTGTTCGTCAATTACTTATTGAAATGATTATAATAAAATATTAAAAATCAAATTTCTTCTTCAATATTTTACATAAAACATTTTTTACATATAAGTCAAATATTTTGTCTTAATTTTTTGGAACCTTAAAAACATTTAAATAGATCGAAATCTGTGATTTAAAAAAATCGTATTGATACAACTATTTTTCTTTGAAATAGCAAAAAACATATTCAATAGTTTTTTTTGAATAATTTTAAATTAAAATGTTCATTTTATTTAACTCTTAACTTAACTTTTTTAAAAACAATAACATTTTATGTATTGACGTCTGGTATTTTATTGCTTATTGTTTATTGATATTTTATTACTTTATTGTTTTGATAGTATGGATAGAACACGAGGACTATTAAAAAAGTCATGTGACATTATGGTACAAAATATTACCTTCTATTAATTTTACTAAAAGTATCAGTTTTTCAAATTGTCATGCGACATGTCAAATCATTTTGTATCTGCATAATCGGACTATAAAAGATATATATTATTGTAGATTGCATTAATTTTATCTTAAATTATAGTTTCAAAGAAAACCTTGTAAGTAAACGTTCAAAGTTCTTCGTCAAATATACCACTATCCTCATAAATACAACTTCATTAAAAACGCGCACTTCAACGTCCTATATCTGCTTTAATTTTTAATTAATTGAAAAAGGAAAAAATACGCGTCCATTATTTTTTTATCTCTACCTGATGCACCTAATAGTTTTTCATTTTTTTTATGTAGTCTCAAATTTTTCAATTTGTCATAGTTTTACACCGAAACATCTATTTTCAACGAGAAAAACTCAAATTAAAGGTCTTTTCTTCTATTTTTATATACTTTTTGGAAAAAAAGTTTGCCATATATATAAATCATCTTTTTTACTATATATAAAAGAACACCTAATTTGCCAGAAATACATATTTACATGGCCAATTGTCATTGTTCAAACGTGTTTTTCTTCATAATTTGGCCCCTAAAACAAGATAGAAAAGGTTTGGAAACCCCATCATTCAATTTTTTTTTGCGATTTCTGGACCCAAAAAAGTGTATTCTTTTTTAGATGTTGTCATATGCACATGGGGAAATTCGCCGAACTAGACTGATATGCAAATTAATGCGATAGGATAATTTTCGCGCTCTCTGTCTACGCGGTCGGTGAAGGGGGCAACGAGAGCAATAGAGAAAAACTAGGCTTCTCGTTGAGAAAGTAATATTATAATAGGTATATATTCTTAGTTTTCAGAAATACAACAAAAGTGTCTTTTAACTGCACATTAAAATTCTTCGTCTAAATGACTAAGTTGGTGAAGCTAATTTCGATTACATCCGCTATTTTCCTAATTGTGCTTCAGCAGCAAACATGCATGGCTGTTATCGGCATTGCCTCGAGTGTCGTAGGTCTTGGTCAATTCATATATGAGATCAGTGAAACTCTTTTCAGCAAACCAAAAACCGTGGATGAGACTTTAAGCATAGTTAGATCTTTGAATTCTGATGTGCGATATGATTTGGGAGAAATAATGAAGATTTTAAAAGATCTTCCCAGTATAATATATGCAACGTCGTTGAATATTTACTTGGAACTTGATGTAATTGATATTGGAAGAGTTTTTGAAAAAGCTGTGGAGTATCAGAGGGAAATCCAGAATAATGATCCTGCGGACAAGAAAATATTCGAAGAATTCTCAGTTCATGGGCGAGAGATCGACACTAAAATGAATAGGATTCGTCACATAATTTTGAGAAACAATACTTTAAGTGACTTAATGAAGAATTTCACTACAGATATTCAGGTCTATTTTAACACGAAAATGTTAAAAATCTTTCTTTTACATTATCCTCAAAGAGCAAAGTACAATCAAATTTTTAAATGTTTCATTTCTCAATTTCGTATTTAAAGAAAAATGTTTTTAGGCATATCAAAGCGTTTGCAAAACAGGCATGTCGCACTTACAGCTGTTTGATAACTTAGTTGGAACTCTTAAAATTGTTACCGGTCAATATTTTATAGCAAGAACATTGATCTATAAATTTTTGGATTTTGAAAGTAAGTTCGTTTTCAATGCCATGTAGTGACTGCTCCAGTGAATGAACATTTATTAAGACCAGTGAATGAACAGGTCACGTGTCATTTTTGATTGCTTAGAAAACGATAAGTGTTATAAAGCTGAATAGTGGCATGTTTAAGTTTTAAATTCAGTGAGAATCACATTGGTGCAAGTATGAATAATGGGAAATCATTGAATTTGACTTTTTCTTTAATACGTATTCATTCACTGGTGCCTGTTCATTCACTGGAACACTCACCCTAGTAATAATATTACAACTGTATTCTTATAATTTTTACGTATTACTAATATTAAAATATTGTTAATATAATAATTTTTCTTAAATTTTAATATTTTCTTGATAAAATGATCATAAACTTTGGGTGTCATAAGTAAGTTTTTTCATGCGCGTTTGTAGTTTAAGTATCACGCATATACTTATTTTTTATAAAATTATTATGAAACTAGTGGATATGGTAAAATGAAAGCGTAAGAAAATATGCCAAAATATGAATAAGTATACAAAAATGGAAAATTAATGTTTTTTTCTTGTAAATCGACAAACTGGCTGAAATTTGGGAGATATAAAGACACTGTAGGGGAAAGTATTTTCCGATAGTTGGGTAATACTAGCGCATAAGTATTCGAAACCTTGTTAATAAAAGAGGCATATACACGCGGTTTCAGTATTTTTAAGGCATACTATAAATGAGAATGAGACCTTTTTCGTTAAAACTCACAAGTCAGCCTTGAGGTGACACCTTAACCATCGCGTCCGTAAACACTTTGTTTATCAGTAACTTTTGTTCTGAACGTGAACTTAAAAATTTGTTTAGGTAGTTGTTATTACTACCTAATAGGATGCAAAAACTATCTGCAAAGACTATCTGCAAAGAGATCTAAGGTGGGTTCAAATCCCTGTTTGTTAGTCCGATTTTGGTCGCAAGATCTAACTCAAATAAATGTTTGTATCGTTGTTAAATCAAAGTCAAATGGCTACAACGCCCGTATATTAATAAAAAGATGAATAAAAAAAATAATTATAATAATACAATTTTGTAATCATAGCCTCCAGATTCTTTTTTACAAAAAAAATAAAGTTAATGTTGTATATTTTTAAACCTTTTTTGCTCGGGTGGGCGTAAAGTCCGTGTGTAAACTGCAAATTTCTGTGCGTAAAGTGATTAATGTATGCACAATTACGGAAATCGATGCGCGGCTCGATATACCACTTGTAACGTGAGATTGAGAGAGACAGATAGAGGTAGACCGCAGCATCGCAATCTCAAAATTCCTCCCACTCTATCCATATATCTTTCATTCTCACAGTATATTAAACCTACTACCAATTGCAGGAGACACAAGTAGCCGGTGATTTAATTTAAAAAATGTATTTGGTGTATTTTATACGTGTTATTACATTTTATGAATTAACAGTTTATTAGATAATATGTCATTTTTTGTGGGGAGCCTGTATGTATTCCACTTTGAGCTCCTATTATTCTTCCTTCCTTTTTTGCTAAAATTACGTCAAAAAATTCACGACGAAACATCCCCCGGTGAACTGCTTTCAACGAAACGTCCAGATACGGTTATCTGTTCACCGTTTCACGATTTGTACGCACACATGGGCAAAATATGTATGCAACTCGGGCGTAACGTTTTCGCACTCGTGTGATTGCTGCGCCAATCATGTGAAAAAGTTCACTTTACGCCCTAGTTGCATAAATTACTATTATCAATGACGGACAGAGGTCCAACCCGCGTAAAATAATGACGTTTTTTGACAAACAAGACAATCAAGAAGAGTTTGACGCTAAAAGTTGAATGATCAATAAAGGTACTCGTTGATTATTAGTGAAACAGACACAAATGTGGATTGTTTAAATAGTAATAGTAAATATAAATTAAAAAGTAAAGTAGAACAAAATCTTTGTATTTCCCAAATTTCAACCAGGTTGAACCTACAATCCCTTCCTTGTTATTTTATAAATTCCCGCTCCCTTCTCATCCTGGGGTCCAGTACTTTCTTCCTCGCTTATACAGAATTCCCTAATATCCGTTTTATCCTCGTGGGGTAACTAAGAGTTATTTAATGTAAGTCTTTTAATTATGCGCTGTGGTGAATAAAGAATATTTAGCTAATCTATACAATGTTACGTACTATTTTCAAGGTAATCCTATCCATGACAGAGAAAAACGTAAGTTAACAGCTCAGATTATCAAAGAATATGCAGAGGATGTCGAAATGTTCAAGACATACATGGCTAATGCATCAAGAGAATTTTGGTCTTGTGATTTACGAGATTACACAGGTAACTAATATTTTAATATCATTTATAAATGAACGTATAGTATTTAACTAAATTAATCAATCAAATTTTTAACCATAAAATTTCTGTATCTCAAGGCGATGTTCGTTATGAAAACAAACCAGGTAAACATAAAAAATGTTCAATTACAACAACATACTCTGACTAACCTATTTTTATGATTCTTTAAGATTCTCCTTACTATGAGTTGATGGCATTTCAGAAATACATTGCAAAGGACAAAAGTTTTACTGGCACTGTTATTTTTGATGGAAATGAATGTAATAGAGGGGCATACATGAGTATAAAAGACTGTGCTGATGTTGATTGGGATGTCTGCGGTAGCGTGCGTACATGTGGATTGGCAACGAAATGTAAAAAGTTGTATGACTACCATAATTATTTATTACATACTCCGGGTCATTATGTTTGCATGAATGTAAGTATCGTTTGTAACTTAATTGTTTATTGCTAGGGAACTTCACAATGATGATGAATCAAAATATGCCGAAATGCTCGAGACTGCTACCACGCACTAGTACTTGTAATCATTTAGTTTTCCAGTAATTTCCCGAGCTTATATTCATGCTTATTTGACCACTTCTCTAATAATAACTTTGATGATCCTGCTATTAACTTTATCTAATCTTTTCGTTGTGTCCCACAAATTTAATGTAACATCCTAAAATTTATAGAGATAATTATTCGGTTTATTATTTTGACTTCGGTTATCAATATTCTACTCTACTTTCACTTATAATTTTCTAAAGAAATTTAGAACCTATAATAAATTATGCTAAATAACACCTTTCCCAATCCGGAACAGATCTGTATTATCGACTTCTATATTTTAAACAATTACTTGAGATTGAACAAGTTCTTTCGGCTCATTCTGTCCTTCGAATTTGTATAAGCATTGTCTGGTTCAAATTTCAAAAGATTTGGTTAATATTTGCAATCATAAACTGTTTTAAAAATTTTGCGTGGTATACAATGCGTGTGGGATCCTTTCGCATCCCGTTAATAATGGAGGTCGAAGAAGTTTATATTTCAACTAGTTACTTAATTATATTTGATTTTAAACAAGTATACGAAAATTAATTAAACCACATTGAAGTTCTATATTTTGCAATTTCTACCTTTAAATCATAATCAGTTGAGTCAGCGAACTCAACTTCCATCATATGAAAATATGAAATACATCAAAATACATGTATTTCCATATAGATGCCAATTTTGGTTACGCTTGGTTGAGTAGATCCTGACATATACACACACACACATACACTCACACACACATACATATATATACACACGCACACGCACACGCACACACACATATACATACATATATACATATATATGCAAATTTCCTAAACATTGTGTAAATTGGTTCAAAATGCCTCAAAACATACTTCTAATACCTGTGTCTTTAAAAAAACTTTTTTTTCACTATCACAAAGCTTTAAGGAAACATAATATTTTCTAATATGTACATACTTAAAAAATAGAATGATACTAATGCCATCGCCAGATATAAGAGTATTGTGCCAACCGAGAATGCATTTTTATGCGAAGGTGGTATCGTAAAAAGTTTATATCCAGTAAGAAACGCCCTCGGCTGGGGATCAATACAAAAGTTTGGGCAAGAGGTATGCGACTGCATATGTCTTGATAATGTTATATATTTAAGTTATAAGTTAATAATTGCCGATGTAACTCAAAACAAGTAAGACTTTGAATTTCGTACAGCACTCGCGAATTTGTTCATGTGTCGTTTAATATTTGTGTAATTTACGTTATTATGTAGAGTTATGACAGGGGTTAAGTTCACGAAGATAAACAATACTCTTTACCTTCAAATTCAAGAAGGACAATTATTGGCAAATGGGAGCATCAATCGAAGTACAGTAGCCTGGAAACCAGTAGATACAGTTGGTAAATATGAAAATTAAAACCATTTTAAATTATTTCACTAAATTTCTACGAAATCTATCAATTTTGGATTTCTATGTATCTATGTTCAATTGATTTTTCAAATAAATAAAAACTATCTTACCATACAAAATCTAAACAGTAAATTTACGAGGACATGCTTGGAATGATTTCCCGAATAATTATACTACCATTTAGAAAATCAGGTTTATATGCTGCATGCTTGCAAACTACGAAACTATAATAAAGACCTTTTTTGGGTTTATAAATTTCAGCTAAAAAGTATCATCTGTATACTCGTCATTCCAGGCATATAAATAGAAGAAAGCTTTTGTATTTTTTTATTCATATTTAACATTACTCTTATAAATAGATCATATAATTCGTTATTAGCAATTTACTATGCATAAAAAATACTTTTTTAATTATGTAGATGATTTGCAGGAAACTATTAGATTTCATTGCTTGTGTTTGCTAATATTTTAAAACTATTTAGGTATACTAAAAAATGCAATGTGCCATTTTAAAAACTCATGTTTTTCTATTTTTTCTCCTTAAAGAGGAAGCTTCGTGATCTAGTAAAAAAGTTTTCAATAGAACATGTTAGAAACATGTTTTCGGACATTTATAATGTGTGCGTATGTGGCTCTCGATATTTTGAGTAATCCACTGAGTAGTCCAATATATTCTTTCAAGGCACATTTAAAAACTCATGTTTTTCTATTTTTTCTCCTTAAAGAGGAAGCTTCGTGATCTAGTAAAAAAGTTTTCAATAGAACATGTTAGAAACATGTTTTGGGACATTTATAATAAAAATACATTATTTGTGTGTGTGTGTGCGTGTGTGGCTCTCGATATTTCGAGTAATCCACTGTCCAATATATTCTTTCAGGGCACATTTTGTTTGTTTTTTCTACATGGTAGGGGCACACAAATAATTCTTTTGGGTGTTTGGATTCGTTTTCGTCTTTAGCGGTATTTCTTAAAAGTCTTTTT
Source organism: Gastracanthus pulcherrimus (assembly GCA_949152435.1). NCBI lineage: Eukaryota > Metazoa > Arthropoda > Insecta > Hymenoptera > Pteromalidae > Gastracanthus > Gastracanthus pulcherrimus. Next base: position 39,140,586 of record OX424572.1, read on the forward strand.
TTATGCTTTTTGGAATTTTAGAAATGATATCATTAATGTATTATAAATGCATTTGAAAAAGTATAGAATTACCCATCTTTTCCGATCCGATATTTTTGATAAGATATGATGGAAATTCATTGAAAAAATTTGAGATAATTAGTAACATGGAGTACAGTGAAATTTTTGAGTCATTTTATTTTTCTCTTGCCGATAAAAAATCATTTTGTAAAAAGATCGATTTTCTATGACCCTCGATAAGTGGAGTAATACTGTAGCAATGCATCTGAAAATTTCCAGACAGGTTGTTTGTTAGTACTTCTTGGCTGAGTTATTTGCCCAGAACAAAAGATATTACATTTTTCTAGATCTTGCGGTTATATTTTTTTCAAAAAATTTTTGATCGCTTATTTCTTGAGTATTACGCGTTCATTTTTGACTAAACAAAACGCATCTTTTTCATTTTTTGTTAAAGATTTGAAGTTAACAGGAATTATTAAGATTCATCGATTCATTTTTCTTTTATAACTTTTAATATTTTTATGGTATTTTTATAATGAATGAATAAATTCTTTGTCCGTAAACTTAACTATTGGACTTATCACATTGACTTTTCACCACAGAATTAAATAGAACAAATAATTTTTCTCAACACGTTTCTGAAAGACCCTTTTTCATGCTGGCAAAACGAATGGAAAACTGGGCATTCCGAGCGTCTTTGCCGGAGCGGGAAGGAATGCTCATTCCCTCCCGCTCCTGAAAATCTCTGAAAATAATGTCAAAATTTTATATTTTCCAAACTTTAAACTCAAAATTTGAAAAAAATCAAAATTTTAGAAAAAATTTTATATTTTGAAAAAAAGAATTTTTCTATTTTATAGGTCTGGGGGACGAGTCGAAATGCCTATTTCCCTATTCCCTTTGCATGCATGAAAAAGGCCCTATTCACATGTTTGTTAAAAAGATTACGGTGTGTAACACGTGTAGAAAATGCTTTTTCAAACTCGGATGATGATTTGAGCACTCGTGTACGTTTTACTCGTGCTCAATCATAATCCTCGCTTAGAAAAAGCTCATTTTCTCCCCTAGTTGCACAATGTACTATTATATTGGAACAATTAATACGATTTGAGGTAGGTAAGTGTCAATTAATTGGCTGCGGCTTTTAAACGGTGAATATTATACAATTACTAAAACTTGAATTTTTAAAATATTGGCAAAGTAAACTACCGCCGCGCCTAGAGGAGGGCTACTGTTCCCAATAAGAAGACAGCGAAAAATATGGCCGCAGCCGGGAATATTTCGTATAAGATATACATCGGGAACATATTTATAAACGGATTTATACATTTTATCTGTGATAGGAAAATCTGTTACTGTTCTTATACATACTATAATAAATCTGATGGAGAAACATTCCCCGTGTCAACCATCTATAATAGCTCGTCTAAAATCCGCTAGTGTCGCATTGCAAATTTAAACTCCTGATAAAGAATCATAATATTTTTATATTACTTTGTTTGTTGATTTTTTAGAACAGTTCCTTTTACTGGCATTAAAATTTATATTATTTTCTAGTGCGTAACATTTGTACATTGTGTATTTTAACTTGAACAATGGCATTAAAAAATTTTAAAAATTGAGGACACGAAATATGACAGTTTCCTGCAACCAGAGTTCGGCACGTTTTCGACCGCAAAATATTTTCGAATACTTTCCTGTTTTCTGTTATTATCGAGAAGAAACAATGAAATATCAAGCATTGGATACAATGTATTAACCCAACATACACGATTTAAGAAAGTATCTGAAAAAAGTATCCTATGGATACTTTGGTCGGATACTGAGAATCCGAAAAAAGTATGCGACGGATACATTCGTCGAGTACTCAGTATCCGAAAAAAGTATCAAAAGAAAATATTCGACGAATATTTTCGTCTGGTACTCTACTGAGTATTCGGTTAAAGTATCTGTCGGAAACTGTTTTCGGATACATTTCTCATTTTAAAATGATAAAAAGAGGTCTAAAATTTTTGTAGGCCCACCTAAACATAGGGTACCATCCGGATGATACTACATGTTTTGGGCTGCCCGGACATATTTAGGACTTATTTTACGTAGTTTGGTGATATAAAGAAATTAGACAGCCAAAAATAGAAATATACCTGTTATTAAAATAAATAAAATAGGTTCAAAATATGACCGACCCTAGGAAAATGTTATACCTCTTTTCGACATTTTAAAATAAGAAAAGTATCCGACGAAAGTATGCGTCGGATACTCAGTATTCGACGAAAGTAACTGTCGGATACTTTTTTCGGATACTCAGTATTCGACCAAAACATCCGACGGGTTTTTGGATACTTCTTTTCATCGCGTATATTGGTTTAATACATGTTACACAATGCTTAGAAATTGATATTTCGTTCTTTTTTGTCGATATACTAGCCGAATTCTGCCTGCTACTCACCTATGTAAAACTTACGTATTACTTATATAGCAAGGTAGCATTATAATACAAGTTGTTTTATTCCACGAAAGTATATCATTGCGAAGAAATCATTTCTTATATATTTTTAACTATTTTGTTGTGCATATATTTAACTCTCCGTTTTTATACAGCCGGAAGACGTTACAGTGTTAAAATTACATTGGATACGCAGATAGATTTAACTACAATAATGCTACCGACCGATCGTGTCATTACGGGGATAGGGTTATCAAAATCAACTGATTCACATAATCGAATAAGATTGGAAGTTTATGCAAAGAAAATCGATTTCCGAAGTGGCAGACTAATACAAAATCATAGCCAAATATTTCTATATGGCAATAAGTATGTAGCAGAATACGCTCAGTAAGAAGCTAAATTTATGTTTGTTTATTAAGAAAAAAATTGTAATTCACAATCTATTTTTTATTTTTTTTGTTTGTGTTTGTTTATTTTAGACAAGAACTTGATTTATCAAATAGCGATGTATCAACTAGATCAAGTAGACCTAATATACCTGATTCAAATGACAATCAATACGTAAAATTTAACATCACTAGCTTGGAGAAAGATGGAGGACAAACTACAGTTCCTTTTATTGATGCTCAAAAAGTAACACCATATCCGCCTTCGCCTTTATCCGGGGTCGGACTACTCCATAGGGGGCAAAAAGGTTATGGAGGTTTTCTTTCTTTGAAAGTGTATACCTATGACATAAATCCTTATATTGAAAAGAATATTAATCTAATAAATGATCAAGATACAAATCTTTAATATGACTTAAGTTTACTAATCATTTAACGAGATAAATAAACAATATATTTTAAGATTGTTGTACATATTTCATGTAATTATACTTTAATTCAAAATAAACTCAAATCCGTTTATTCACGGCTGCAATCTATGGTATCATTTGCGTTGTGACAAATATGTGTTATTCTTGTACTTTGTAAAACACATCGTCGGGGTGGTAACCGATTGGGCCACCAACTTTACATATAAAGGTAGTTACCAAAAGAAGTCCCCAAGAACTATTTTTCAGCCACTACGGTGCACTTTAACCGCGTGGTAAACTTTAGAAAAAAGCTTAGAAAAGTGCTATTTCTACAAGACTTCCGTATTGATGAATTTGAAAGTATCAAACAAGATTTTTTCATGCTTTTGTCAACTTTAAGGGAGAATGATGATTTCGAAAATCTAGGTTCCAGTGGTAATAATGCACAAGGCAATCAGCCTTCGACTATTCGTCCTGTAATGAAAACGTATTCTCGTAAGAAAGTATCTTTCGCTGCAGATACCAAAAAGTAACTTAGTATTATTAATACAATCTATAACTTAATATTTTGATATATTGTAATGTAAAATTCGTTATTTTGATACTTTTCACATTAATGTAAAGAACTCCATTCTCCGATGTAATTCTAATGATAAGTACACATTGTATGTATTCAATAGTCTATTATTATTGGCTGTAATTAATAATAAGAAGAGAAAAATGAAATATAAAACAATCTCGTTAATCACTGGTGTGGGGGGGGGGGGGTACATCTTCTATATAACTAGTTAAAAAATAATGTATACTCACTCGTGCATACTTCAGACACATTCAGACGAACCACACATGCTTATAAATACGCTCATATTATTACAGATTAAAATTAATCATAATTAGGACAATACAATAATCTAGTACAACACAATAATTAAGGACAATACAATAATATAGGATGATACAATAATTTACGACAATACAATAATTTAGGACAGTACAATAATTTAGGACCAAATAATAATTTAAGGTGCGTAACAGTAGGCAAACATTAAAGACGCATTTTTGAGGCACTATAGTTATTAGTAGACACCCACCGCATTGTTTGAGATATATCTGTTTAGTATTATATTTTTAAAATATTTTTGTTCAGGATTATTATAAATTAATTTCCAAATGTTTTATATTAAATAAAAACTTGTACATGATGTAATATAAAACACGTGTATAAAAGCGTTATATTTTGTTATAATTCATTATTTTGTTATAATTAATTATTAAAACTTACCACGTAATAAAACTAGTAATTAAAATGTAATTATTGTCCCTTAAATATATGCTTTTTACAAACCACGACCTAAATTTTGTATTATGTACAATTCACAATCAATTAAGTTTTATAACCACCTTATTAAACGTTTAGAGTAATCAAACATGGACTTAAGTGGTTATTCCGGGAACAACTATCAATAAAGTGGACTTAAATGGTTATGCACTGTACTGGTCTCGACCATAGGGTGACATTTCTGACATTTTTTATATTTTTATATGAAAAAGGTGCATTTGAATACCGTCACGGACCCAGTTTCTAATCAGTACCCAATTTCTAATCAGTTTGTCTCATATATTACGATATAAAATTTAATTAACCCTGAATTTCTTTGAAAAAAATAACATTTAATAGCTAACTATCTCACAAGTACATTTGAAAACTTCACTTGCTATTAATGTCGTACATTTTTAAGAAAAAAGATATTTTATTGAACTGTTGTCAAATACATCACGTTTTCGCCATTTCACTTCTGCCGACTGCAAGTGAGCACGCTAAGATTTTCGGATCGTTTCTTTATTATTCATGAATGTATCGTAGCAAAGCTTTTATATCTGAGTTACTTAATACCTTTTTTGTATAAAACAACCAAAATATTAATAATAAATGTAACTTTTTTAGAAAATAAAGGGTGATTAGAAATAGGTTCCGAATTTTTAGAGTTTCCGCAATTTCTGATCAGTTTTATTACAACTATTTTAAATATTAAAAGACCTTTAAATGTTCTAATCTCATCAAACAATAGCAATGAAAGTTGTTTTAACGTACACAAACATCTTTCTTAGTTCAAAGTCTCGTAAAATCTACTGAAACATCGCACGTTTTATAGGTTCACTTAGTAGGTTATAATACTTACCAACCGAGCGATCAGACGCGCATTTCAGCTGATTGACTGTTGTGCAGTCGACTGAGCATAAATAATCGAATATTTATTTTATTAATCACCATTACTTAAACAAAAAATGTTAACTAGTTATCATAGTTACTGTTATAATATTGTTTAATGTGTTTTTGCTTGTTGTATAAGATAATTACGCGTTAGCAAAATTTGATTAGAAATAGGGTCTTCATCTGAACAGAAATTGCTCCTATATATCATTTAGCTGATCAGAAATTACTCCCTGTTACTTTTTTCTTTAAAGCTTTATAATTAATTAATTTCTGATTCTTTGTGTATTTTTTAAATTTCAGATGAAAGATTAAGAGTTATATTTATCATTAGAAATGTTTCTTTTGAGTAAACAGTTCATTTTCAAATTGTAATACATCAAATATTCCGACATTGCGCCTTAGCTGATTAGAAACTGGGTCCGTGACGGTATATATAAAATTCACATTAAACTTGATTTTCAAAAAATTGGACAAAGTGGTTATTCCGGGAAGCCACAGATATTGATTTTTAGGTTTAAAGAGATGTATGAGTGTACAAAAATGCCCCACTCTCCCATACATATTATAATAGATATCAAAAATGAAAGAAGCATACAAAATTAGTGCCGCATGAATAGTAATATCTGATGTTTTCTTTTTATTTAATAGAAAACTACTGTATACCTCAAAAATGTACACTTTTTTATTTTTGATCACGCTACTACCTTGTAGTCTTTAATATTATATTTTTAAAAGAATGTATTTCAGAGCTTTTACCAAGTTTCAATTTTCAACTTATACCTATACCTATAGTTGTGTTATGATCTGTAGAACTTATACATAGGAATATTTTATTTTGAATTTGGCGGTAGAAAAGCGTAGTTTCCAATTTCGACACCCCTGGAAAGAGGGAGCCATTGATGTTCAGTTAAGGCTAAGTATAAAATATTCGAATCACAAGCACAACATCATGCAAGTGAAAGATGTTTGTTGATTGGTTTTGTAAGTTTGATTTTAAAAATAATAATTGTACAAATACATTTTACTGATGTATATATTCGTTACTTTTTAACACCAAAAGGAAAGTATCTCTACTTGTAAAAGCTTTTGTAATTAAATTTTTATCTTGAGTCGCATCTAGATTGCGATGCATAATGAACGCATAATAACATTGAGGTTATGAAGAAGATTTTTTTTAATAAAACATTGAATAAAGTTAATCAACAGGATTAAAACAAAACAATAGATTGTTTATATAATTTTATACAAGTTAAAGTATTTTATTTTTCAAATAGCACTGTTTATGAATTTGAAACTTAAACAGTATTTTATCAATTATACTTAAAACAATGCTTTCTATTTATTAACTAAAATTTTTTTATTATTTACAGATAAGTTACTACTTTAAACAAAGGTGACCAATTTGCATGAAATTTCAATAACCAAAAAAACAAATACCTGTAGCAATGGAAGAAAGCGAAATAGTAGAGTCTTTATTGAAAAATAAATGGACAAGCGAATTATCATTTGCATCTACAATAAAACATGGAAGTGAAGATATTATCAATGCAATTTTATTACATAACAAGTGGGGATTTTCAACATTTCATCTTGCCTGCTTAAAAAATGATTTGGCCACTGTCGAGTCGATGATAAAGACTGGTTATACTGTTCACAATATTGTATCTTTTAAGTGTCCCAATTGGCGAGGCTATACACCTTTGCATTTTGCAGTTATTTATAATAACCCAAAAATAGTTGAGGTGCTTCTAAGTCATGAAGCTGATATTAATTTTCGAGATGCAGAAAATATTACTCCACTTGAATATGCTGCTAGTAGACGCATTGAACCAGTGATAAAGTGTATATTAACCAGTCTTGTAACCAAAAATCTCAGCGTCATTAATGATTTTGGTTTGACAATGCTGCATATTGCCAGTGTGTTGAGAGATTCCAGCGTTATAAAGGATCTACTGCAGCATAAGGTACTTACAATGCAAAATGACTTCGAGCAAAATAATACAGCTTTTATTGCATGACAATTAAGGCAGTAAATTAATTTAAAAAGTTTTAAAAATTAAATTAAAAATAACATTTCATAGCCCATAATATAATGTTTTTTTATAAAATGAACAATTTGATAAATTATAACAGATCTTCTATACATATAACTTACTTTTCACCATAAAAATAGACCATTACAAACATATCATGTACTAGACCTCCTATCACTAGTACATGATATGTTTGTAATGCTCTATTTTTATGGTGAAAAGTAAGTTATATGTATAGAAGATCTGTTATAATTTATCAAATTGTTCATTTAAAATGTTTTGTGGATATTTGGTACATGAATACTTATTCATGTACCAAATATCCACAAAAAAATTTAAATTGATCTGATGAAAATAACTTGTGATACTTTATAGCAAGTGAATTTTATCAATGTGCAATAGTCATTGAGTGATAATTAGGTAAAAAGTAAGTTATATGTATGGAAATTATATAACAATTTATCAAATTGTTTATCTCAAAAAAAATAGTTATATAGGCCATGAAATGTTATTTGGAATTTTTTAGATTTTTAAACTGTATCTACTACCTTAAGAATATTTAAACCTGCGTAAAGACAATAATATTTAAAAATAGAATTTTTGAGGTGATCCTGCATGATTTGTTTTAAAAATTATGTATACGCTTATATTATTTCATTATAACATGTGAACTTGTTTGCAGAAGGACAATAAACCTGATTTGAACGCTCCTGTCGATTCGAAAGCTACGTTGTGGTCTAATTTTGCTCCGTTGCACATTGCAGCTAGATATAATCGACTTGAGCCTGCCAAATTATTATTAAGTCACGGCGCGAATGTCACAGCTTCGTTTGACGATTTTGATGCAACTCCACTGCACGTGGCTCATCGCTACGGCAACAAAAAAATGATGGATCTCATTCTCTCGACTCATGATGGCGTAAGTTGTAGATGTGCACTGATACACTTTTGTTTGGACCTTTGCACTCTTGTTTATCTCGCTTTAAATTTTATTGTTGAGAATCATTAGTAAGTACTATAACAATCAAGTTACCTTTGGCTTATGTATATATTGGAGAAAACGTCTCTAGCTTTTCACCTAAATATCCTTTAAAATGTATACTCAAACTTTTAAATAAATTTATCAATAGCTGTGACGCAAGGTGTACTTATAGATCATTAAAAACATATAAAATCAAGCATTTGAATCTCGGATTTAGATAAAACTATATAGGAGTTGTTTTCTAATGCCAAATAATGAAGCAAGTCGCTGCTAATTTATCCTAACGCTCTTTCTTCTTTTTATATATTTGTCTATCTTTCTCCATGCAATGTATATCTATATATATGGCAAACGATATATGGGTAATTTAAAGGAACCTGGTAATTTAGGGTCCAAAATTTCCATTCTGCAAGAATGTAATTATTTTTTGGGCTTAGGTAAAAAAAAATTAACTTTCTATACGCTTTTCTAATACAAAAAAAAAATTGCGATTAAATACATCTTACACCACAGACACGATTTAAATGCCACGGAGATTACCGAATTAAGTGTAGATTGTTATTTTTTTATAAGCTATCTGTATTTAAAAACGTCGAAAACGGCACACTGATAGTCGATCTTTTTTTTAAATGTATCTTGCAATTGGGTATAAAAGCATTATGAGTTGAAATTCTAATTTACCATCTTACTATCTTATAAGCAGTGGACACTTATTTTTTCTTAACAGAGCGAAGTTGAGGACAAATGTAAAATCGCTCCTCAAAATGAAAAGTCAATTTCGAACTTTGGATTTGCAAATAATTCGTTAGACTCTACATATTATTATAGATGAAAATTGTGATATTGACATAAAGGTGTATTTATAAATGATGAATATGTAATAGATGAGCGTTATAGATATATCCTCTATGTATAAAATCGCTATATGAGATGGATGAATATATTAAAAATACAGGGAGCGTTAGGATAAATAACCACTGATTTACTTTATTATTTGGTACCAGAAAACCGCTTCCAGAGTTCTATTCAAATCCGTTACCTAAAGGGCTGATACTCATCTTGTAAGTCAAAATATAACATTGGTCATAGTTTAAAGTACTTATCCCGTGGCCTACGCTAACGTATCTTTTTCTTATTTTGCCTGCAAAAATCTACAAAATTCATTTGATTTTGAATTTTCAAAATTTATTATGTTCGTTACTGAAGACTTGAAATATTTACCGTCTTAAAATTTCCTAACTAATTTATTTTAAAACTGTATAATATAAATCTGCGTTCCCGGAAATACGACTTATGTCCACTTTTCACATTTTTTAAATACAAAAACTAAAAATATACTATGTAAGGCTACTAACATCGTTCAAAACTCAATTTTCGAAAAAGTGGACTTGCGTCGTTTCTCCGGGAAGCCACATAAATATTAAATGAATGAAATAAAGTAAGAAAAGATTTTTCGAAGACTATCACTATTCTTTAAAATAATGAAATTTTGTATTCTGTCACGGTGAAAATTTCCTATCTTTGACGAAGAACACAACGAAGTTCTAAAATTTGAAATCGAACGAGATTTCCAGATCTTCCGCGAGAAAATAAGAACTACACATGGCTAGCATAGGCCATAACAGGATAACTCCCTTAGCAGAGTGCACAAAATCCAATTTCCACGCAATAAGAAAAGCATCGCACATCTTCACCCCCAAACATCCCTCTGCAGACTTCCGACCCGATCAACGGTCACGGCATCTCTCACCTGCACATAGCCTGCTCGCGTCGCGATCCCGGCGTCGTCTCCCGGCTCCTGTCTCACGGCGCCGATCCCTGCCGCCGCGTCCACGAGCGATCCAGCCACACGTGGTCCAGCCTCTCAGCCCTGGAGATCGCCCTGTCTCGCAATCGCGCGCGCATCGTCCGGCTCCTGGCGCGCGAAGCCGGCGCCGATCTGCGGGGGGGCCTGCGCGCGGCCCTCGATCGCAAGCTCCTGGGCCCGCGCTCGGCCAAAATGCTGGACCGTCTGCTGGGGGAGGGGGCGCTCCGCGAGCCGAACGTCGCCCTGTCCTACGCCTGTCGCAAGGGTTACGCGGGCCTGGCGAGGACGCTGCTGAGACACGGGGCGGACGTGGAGCACAGGAGCGCCGACTCCACGCCACTCGAGCAGGCGATCGTATTCAAGCAGGAGAGGATCGTGGAGATATTGCTGGAGGCTGGGGCAAGGCCGACCGGTAACGCACTGGATCAGCTGGTCACGCTGCCGATTTTTAGGAAGGGAGTGACCAAGCTGGAGCTCGAGAGGTGAGGCCGAGGGGGTTTATGAATAATTTGATTGGTTATTAGTGGAAAAATCCTTTACATATTTCATACTGTGAAATCGTTTTTTTGTCGTTGATTCTAATTTCTTTGGTACAAATTAAGATTTCATGTAATGGAAGAAATATTATTTCTTTTGGATGAATGATTTGCGAGGGAGTATTCGCCGAAACGTGTACTGGAAATCGCTAAATTTTTTCAGCGAACTTAAGGGGATTTGTAATTCAAATTTCGAACTTTGAATTTTTAAGTGATTTTTGGACCCCTATGGGGAGCAAGGCCTAAATAAATTTTAAAATACCCACATAGTGTAATACTTATTCTAAATTCCCATTTATAGACCTATTTGGATTATTAATAAAATAAGTGATACGGATTCTAAATAAACCAGGTATTGATTTTTATAATAAATTGAACCATGCTTTATCTCGTTTTTTTACATTCCAAGTGGTTAATTTTCATTGGGATTTATTGTTCCAATTTGAAGATGTTTGAAATTATTTTCATATAATTTTCATATTTTTTAAAGCATTATTATTTTTATGGATTTCTTTAAAACTTGTAGTTGAGTTTTACTTTTTGTGATAGATGATGCATCTATAAAAGCGAGATTTAGATATATTTCTAACATAGAGATGCGGTGATTGCTTACCGTGTAAATTACTTGAATTGCATTTTCATAGGGGAACGTATCTAAATAGTGGAAAATAATAAGGGATAACATGAATTCAGATTCAAAATCAGTATGCTACGAATTTTCTTGAACCAGTTTTCATATAAAATAAAATAGAAAAAGAATAATTGCCTTATACAATAATATAATATTTATTATGAATGCTAATGCCTGACTAAAAATCTGTATCACTTACTTGTTCCAAATACGTTTGTACGTAAGGAAATTCTACAATACGTTTTTATAAATTAGTAAAATCCACATATTCATATGTTTACGTACTTACGTTTGCACTTACGATTTGCAGATATTACGACAAAGTTTTGTCATGGTTCATTAAGGCTGGCATGGATGCGGACGAGATTAATCGAGCCCTGCGTCGCGGTACTGTGAACACCCTGATCGTACAAGTTCTTTTGCGTCACGGTGCCGACGTAAACGCCGTCGGCAAGAATGGAAAAACTGCCCTGTGGCACTTCTTCGGCGGTTCAAGCTGCTTCGGCGACAATTTGGCCACTTACGCCATCTTCAGAAACCACTTGTTAAAACTAAGGATCATCGGGCTGCCCATTAGCATGGAAAACGAATCGCTGTTCAAAAGCGTTCAGAAGAGGTACGAAAAAGGATACATGAGCATACAGGGCACGCGAATCAACGGCTTCTCGAATCAATGCGAAGAGGAGTGCAAGAAGCTCAAGATGGCGAAGTTAAACAAGTACACTTCACTGCACGACGTGATTTTTAAAGACTTGAATGACATGGCTATGCTAGTGAAAAACCATTCTTTGGAACAAATGCTAGCGTCCGATGACTTTGAAAAGAGGTTTCCAAATTATGGATATTTGCTGAAGGCGCAGTTCAGAAGGGGTACGCTGAGAATACCCCTGCTTGAGTCTGCCCAAGAGGCTTTTTACTGTATTACTGAACGAAGATTGCCGGATTCTTGTTTGATGGAGATATTTAAATATTTGAGTGACCAGAATTTGAGAGACTTAGCGCAAGCGAAAAGTGTTGCTGTACCTCAGCAAGAAGAGTGATTGTAAATATTACAGTTAAAACATAGAATTACTTTTAGGATAACTTATTTTTGTCACGGTTCCCTAGTGGAAGAAATTAAGCACGAGTAAGTGTGAGAAAATACAAGAAATTGATACAAGTATCTAAATGTGAAAAATGTAAATTTCTTTTAAATAAGGAACATATTTTTAATACAAGTTAAAATATATTTTTTACAGGCTATGACTAATACACTATCATTAACACTTTGATAATAAGTTTAATATTTACATTTTACTATACTTTATCACTAATTTCTGACATTTTGTCAGATACATGTAAAAAATCTGGATCTTGCAAATGTGTAAAAATGTAACAAAGTGTACCTATTAACTGTGCAAGGTATTTCAAAGGGTACATTTTTACAAAAAAGGTGTTTTGTACATTTCATACAAATAATGTTAGATTGTGTTAACAATTTTAAGGTAGTGCAAAAATTGTTTCTATTATTTTTTATTTTAACTAAAATCCATTTTTAAAATGTATATTTAGCATTTTGTATTTTTATAAGCTAATAAATATGTTTTTTTTTTATAATAAAAAAATTTTCTGTCATAGTATAAATAATATCATAAGTCAATATATTATTAATACAAGTATTATAAATCAAGAGTTCTTTAACGTGAATAATTATTAGACTTGGAAAGTTTATGCAAACTAAAAATTTCGAAATTAATTAATTAACAAATAATTACTAATTAATCCATTAATAATTTCTTAATCAACTCCAAAAAGATTATGCAGTTAAAAGATGAATTATTTATTGAATTATTAGTATTTAATCATTAATTAAATTAGAAATTTTTATTTTGCATAAACTTCCGCAGTCTAATCATTATACACTTTACACTTTATAATTCGTGCAGAAAAATCCGTTTATCTATTTATGTATCTCTTATAGATTAGATTAGATTCTTTTTTAGTCATTACCTTAAAAGCAAATTGTAACTAGTCGTTCAAAAGATGTCTTTTGAAAACGGTGATATTCTGCGCTCTTTGCCAATAAACAAGTGGCCATTGCTTCGTGATGTCTTAAAACAGGATTGGCCAAAGTTTTCACACGTAAGTGAGAACTAAAAAAAATTGTTTGTATCTTACTGCTTCATTTAAGTACATTGGCTATGAATCGTTAAAGTAAGTTTAATAACGCCTGCAATAAAATACAATAATAAGGTCCGAATCTAACGCAGTATGAATACACCAAAAAACGTATTTTAGTTTGAATAATTTAGGAAAAAATAACATATTCTGACACAATTGCTAACAGTTATTGAAATTTCATTAATATAACCAAACCCTTTACAACATTCTTCAAACGGCCATATTACGCTTTTTCACGTCTTACGTTATGGTCCGTTTTCATGCGGCGAATTCTATGCTATGCTAACGTATAGGCGCACGAGAGAGGGTATAATCATATACTTTCTCTCTCGCACCTATATGTTAGCATAGCATTCGTCACGAATAATTCGCTTCATGAAATCGGACCTTTACGATCCCACGTGACCGGATGCTGGGAGTACAATATTCAATATTTCTTTATTAATATAAAATCAACGCAATCATTTCTGAGTATCAAAAAATATGTCAAAAATACCTCTTGCTAAGCTACCTAATAAATGCTAAGTATACTTGATTCGCTACCTAAAAATATTGTTTATTTATGATCAAAGAATGAATGGTAAAAAACTGTTACCGTATAATTGCGATTAACTTAGCTTGGATATGATTTCATCGTATTTGAATACTCTTGAGATATACTAACGAGTTTAGTATTCAATATAGTATAAATAATAAATTTTTTATAATAGCGAGTTTGTCTGAAACAAAATTATAACACCTTATTAAAATTTTGAGGTTATATTCTTCTGGGTTATTTTTTAAAAGCCAATGACTGCACTCATTACAAGAATAATCATATTTTGAAGATTTCCTGAAAGATTCAAGTCAAATCATCAAAATTTCTCGTGTATTATAATCCCATAGTAAAATAACGATCGGTAAAAATTTTATTTTTTCTAGCTAGCAGGGCCTAAAAATAACATTTTAGTTAATTTTTGAAAATTTACATTGATTCTTTAATGTGTAAACTCGACGTGGGAAATTTCTGGTCGAATGCGTTTGAAATCCTCCAATGAGCTTAGAGAAAGCGTGCGTTCGATCCAATGAGACCCAATGAAATTGCAGTATTTCAAAAAAATTAAAATGCATTCGACCAGATATTTCCCACGTCGAGTGTACACCAGATTATGCCACCATGTGTAAAAATTTTACGTTTTAACATTACGATTTCGCAGTACTACTTCTTGGTAGATAACGCAATAAAATGGAAAGAAAAAGATCCGAGTTGGGAGTGCGAGTACCTCTGCCCGGAGGGGAATCCCAACGCTGGTGTTTTTCTGGCTATTTCGACTGTTGGTAAACCTTTATATGCAACTAGCTCATATTGCCGCTCGGCATTCTCTCACCAAATAGAAAGAAATCTTCTGTATCGCCACAAATTTCGCCCATTGCAGCTTCCCGTGTACAACGTTATTCCGTTTGCATTCAAAGAGTCAAAGCAGCTATTGTTCGAGTGTCTGACTAAAACGAAATGCATCGACTGGAGTCGAAACGTGATGCTGCGAGCCGTTCACGAGTACTTCGAAGACACGGTTAGAAAGGCTGCTGAGTATCTCGTTGAGTCCAAGGATCTTGTGTGGTACGATACCGGATCCTCCAAGAATTACATCAAATACAAGGAGCAGTGCGCTAGGATTGAAATTAAGTAAGAAATGCAGATGGAAACTAGTTTTAGATGCGTTTTTCTCGACATTTCGATGTTCTATAAGATTTTTCATAAAATAGTCAGAATTTAGGTGGTATTTTTCATTTGAATTTTTTTGCTTGTTTATAAGGTAGAAATTCCGTTGAAATCCAGTAAATACAGAAAAAAAATTAATTCACTGTCATAAAGTATTGTGTAATGTAACTATAGGGTATTGATTAGATAAAGCTTTTCTATTTACTTTTGACCTCTAAAATACAACCCTGATTTGTCGTACCTGGCTTTGGACCGGAAGTATGTTTCTTTAAGCCAAACGTAACCTCAAAATAGCTTATTTTTTTAACATTTCTTGAAATAACTCGCTAAATTTGAATTTTATGAATAAAAGACATTCTAATAAAGATGTTTAGAATTAAATTTTGTATAGGATTAGTACTTTATGAAAGTTAGAAAAAAAAATTTTAATAGCTCAAAATGACCGTCAAAGGGTAAAATTTGAAAAATGTTTGAACATAAAAAAATATGTTAAAAAATGTTGAATGCTGCTAATAACTCATATAGGGATGCCTCTAGGTGCACCTAAAAAGATACCCCTGGTTCGATTTTCAAATTTCAAAATGACGCCCTATTGCAACGTTTCTTATGTAACACTTTGAGTTCGTTGTCACGTCTGTCCCTCTGGAATTTTTTTAATGCAACTGCCCGCAATTACATTTTGTAGATATACATTTTCACTAACGCCACTGCTCCCATGGTGGTAGTTTTCTGTGCCAATATAATTAAGACACCCACCTGTGGAAATCATAAAATGTAATAAAACGTAAGGAAATGTAAGAAACGTAGAAAAGTGTGAGTAATCATAAGAAAACATAATAATAAGTAAGAAATCGTAACAAAGCGTAAGAAGCTGTTGAATTTCGGGCATATTTTACGTTTTATTATGTTTTCATACATTTTCTTACGTTTCTTACGTTTCCTTACGTTTCCGTACGTTTCCTTACGTTTCCGTACGTTTCCTTACGTTTCGTTACGTTTATTACTTTCGATTACATTTTCATATTGAAAATTCCGCTCATTAAAAAGACTTCCATAGTGTCCAATATTCCAGAAAAATTTTTCTAAGTACCAATGTTTCTAAGTAACTTAAACTTTCTATTTTGTACACGTGAATTGGTTTTTATATGTCTCATCACCTTTCGGTGGAAAATTCTAGTTATATTTTTTTTCATGTAATTGCGAAACGTAATAAAATGTACTAAACCGTAATAGAGTGTAACAATCCGTAGGAAACCCTAAAGAAACGTAAGAATGTCCGAAATCCAATAGAATCTTACCTTTTCTTACGTTTTTTAGGTTTTCTTACGTTTTCTTACGTTTTCTCACTTTTTATTACGTTTTATTACTTTTTTTATTTCCGCAGGGGCCTGAATCAGGCTCCATAATATATTTAATATATATTTATAAATGATTTTATTAAGTTGTAAAAAAATTTGAATTTCTTTATTGTCATCATATTAAACTTTTTATCTCTTCATGGCTACCATATGGATTGCCCATGAGTGCCACATGATTCAACATATGTCCCACGTGGGTTACCCTTGTCTCTTCCTACTAAAAAACCCCCTGCAGACATTTTTGCCAGGTGCTCTACAGTCGGTATATAAAAACAATCTACAATATTCTTGATAAGTCTTACAAATACACAAAATAAATGAATACGGGACCGCTTTCAGAATCCCAGACGACGTCGAGCTGAGATTTCTGAACGAGTCCCACGTGGCCCTCATCTACGAGGTCTGGCCGCGCGAGGAGTTCAAGAGGAATCCCGAGGCCTCGCGCAAGTACCTCTCGACGATAATCCGTCTGAACAGGGGCGTGGGCCTGTTCGGCAAAACAGACGGCAAACTGGTCTCCTGGGCCCTGCAGAACGACTGGGCGGGCCTCGGGATGATACAGACGCTGGACGAGTTCAGGGGCCGAGGCTACGCGAAGATCGTCATCGATGCGCTCGCGAAGATGCTCGCGGACCTGGGCCTCGACAGCACGCTCATGATAGTCCGGGGTAACAAGGCGGCGGAAGGGATGTTCACCTCGATGAACTGGCGGGTCACCAACTCGCAGATGTACATCAAGCTCAGACCGAAAGATCGAAGCGAATGATGAATGATAATGAAGTTTTTTTAAAGCTCTTTCGTGCTGTTAAGTATGTTAACTAATATTTGTGGGAGGAAAGCTATCGAACTCGGTTGGGAAAGTTGAAAAATTGTACATATTCGGGATTATACATTATTAAAATTTGTCAATTTATGTTCAAAATATGTTGTAAACTTTAGAATTGCGCGACATAGAACAAATAAATGTAATTATAACTTATCATAGGTACAATTATGATTAATTTAATTATTTAATTAATTATGATATACAATGATTTTTCATGTACGGTACTAAGATTCTCCAAATCTCAAATGAAAAAATTGTAAAAATGATTTAATGCAAACTTATCTTAGATGAAAAGTAGGTGAAACTTATCGTTGTTAATGTTTCATCAGATGTGCATTCGTTGGATGCTTTTTAGCATTTATTAAGCTTTAACTTACATACTTAGGAATATAGTAACCTTTCGAACATTCAATAAACTTTAAATTTTTTCTAATTCCAAGATCCGAATGACCTGCTGGCCACAACGAACTTGCGCTCTCTTAATAAATGGAAATCCCAGTTATTGATCTCGACAATCCAAACCGGAGAGAATTTAACATTAGAATATTTTGCCATGACCCTGAATCAAATCTACCTCAAGGATTATAACCATATGCGGCACGTGCACTAATCTGGAATATGTACCTCTATCGAGTTTTGCTGTCGGTTAGTTTTCTTACTGGTCAAGTTTACCTTGACCTTCATTTGATCCTTGGACAAATTTGACTCAGAATCATAACTACATCTTATAGCGTGTAATTTCCTATTACGATTTTTGCATTCGGATAGAGTTTTTTTACTGGTTCAGTATTGCTGGATCTTGGTTTTACTCTTAGGGTCAATTATTGACTTGGGTCTATTACCACATATTATTATAAGGTTATTGTTCCTTCCACTTTAGATTTTCGGAATGAAAAATGGGTGTTTACATTTAAAGAACTAGATATAACGTCAATGATAGAGTCAAGGGTCAAACTGAAGGGCAATTAAATGAAATACTGTATTAACCCTTTAGGTTCCAAGTGTACCTGCAGGCACACGCGGTTTTTATCAGCATTAAATGTTGTTATTTGATTAGAAACGTATCTGAAACCGCATAGTTACTTCCAGGGGATCACGAACTTCTAGAAGAAGATGTCAGTGTGCTTTAAAGTCTAAAAGAGGGCATTCGTAGTGATGCCATAAGAAAAAAGCAATGCGTATGGCGCAATAGATTTTTTCATAAAAGCAAGAAGAAAAACATTTTTTTTAATCATTTTGGTAGATACTTGTTTAATAACACTCAAGCTAACTAATTACCACGATACCCTAGTGGAAATTTAAAAATGTGAAAAACCGTGACAAAAATGTGATAAAATGTGCAAAACTATGAGAATTGCGTGAAAAACTGTGAAATTGGGCTTACATTTGGAACAGAATTTGAAAAAATAATTATAGAATATTTCATGAATTTCGTCACAGTTTCTCATAGTTTTTCACAGTTTTTCACAGTTTTTCACATTTTATCACAATTTCTCAAAGTTGTAATTTCCTTTATATAAGAGAACCCATAGAAAAAAATTGTAAGAAAATGTGAGAAACTGTGAAAAACTGTGAAAAATTGTGCAATTTTTATTAGATAAATTACGTGTTTTTTAAAAGTGTGAGAAACTGTGAAGAACTATGAAGAAACTGTGAAAAACTGAAAAAATGTGCATATTTGTTTTGTAACAGATGTTCCAAAAGTATGTGTATTTTCACGTTTATTCACACTTTCTCACATTTTTGTCTCAGTTTTTCACAGTTGTTATTTCCACTAGATAGGTGTTGAAATTTAATTAATATAAGAGTATAAACACGACATAGTAGTTTTTTGTATCCACCTCGATCGATAAATTTTAAGAACATTTTTTTCTTTTAAAAACCATTTGTAAACTCTTTTTAGACCATTTTTGAGCTAATAAACCGCAACCCATATCTGTTTTCATTCGAAAAAGGACCTTGGGACTTGAAGGGTTAACCTATAGCCATTACTTTTTACCGACAATATCTAAAAAATGCCAATATCGAACGTACTCATTCACTGCTGAGCCACGGTGATTTCTTCTGACTTGCAATGTTATAAATATTAGGTATTCAATAATAAAATATATTTAGATAATTATAGTATATTACGCATCTAGGGAGGTAAAGAATCGCCTTCGGCTCGGATGACAATTTACACGTGCTATGGGGTCGTCATTTTATCTCCCATGGTGCGTATTAGTATATTGTGTACCCAGGACGAGAAATAGGCTTTTACCGCCCGCGTGAGTTTGCTGTACGAGTCGGAGTCGAGCAAGCACGAGCTGAAGGCGAGTGCATTTTGCGAGCCGAAGATACTCAAGGGCGGAAAAAGCCTCTCGTCCATGGTGCACACCGTATTTGTTGTGACACATGTATTGATTTTTGCGGTTTTACGTGTCTATCAAGCGGAACCAGATGTGGCCGTTTTACGACACGGTGCAACTAACGTCCTGTTCTACGAGTATTAAGAAAATAAATATGTACACCTACACATACATTGATTTATAGCACTGTGTGGCCTAAACTCGCTATGCTCGGGCGCTAACCTCACGGTGCAATACTGGACTGCTTAAGGCACGGCTAGGCGTTACAGCGGATTTAGGCAAGCAGTGTTATAAAATAGTATACGATACTCGTGTCAAAAGTCGTCCTTCATAATTCACGGCGTTTAGCTCGGGCGCTAATACACGCCGTGCTGTAAAGGACTACTTAAGTCACACGTATCGTAATGTACTATTATTCCACTCTCGACCAATATGGCCACTTTTTGCCCCTGAAAATCGGGGTGAAAGTAGCATATATTTCCCGTAAACCCATTTGCGGGGCAAAAGTAAAGATTGCGGGGCAAAAGTAAAATTGCAATTTTTTTCTTTTGCAATTTTTTTAAAAATACTATTCGTTTTATAATAAATTGATATAAAAAATAAAGAAATTGTAATTACAAAATAAACAAAATCTTTATTTACATATTTTCTATTTGAGCGTGCGCATACGCATTCTTCTACATCAACCTAGAAAAATATAAAAAAAACGCGTCGGCCCTACTTATCAGGGCCAATAAGTAGCCACGGTCGAGCGTGGAATAAAATACTATATGCAACAAGGGGCGAAAGATGCAGATTTTTTCCTCGGGTGATTGCTGCCCTCGAGAGAAGATTTTTCCGTCGGGTGATTACTGCACGAGCGAAGCGAGGGACCCTTCGCCCCCTCGGGACAAATCTTTTCGCTCGGGCAGTAAACCCACCCGTGGGATTTCTCCGCGGGACACATTTCTCTTCAGGCGTCCGGGAGGACAAGTGGTACTTTCAGTGCAGGTGTGGGGAAAAAGTAATGTTTTTCCCTTAAACAATTTACATTATATCTCTAAAAATGGGCAAAATTAAAATAAGACAGTAAACAAATTTGCTCAAAGACAGCAATTTTTAGCATGCTAAAGACTAGAAAAATAAAAATTGGCAACAAATTGTACAGTTGTGACTATCGCGTTAAGAAACTAAAATTCAATATAAATGTCAAGCAGTCTATGTAAATGCAAATTAATTGAAGAATATCGAGTTTATCAACTAAATTTCAAAATTTTAATGTCAAGCCAACTACGATTATCAATTAAAGTTAACTTGATTCTCGAAATTTTACAATTTGCTCTCAATTGTAGCTGGCTTGTTATTTAATTTGCAATTTAGTTAGTGAACTCAATTTTCGATACTCTTCAAATTATTTACATTTGCGTAGATTGCTAGACATTTATTTTATAATGTTGTATGACCAACTCATTTCTCTGAATATAATATGTTGCCAATATTTATTTTTCTCGTTTTATTTAATTATAACAAACAGCAAACTTTTTTTAAATACCAGAAATTGATTAAATTTTTGTAAACTGTGAAAAAATACTTAAAAGCAATTTCAAGAATTAAATAAAAGTCATAAATATATTTGACAAGCAGTAGCAGAAAGCGTTTTTAAAATCCAATCTTTATTTTTATTTACGACTACCCATAAAGTCTCAGATGTAATAGGTTTAAAAGCATGATGTTGGTTTGTTTGAAATTTTGAAATATGTAACTTTTGAGAGGTACTGTGAAAGCTCGTAAATCGTAAATGTGAATCGCTTCGCCTTCTTATCTGCAGATCAATGTGTCGCGATACGGCTGAGTTTGACATCAGACATACTCGTACACGCAAAAATAAATGATAAGAATGTTTCTATTCTTATATAATATATTTCTATATAGATCGCATCTTTAGAACAAGACTATGACAACTCGACATTTTTTTAACTTGATTTATGCACATAAAATGGCTGATACGAAAATGAAAGTACTCTATACCCTTCTAAAATTCGTTTAAAAAAGTTGAAGAACTATATTACAATAATAAAGTTCATGTAAAATATGAAAAAAATGTAAAACATGTAAAAAATTTTTAGTTCATGAATAATAATTTACGTAATTATACCTTGGTTTTATAAAGACATAGAATTTTGAGTTGCTATAGCATTATTGTTCTGGGGGTGCGATTATAGAACGTATCGAAGGAGAGTAACACACTTCCAGGTTACTGATTTGAATGATGCTTTAGAATAGAGTCTTTTGATACCTAGAAGTTACAGGTACAACTTACAGTACTCCAGATATAGCTAAAAACATTAGTATGCTTATATACGCAATGTTAACAATATTGTATATATAGATATACTTTCATTGTTAATATCTGTAGCCGCATCTAGAGATTAGGAGAGCGTTGGCCACTCTTACTAGTCAAGGTCTTCATTTCTAGATACCAAAAGACATATTTCAAAGTCTCCTCAAAATCCGAGATCCAGAGGTGTGACACTCTCCTAGTTAGTTGATGATAATTACTAAGAGCGTGCGAGATGCGACCGAGACACGACCAGATTTATGTTAAAGGTAAGAATCTGGGTTGTATTGGGTGCGAGGTTCTCGGTTAACAGCGAAATTCTCGATGGGGCGATGTTCTCGGTCGGCAACGAGACTCTCAGATGAAAACCACATTCTCGTTTGGTCTCAAGCCCGTAAAAATTTGTTAATGTTTTAGTTTTTTAAATTTGCCTGTCCCTTTTATAATAATTGAATTTTACTATTTCTTTATTCTTTATATTTCTATTACGTCATTTGTAAACGCATTAAGTATAAGAAAGTGTAAACTGCTGTTGAATAAGAATCTTAATAATCTTTCTCCCTACCGGGAAACTCGTTTCGACCGAGAATCTTGCTCGAGATGGGATGTCAAGCTGAATACAAGATTTGCCTACTTCGAGACAAGATGAGCAAATTTTGGCTGTCTCGATCGTATCGCCTACCCTTTGTACTTAATTAAATTGTTGTTTTAGAAATGAAAAACGCTTTAACAACGCTTCAGCAATTGGAAAAAGTGCACTTTTATGTTACAAATACGTTGTAGAAATATTAAGGGAGAACACTGATTTAAACAAATCTATTTAAATAATTCAAGAATATTTTTAACTAAATATACAGAACTTATCTTCTTCCCTAAAGGGTGACGCCACCTTCGTCGTTTCAAAAAATCTTCCTTTTTTGCTTACTTCAATAGTTTTCGTACACAGAAATATCGAAATTCGAATTATTTCATAACTTTTAGAGGCTTCTAAGCGAAGCGGTGACCCACCCGATAGGGGAGACCGGGACGAGACGCGCGTAGTTTATGTTTAATGCTATATATAATAATTGAATTACTGCAATACATTTAGTGAAAAAAGTGTAGTACCTCTTCTAGTGATTATAAATATGCATGTATTGACACTAGAAATGTTTTGAAAGATAATAAAAGTAGGCAGAAAGAGCTTTAATTTGAGACCTGTAACATTAAAAAATAATCAACTTAAGTTTTCTATCGAAATCGCCGATACCGCCAAAGAAAAAAAATGAAACAACTCAATTGAATAATAAACAATTTGTAAAAAAAAATAAGATTTATTTGGAATTACGTATACTACACGTATGTCCGTTGAGCCCTGTTCAGCATGGCCATTTAGTTCCAAACGACTATTCCACTATGCATAGAGAAAACTTCTGTTGATTTCAACCAAAATTAAAAATTCTTTTTTTAAAACAAAGTATGCTAAGTAAAACTTAAGTTTGATAGTTTACTTAGATTGTTTTTAATTTCGATTACGATAAAAGTTGGACTAAAATGTACGAAAAATAATAATGTTTTTTAAAAATTAATTGGCTTGCTTAAGCGTACTTGAAAGTCATCGGATAACTTAATTACATTAAATAGTAATATGTATAAAAAAGTACAGAAAAAAAGTAAAAATATTCGAAAATATATGGGGTGCTCATTTAATGATAAGGCCCAAATTTCATAAGGCCCAATAATTATAAGATCTAAAATATAATACTTAGAAAATACTGATACCCAAAAAATTGTTACATATCAACTTTTTGTACTATGAAGTAAGGCACGTTTCAACTTCTGTCTCATGGAACTACATGTGGAGTATAAAACGCACCCGTGTACAACTGCATAGCGTTAGCAATTAATAAATTCTTGAAAGAATTCATTGTAGCTGAATCACCGGTGAGTGCTAAAACAGCTTCTCGATCAATGATGCACGCCTCATTTTTTAACAGGTTTACAAAAGTCAATAGTAGCAAATAATTGATAATCAGAATAAATAATAAAAAAATATATTTCTTTTTATTTATAGAAATCTCCAAATGGGTTTTCACATGGGTTTCCACGTGGGTACCTAGTGGGAATCCGAACCAAAAACCCACACGGTTTCCCATAAGGGATCCCATGTGAGTATCTTCAGTAGGCGTGGAATTAAAGAAAGGATTTATGTAATAAGTCATTTCTTTTATAGAAAATTTTATTAAATTTATATATTTTCCCACGAAAAGAGATCTAACTAGCGTAAAAAATTTTTGACTTAGTTTGCGTTATAAAAAATTCTAATTTATTGGTTCTTTTTCCATGTTTTACTTTGTTTATCAACGGCTCGTAAATAACAATACAAGTTTATTATTTTTTTTAGCACCAGCTTAAGCACGTAACCTATTAGAATTAATAAAAGTAAAATAAAACCGTAAACATCAATTAAATTAGATTGCCACCAAGGCATATCAACGATTGGCGATCTTAAGGCCTTCCTGCCGTGTCGAGCGATATACTCTATCCAGAATGTTGCTGTGTCCATTGGACTCATTGGTCGATCGAAGAATTTCTTCGAGAATTTTTCAGCATTATTCCTAGAAGGAGTATTATAATGGTTCATGTATCCATTATTATTAATAGCCAAATGTGATCAGAAATTGTTTTAATTGTATTATTCAACTTACTTGTAAATAGGATTATTCAAAATTTCTCTTACTGCTGTAGTTAAAACGCTTTGAGTAATATCTTTAAGTTGGACCATTTTAGCGATTTCGTGTCGCACTTGAGTTTCTACATTTAAATGCTGATCACTAAATAATGGAATACCAACCATGGGAACACCAGCATATAGAGATTCCTGCGTGCTCAACAGTCCTCCGTGAGTAACAAAGCCTTTGATATTTTTATGTTCTGGGAAAAAAATGCATAAACCTCAATGAATGCGTACTACAGTTACAAAGACTATTTTCAAATGTCGGAATGATATATGTACTTAGAACTTGTATTTGAGATAACCACGATTGCGTCATTACATTTGAGGGAAGGCCCAAGGGCAATACTTCAGGCTTAGCAATTTTCATGAGTACTCGTACAGGGGCAATATTTTTGAAAGTGGTATAGAACGCATCTAAAACGGATTTCGGAAACGTCTCGATTCTAACCATTGATCCAAATGAAATGTAGATGCACCCATTTTTACTTTCGTCTAACCACTTTTGGACTTCCTAAAAATAAATAATGTTAATTTTATTATGCTACAAGCTATTAGTATTTTAATTTTTCAATATATTGATGCTATATAGTATATACAGTATTTTATTATTTCAAAATATTGATGCTATATACTATATATAGTATTTTATTATTTCGATATATTGACTGCCTAATACCTGGCTCATTATCGCCGTTTTAAAGCAACCAAAACTAGGTGTGGAATTTTCACAATTGCCAATACCCGTTCTGGAATTTCTGAAACAACTAAAGCCCATGCTGTTGTAAATTATGTTATATTATATCGATATATTATTGTAAACATTTCAGCATTCTAGCTTAGTTTTAAAATATAAATAACTTACAATTTTAAGAATAAAAGCATATAAAATAATTTATAACAGTAAAGCAAATAATGCATGCATTTGTATGTATACTTTCAAATAATATCAGATGAAAGTAATGAATGCTTGAAAATATAATTTATAAAGATATCAGAGTAAAGTAATTAATATATGTATGTAATTTCAAATAATGTACTTTTAAGAATATTTATAATGGGTTAAGACTTTAAATACTATCACTTAACGTATTAACCCTTTGAGGGTCAATAGTTCATGTATGAACCGCTTTATTTTCTTTATTTTTATTTATATATATTCTTCATATATAGGTACTTCACCATTACTATGCATGTTAACGTACTACTAATTCTCTAACTTTTATATAACTCAACATTATAATTATCTGTAATAATTTACATTTATATATATTTATAAATATGTTTCGTTAATAAACAAAATATAACGAAAATAGTACATTTGCAACTAAGGGAGAAAATGAGCTATTTCTAGCGAGGGTGAGGTATTCATCCCGGTATCAACGAAGGCGCCCGAGACAAAGACGAGTACTGAAAATACCTCACCCGAGTCTGAAATAGTTTTTCTTCCCGAGTTACACACCGTATTTTTTTCAACAAATGCATGACAGGGCCTTTTATTATGCATGAAAGTTGGGTAGGTGATCGCGTATTCCGAGTCGTGCACAACGTAGTTGAAAATTGTTGTATTTTTAATTTTCACTATTAATCGTACAATTCAAATATTTGCACCTTTTCTTATTTCGATTTTAATCGAAACTCGCGCATGCGCAATTACGCACTTGTAACTACACTGTAAAAAGCCGTTCGTAGATTTACAACGGCAATTGTAAATTTATTACTAGTCTGAGAGTAGTAAAAAAACAACGCCACTGTAAAAACTCTACATTGAATGTAGTAGGTATACATCGCCGTTGTAAATTCACAAACAAAATTGTAAATTTACTAGTCTGAGAGTTGGACAAAAATAATCCTACTCTGAGTGTAGTAATTTTACAGTCATTGTAAAGTTACAGAAACTTGTAAATTTACAAAAATCTAGTAAAAGTTCTAAAATCTAATAAAAGTACTATATTCAGAGTAGTATTAAGTAAAAATGTAAAACGAATGCAAAAATCCAGTTTTACTCAAAATTTGGTTACTTTTTGGCTAACACAATAACGGATAATCCCGAAAATATTTATACAGTCACTTGAAAGAAATTAGCCATCATAACCTCAAACATCACGGTTTACACCGTCGACGTAAATTTACAACGTCACTTGTAAATTTATAGTTTTCTAGTAAAAACACTACACTCAGACTAGGAATATTTATGTCCAACTCTCAGAGTAGTAAATCTACAAGAGGATTTTTTACAGTGTAGCATTAACAAAGGTTAAACCTGAAAAAATGGGTCCTGAGTTAATTTCCTACGTTTTTTCGCAATTTTTGAGAAGCGGGGAGAAAAGTAGTCATTTTTCCCCGCCTCACTTTTTCCCCATTAAATGAATATTTTTTCACACTTTTTACAAACACGTTCGAAATGCGCGAATTTCTACGCTACTTTTAGGCATGAAAAAAGGCCTATTTCATGCCTGAATTGAAAAAAACTTTTTGATACATTGTGAGTAAGATGCGTTTTTACGCAGTGTTTTGGGTGTGTAAAATGCTATTTTACGCACTCATATAAAAATCATGATTTACAACTCAGGCATGGAATTTCACAAACCGGTGTGCAAAAAAAGAATCTAAAAATGTTTATAATAATATAGACACAATAATATAATATAATAAACAATATCATTTTGATGATGATACATAAAGTTTATAAGATTAATCTGTTTTATGATAAAATACACGTAATATCACAAGAACGGGTTTTGGTCGTTTCAGAAATGCCAGAACGGGTTTTGGCACTTGTGAAAATGCCACACCTAGTTTTGGCTGGTCAAAAACGAACAGAACGGGTTTTGGTCGAATCAAAACGACCAAAACTAGGTGTGGCATAAGTGCATCGTTTAGAACTAAGGTTGGTCGTTTATTTCGGCCAATGACCGTTTTCGGCGATTGAGCCTAACACATTTCCATCGTTTTAAGCCTGCATTTTTTAACTAATACATTGAAATGTCGTATAAATGATTGAGAACTATATAAATAGGTACAATCACTGTTTATATACCCAACTAACACTAAAATTGTGTATTATGCACCTAGGGAGTAAAGTAGGCTTTTGACGCCCTAATTTAATGACCCTCATTACTAACGAATGCAGTAAAGGATTTTTTCTCTTGCCCGGTGGAAAGTTGTTTGCGTTTAATCCTCGATTTCGGAGTCGAAAACTGACTAATCTGACTTCTAGAAACCGCGACGCGTATGCTCGTCTCTACTTTTACTGCCAACTTAAGCGCCGCCTGCGTAAGGGCCCGTTTATAATGAAGACACAAGGATGTATCTAGATGCGTCTAGATACATCTCGACTTGTCGTTGACTTGCGTATCTGGCTAGTACGAACACCCGGTATCTTTTAAATTCGAGTTGTGTCTAGATACAGTCGGATTTTGATTTTGTGTACCTCGAATTTGTGAGGTTTTCCCCCACCGGCACGCCAGTAGTTAACGGCGGGGGTCGTCGAGGCAGCATCTGCTGTATGGCGGGGAGAAGCACCTCTGGGGGAAGCGTAACGCGATTGGGCCTCGATTTTGTGAATTCGATCCCAAGGACTTCAGAGAATCGAGATCCCACTGTACAACTCGCCGAGCGGTTTTGAGATCTCAACACATCGAGTTGTTAGATACAACCTTGTGTCTTCGCTATAAACGGGCGCTAATTTGCGGTCCGAGCGAAGTGAGGGCTTTTATTTTAGTGCTTAGGAAGTACCTCTATAGGATAGGAAGACGTTAAATAAACTCTTACTCTCTGTTTGTATCTTTCACTTATGCGACAGTTTCACAGTTATTTTACTTTCTTCTACGAAAACCGAACGTGCTCTCATTTGATGTGAATGTAAAATATTTTAGGGGGTCAAGTAAATGATTCATTTACTGCAAGGAATCGTTTTTCTTAGTGTATTCATAAGGAGAAAGAAAAAATAATAATCCATCAATTCCTTTTTTTAGGCCACTGAGTTATTAATAAATAACGCAAATAAAATGTATCGGCAAGTACGTAATCTTTTTCAAACGTAAGTATTTCCGTAAAAATGGATGTTTCGAAAAAACCATATGCATCTCGTTAATCTTTATGTGGTACAAAATAATGGTGTCTGGTTTCTTGTTTCAGGTCAAATCATTTCCGAGATTCGCTTACCGTCGATTGCGGAACTACTGAAAAAGGATTCCCTATAGCTCTAGCACTGCTATCTTGTTGAAGTGAAAAAAATATTTTTTTGCTCTTAAATATAATAGGTAATGAAGGTCTTTAGACTTATGTTGATTTATTTAGAAAGAAAGTTGCTGCAAACACTTATCGTTTTATGCCGCACAAGGTGGAATCCCTTTTAAGGGGACTTAACTACCTTAAAATTACAAATAAATTAGTTATATATTTTTATATGAGGATAAATTATTTATTATACATTAACTATTTTTATGGTAAATTTGAACATTTTATCAAAATATAATGAAAAAATTTGTTTTTAATTTCGTGTCTTTGCTTGGCTATAACACAACCTTGTATATTTCTTGCTCTGCAAGATTTTGGGAGTCTAACTGATATCGGATTAGAGTTTTTGAGGTTTTAGAGTATTCAAAATACATATATTTAGAATATGAGTGTGGGAATTTAAAAAACAAAATTATTAGCCAAAGTTATAGCCTATTTAAGCCTGAATTATTCAACATTTTAAAAATGTTATCAACAAATATGACGTAAATAGGAATATAACAATATATACAACAAATATAACTTTGGCTAATAATTTTAAAAAAATAGTTAATAGGGTACTTGTCCGTATTAGTGTGCCATGAAGTAATTTTTTGCATTTAATAATTGATTGTTGAACGTATATGGCTTTAATCTTTGCTATTGAAGTTTACATAGGTACTCTAACGTTCCGTGTTTAAGATGGAATTTGTTTTAATTGAATATATTAAGCATTCATACAGATATATTAGAAATAAAAAAAAAGGTTTTGGTCCATATTAGTGTGCTTCTTCAATGGGCTATAACGTATTACTGTGCCCAATCTGCCCGTATTAGTGTGCGTGTCCATAATTCTGTGCCCCCCATTAGTGTGCCTGCTCAAAAAACTGTGTCCCCGATTAGTGTGCTCATGAAATATCATTTTAATTATTTCTATAATTACTGCTAAATATTAATATTAATGGAATCTATTTTTTGTTTAAGTATAAGATAACTTAAAATAAGCTTAATTAAATAATTTTATTATTATTATTTTTTATTTATATATTATTTTAAAATATTATAATAAATAATTGTAATTAGGTAGTTTTTAATTAATAATTAATAAATATAAATAAAGTTTCAAAATATTTGAAATTAATAAATGTGATGAAGTAGACACATAGATATTATGAACAAAACTAAGTATTTGACACAAAATTCATAATCTATAAATTATCTAAATTCATGCAAACTGATACAATGATAATGATTTATTATGCACTATTCCATAACAACAACTTTGGAAAAAATAAATCTTGCGAAAACTTCTTCTCCCTTCTACGAGCAGAACTGAGGTTATTCCGTCGATCATAAGGGGGCGCATAAATACGGACAAACTTCGAAAATCTCGCGGTATTACTGGATTCATTAATAAATTAATAAATTGAGTTTAAAATGCTTATTTCACATTTTTTAATATTAAATTGAATTATTTTATGATACAATAAATATTTTGTTTGTCATAAATCACGTCCGAATAATTAAATTAAGTTTTGAAAAGTCAAGCAATCCTTAGCATTTTAGACAAGAAAACAAAGTAAAACCACCGAATCATGATTCATATGTTTAAAAAAATTATAACTCTACGAAAAATATTTTAAACTTTCATGTAACTCTTGTAAACTTTAACTAAATAGTTAATCTTAGTTTTAAAAATAGTTTTACTGATTCATTTATGATTTAATCGTTGCAAATTACATTTAAAAAAAAGGCACACAAATATGGACAGGCTCATAAATATGGACAAGTACCCTATATGATGAATAATTTATCCTCACCTAAAAATATACAACCAATTTATTTGTAATTCTAATGTGGTTAGGTCCCGTTAATTAAAAAATTTACGATTATTTTTTGCGATTTCATATTGAATCTTATATAATATTTCTCACGTTATTTTAGTAGGGTGGGGTGCCGTTAATTGTAGGACTACAGTACAATAATTAAAAATTTGAAAACTCACTTTCGGTAATTTTGTACCTTCGTCTACGATGTGCAAACCTGCTACAGGTATAATTGCTGGAGTGTATGCTCGTATTCCAGCCATAGAATGATGTGTATTGACGAGCAGTAAGTCCAAGTCCTTTGGAAGTTCACTGACATCAGGATAACCAGAACCAAAGTATTTCTGAATATTTTCGTTCTGACGACGTACATAGTATTTGTATTGCACAGTATCTATATGATATGTAATAGTATTCGTTAATCGCTCCCAAAAGTTCATGGGGTGGAATAATTCTGATCGACTACGTGGTATTACTGCGGAATTAAATGGATTTCCAAGGGGCTCATTATACCAATCTAGCAGTGTACTTGTCACTACACCAACCATTGGAATTTTTAAGTGACGTCCCCAAGCCAGATAACAATTTGAAAAAAATACCTGTAATCGCAATGTGATCAATTTAAAACAAATATATTATTATTATACAGAAAAGAACAATCCAATTTTTTGAAAATTATTAATAACATTATTTTTGTAATAAATTTGTTTTCTGAGAAAAAGTAACAAAAAATAAGAATGAATAAGTGATTTGTTTAAATTTGAGTATAATATGTCAATTGAAGTCGAATTACCATCGATTAAAGATTTCGTTCCTCAAGTCACCTAGAATCATGCACGCCGCAAAGTCTCTCCAATAAATAATTATGTATTGACAATGACAAGATTTTGAGGTTTTACGTTAGTATGTATAATAGAATTATCGAGTATTGTTAGTACAATCATTTTCAAAATGTTTGTTTTTAAATGAAATTCTTTTTCCGATTTCAGAAAAAAGTGTTTTTATGCTCATCTAAACGACAATTGCCACTTTTTTCGCTGAAAAGAGAGACTAAAATTACACTTTTCGCCCGCAAAAGCGGGAAAAAAGTAATTTTTTCCCCTAGGGAAAAAAGTAATTTTTTCCCCTAGGGAAAAAAGTGACTTCACTAGAAAATAGTCAAAATTCCCTTATTTCATCAAGTTCTATCTATAACCCTGATTTTCGATTGTCTTTTAACAGTCCATTAGTCCCGCTTTCCAAGTCAAAAAGTGGCCACAGTTGAGATGGGCATAAAGTACTATATGTAACTTGAGAAAAAAGTCGATTTTTCCCTAAAATATTCTTAGTGGTTAATCCAGTCTTGTTCCCGTAAGGCCAGTAAACCACCTTATATCACCCACGGTTATACTGATCATTATACGATTATATTTTAAGGTAAAACCATTTAAACGAAATCAATGCACCAAATTAGAAAGCCAAGGATGATCACTGGTATAAACGCAAGTAAAAGGTTTTGTACCCTACCAGGCCAAAATATTTTGGAGCGCCGCGTTCGTTCGGTCGGACAAGTAGACGTTAAGGTAAAAGTACCTATAATGGAATGGATTTCGGGGTGTGTTTTATACTTTTGTAAAATTGTGTTTGAATAAAATACTAAAGTGATCCATTGTACATATTATGAAACACTGCGATCGCTCGATGTCCGGGTATTCCATGATTTCCCTATTATGAAACGTAATAAATATGTAAATATTGCTTTATTTGATTGATTTTATTTACAATTGCTATATGTATCATAAATAATGCGTCTAATATACACGAGGAATAACGCGAACATAAGATTGACATTCTTTTTTAAAAAGTTTTCAATAACAACAAATTGATCAAATTTAGGGTTATGCCTTACAAAATCGACTTTGTAATCTGTTAGGCATTTTCACATGCGAAGTTGTTGCTGAAATAACCGATCGCTGGAGGTAAGACATTGCCGTTCCAAAATGTAAGCAAACTTAAAATAAATTTATTTGGGATCTGTAATACACTTTTCACTGGACTATTTTTAATACTGTTTCATAAAAGGGACAAATTTAAGAGGGTGTTTCATAATACATAGGTACTTTTACCTTACTGCAAGGCGCTTAGCACGAAAGCCTGTTCGCTATGTGCGTGACAACAGCGACCCACGTATTTTACATGCTTCGGTGGTAAATGTCAAAACTTTTTGCATTGCTAAAATGTATTAGCTTATAATGGGAGAATTTAGAAAAACATTTTTATTTAAATCACCAGATGTTTAGAACGTTGGCAAAATTTTCTATACATAAGATAAACTTATACTTCTCTTAAAAAAACTTCTCAGGCTTTTAAATTGATAGTAGTTTATAAAAAAAATATTTTGTATAACTTTGCACAGAAGTACAGAACCCAATGTGTTTTAGCATACCAACGGTTCTCAATCTATCCGCAAATTCGTGGTGGCGCTAGTAATATGCACGTAGCCAATAACTATGAAGAAAAATTTTCTCTATAAAATGTTTTGTACATCATTTTAAGACCCTAAAGTGTATTTTAAAAGAAAATAAAACAAAACGGTTGTTTGAAAATTTTACGTAGTTGTTCCCCTTAAAATTTGTTGTAGAAATGTAGTGCTTGTATTCTTACTTACCCTACCAAAATGTTAAGCATTTATTAAGATTTTTTTAACAATATCAGTATTTTTAATTTGATAACTTAATGAAAACTCCTAAAATGAAGTGTAAAAATGTAATTTTTGTTATTTATATCAGTAAATATTGATAAATTCACATGTTGATAGGGTAGAAAGTGTACATGTACCGAATTCCTAAATCAAATTTTAAGCCAATCCGATGAAAATAACTTGAGATACTTTGCGGCTAGTGAATTTTGTTAACGAACAAAAATCATTGAGTTATAGTTGGAAGGTCTGGTACATATATGTTTGTAATAATTCTTCATGGTGAAAAATAAGTTATATGTATAGAAAATGTGTTATACAATTTATGAGATTGTTTATTTCATAAAAAACAATTATATGAGCCATAAAATGTTATTTAATTTTTTTTTATTTTTAAACTATATGTACCGCCTTAAAACTCGAAAACAAAATCTGCTTGGATTTCGAGGCGACGATCGAACTTTGTGATTTTTATGACATTAATTTATTTTTGTTAGTTCTTAGATTTGACCGTCAAATACGTTTATAAAAAATTGCTTTTATTTACTTCAACAATAACAAGATCATAAGGTTGATTTTTCTTCAAACTCTTAAAGAGTTCTTGAAATAATGGAACACCTAATAAATCACATAGTGGTTTCCCTGCATGACCCATCAGTGTATTCATATTTACTAATTGAAGTTCCTTAACAAAGAAATCGTATGCCACGTTGTTAATGCTATTAAGAATAGTGCCATTAAGGCTAAAATCATTGTAATTCGGAATAGATTCTTTTAGTGGAAAATGACTGTAGACATCTACTTGATGGCCTCTTTCAGTTAAACCTTTGAGTAATCTTTCGCACATAATAAAGTGGCTTTTTTGAGGCAAAGGAAATATGCCCAGGATTCTTAATCCATCGATACACTCACTGCTGCAGGCAAGTAGGATGAGAATCGTAAATATTTTGCTCCGTGTTAATTTCATCTTTAAATAGTTCACTGAAATGCAATAAAAATTAATTTAGAATAAATTCGTATTTATGAACAGTAAGTAATTCATTGCTATTTATAATTCTTACAACTTAAATTTTCAGAAATTCTGTTTGTTATTAATACATTTGTTTAAATAATATTTGTTATAAAAAACGATTGGATTATCTGAAACAATCGGGCTACCCGATTAGTCGAACTTACGAGATATCCGAGCTCATCATACTACCCAAATGTGTCCGAGGCTCTCTAAAAAAACAGCGGTTGCCTTAGCAGAATGCTTTCTTAACCCATTTCTTCCCAAGCGGCCATTTTATAGTCGATGGGTTTTTTGCCTAAAACCGCCATTTTGAAATTTTCCAACGGAAATTTCAATATTCTGACTTCAGAATCGGAAAGAGCGGACAATTTTACTTCAGAAAAGTGCTATTGGTTATTATTATTTTTTTTTCGACAATTTTTTAGGCAAAAAACCAATCGACTATAAAATGGCCGCTTGGGAAGAAATGGGTTAAAGAGAGGTCCTGATAGATTATATACTAACTTTGTGAACTTTTCAAATTTTCACAAGTTACCTAGCTCTTATTACTGAAGTTACAGCGCTTCAAATATACTGATGACGTCACATTTATATAGCGATACCTATTGATGTTATATGAGTGTGACGTCCAAAGGAACTTATTTAAGCTATAACTTCTTGGGATGGGTTTATGTTCTTTATCCAAATTCTGTATACTGCAACGGTACATTTTTTCATGCAAATACCCAATTCGCATTAAATAAATTAATGCAAAATTTATATCATGATTTTAGCCTTCAGAATAGCCTTAGTATAGGCATAGTTCGAATGATTCTGACGCGCATTTTGTGAATATTAAAGTGCTAAAAAAATTAATTTCGATTTGCTAAAATCGCTATTTTTAGAAAAAATGGATACATTCTTCAAATTCGAAAGAAAAGCATACAGACTTTAAAAATATTTGTATACCTTTTATATATCTTCAATACAAACTGCCTAAAAGAATTATTTTTGATTTTATAAAATAGCTACTTATTATTGAAAATTCTTTAAATTCACGGTTCTTTCTTAAAAGTAGCGTAAGAATAATTTTAAAAGACATAAATCAAAAGGAAACACGCACATTTTAAGAATTTAGGTATATAAACCTAAACAGACACTTCGTGTCTGACTTCTTCTTTTAAACAATCATACCGTTTATATATATGCACAAGAGAGCAAATCCGGACCGAGCAAGGAAAAAAGATTTACTTCCCAAAAAATATTTCTTCATAAAAAAATTTTCAAGAAACCTAAATTGTAAAAATTTTGAAAAATTACCGCAAAATTATATTTAGTCGACCATTTTTGCTGAAATATTAAAGCCATTCTTAGACATGGATAATCAACATGCAAGCAATATTTGGTAAAGTGTTACGCAGAATATTCGAACGTGGATGAGCGACACTCACACATACACACACGCACGCAAGTACGCATGCACACAGATACGCACCCGCACACGCACACATACACGCACATACGCGCAAGGACACACACTCTCACTGCTCACACATACACATAGGCACATACACACACGCTCACACGCACGACACACGCAAGCACGCACGCACACAGACACACACACGCACCCGCGCACGTACCCGCACGCACACGCGCACACGCGCACACTTACACATACACGCAAACGCACACACACACACGCTCACACACACACACACACACACACACACACACACATTTACATCCATACAGCGGATATTTTTTGAAAGTAGCTTATTTGAATTCCTCGAGTCATATAGGGTTTTTACGTTAAAAAATGCAAAAGAAATTTTTATTTAAAACAATGCTTTCTCTTTGAGAAAGCAATAAGTGACTCCAATAATGTTTCATAAGTGAGCAAATTTTGTATAAAATGATGTTTTTATGATACATCTAATTTCGGAAAAAGTAATTGGTATTTGAAAAAAGACAGAGAAATGATAAAATGTTGTAAAGTTTGCATCGAGATAACCAATTGCATCGTCGCATGACATAATATGGCCTAAGAAAATCTGGGTGTTCTTCACGAATCTGTTAGCTTTTGGTGAGCTCCGTGGCACCGCACTTTGTTGTTTTCGGACCTACGTATCAATTTAAGGGTGCAAGTTATAATAAGTTTGGTAATTGTATTTAGGTATAATACGTTGAATTGATGTACAAAATAGTACATTTCGACACTAGTTTCGAATCGTATTTTATACCACGGGCGCAGAAAAATTATATCAAAGTTGTGATTTTGAGGTTAGAGTGGTATAAAGAAACATTTATGAACAGACATACATGTATATTTAATGCCATCGATCTGAAAATTTAGTGGGACACAATTTAACTCATTGTGTTACAGATTAAATTAAACATTTAATAATTCTGAGTAGGTAAAAATGTTCACATGTTCACATATATTTTGAAGAACACAATTTTTAAATTACTTAAATCTTATATGCACGTAGGTATGTCCCATACTCACTGTAAATTTAAAATAAAAATATGCCACGGAGCTGAAATTTTGGGCATATTTGACCTATTTATTGTATGAACGGTGCTGATTATTGTAACTAATACCATTGAATATTATGTAAGAATGTTATATTTGTCGTATACACTCGCTAGATTTTCTTTTTTTCTCTTTTAAATAGCATAATTTATTATAAGAGGAGCCGCCAAAACTAATGGTTTCGTGAAAAACGTCATATTAAAAAATGTATAAAATGTAAAGCAAAAGCGGTCTATGAAAAAAAAAAGGATCAAACAAAAGAGGAACATACAGCTAGTAATGAGCAATATAGACTGAATAAAGTATAGGTGGAAAATCTTCAGAGATATTTGAAAATAACTAAAGTAGAATGTGAATAAGGAGTAGATTTACAACTGATATCGTCTGATAAATTAATTCTTAAAGATAGCATCCACTTATAGTTTATAGAGCGATTAGAATTTTTTAAAAGCAAAGTGCTACACTGCATTCACATAAATTACACTCAACAAATTTATTATTTATGTATTATATTTTACTGTCTATCTGTTAGTGTTTGGATTGTATTAAAAAAAATAATTTAATTTAGAATTAGAATATTATCAAAAAGTCATTCGCCTTCAAAGGTTCTGTTAGGGCTAATAACTACTAAAAATATTTATACATAAGTATGTATTAGAGTGATTTTCCGAAAATTTTTCAAATATTCATTAGTAATTTAATTTAGATTTTGATTATTTCAATTCTACACAGTGAATGAAATGAAAATTACACATATTATATAAGTGCTATTCATTTTTGGACTCTACAGTAGTTTGAACAATTTTAAATTGCTAAGTACGATTTGATATGTAATAACAACGTTTTATTAATAAAGAAGTTCAATGTGAAATTATTTGATAATAATATTCTAAATCATATTATAGTACTTACGATTTTTTATACGTCAATTGTCACCATTTATCTATAGCACGGGACACTAAACTGCACTCAAATTACGATGACCAATTTATCGTTGAACAGTCGTCTTGCTTATCTTTATCTGATGATAAAAGTCGTCAGTAAGCAAGATCTAGCAGCTTGCGTTTTGGAAGCAATAAAAATGTACTACCGTAATTTTTTGTACAATATTTTAATATGCAATTTATTTTTTTAATATCGGATAACTTTTTAATATTTAATAACGGAGATGCTTATCTCGCACACGTACGTACCTATGGAAGAAACGTCACAGAAGGAGGATGGAAGGTAAATGTGTAGTGTAAGTCCGGAAGGTAATACAAAAAATATTTTCAGAAATTATAACATAAAAAGATAATTATAACAGAATTCTGTATACACCAGTGGTATTCCGTTAATATAACGTGGATAGATTATAACGGGGTTTTACCTTGGAAATACCAGCAATATACTAATATTATATTAGAGCATGAATACGCGGGGAAATGTGTAGTCAAGGATAACACCGAACTTTCTGTATTCAAATGCGTATATTATGGGCAAAGCAAAAGGTACAATCGCTCTCGAGCCGATGCACGTGTGCGTATAATCAGTCCCATGTCAAGAGAGAGAATATCAGTCACTGCTCGAGAGAGGGAGAGAGAAAGAGGGTCAACGTCTGATTTACGTACGGATTCTGGAAGCCTCCTCTCGGCTGCTCGTCCCCGGCTCCGAACTGCAGTACCTTAGAGACGAGACGGCTGCAGTGCACAATCGGCCGCTGATTGATCGCGTTTCTCCTACGCGGTCTCGGTAACGTCTATCGCAGTCGCTCGCATCCCACGTGCACGTTGTAGCACTATTCGATATGAGCATGTGGTATAGTATCACTATTAAGTTTTAAATTATTTATGCTTTAACTTTTGTACTGTTATTCTACTTTGATGAATTAAAGACAGTGATGCTGTATATCTCCATTGTCATATTCTTCCATGTTTGCAGTAGTAATATTATGATTATTGCTATTATGTCTATAACTATTATGACTATCGCGAGTAACGATGAGTAATTGCCAACAATGAATGTCACATTATCTATAAACCTTCAGAAAAAGAAGCTGTTTTCAATGAGAGATGTAAACAAACGATTTGGAAATTATTCATTTCGATATTTTGTTAAACAGTAAAATGTCTTCTACAGTTAGAATGAATTATTCCATTAGATGATAAATGCAGAAAAGTGAAATCTAGAATTAAGTCGATAAATTCGATGATCATCAACTGATTTAAAATTTAGTTAATACTTACTATAGCATGAGTTGTTAGGTTTTAATGTATTTTTAATTAACTATTTGTATATATATAGAGATCCTATTGTTTTTCTTTACATTTACCCACTGCAAATATTCTGACTATTGAGTTTTAAATTATTGACACTTTGACTTTTTTTACTATTATTCTACTTTGCTGAATGAAAGGCGGTGATACTGTATCTCCCGTTGTCATTTTCTTACATTTTCTCAGTAGTAATATTATGATTATTACTATTATGTCTATAAATATTATGACTATTACGTTTTTACGTTTTTTGAGAGATGTAAACTAACGATTTTGAAATCATTAATTTCGATATTTTGTTAAACCGTAAAATGTCTTCTGCAGTTAGAATTAAATTATTCCATTAGATGATAAATGATCAAATGTAATTGTTAGTATGACGCACGATTGGATCATTTGAATTAATCATTTGCAGGTAACTGTGATTAGTGGACCATTTGTAAGGAAGCTTGTAATTGGCTGATGCATTGAACCGATC
Organism: Gastracanthus pulcherrimus; assembly: GCA_949152435.1. Classification (NCBI taxonomy): domain Eukaryota; kingdom Metazoa; phylum Arthropoda; class Insecta; order Hymenoptera; family Pteromalidae; genus Gastracanthus; species Gastracanthus pulcherrimus. The sequence continues at coordinate 39,180,443 of OX424572.1, forward strand.
ATCCCCACCCCCTTTACTAAGGTATATAAGCTTGCGAATTGGCTCTGAAAGTCAATTTGAAGTTTGCTTTAGAAGAGAGAGAATCTCTCATAAAGCAATCAAGATGGACGCTTTCAAGAAGCTAATGTCTATCATCGGCGTTCATCGTCAAGGCATCGACTTTATCAAAGACATATGTGCAGAATCTGACCGTCCTGACTTTCGAAACCTTGCGGTTGCGCAAGAAATATACAGGTTTCCATTATTATCATTCAAAGGGATCTAATGACTCTTAATTTCAAAAAAGTATTTTTTCCGTATGATTTTCATAAAATATGATTATTTTTCAATAATCTATCTGATGGACGCAATACATTTTTCCATGCAAGTTCCCTATTGGTGGTCGCGGGTCGTGTTCTTTCGCGTTTGAATGTTTGGCTCCGGGTTCAAGTCCGACTTATTTCATTATTTTTTATGAAATACGTTCATTGGTTTTTGTTATCACAGAAAAGGTATACAGCATTGCATTTAAAAATACATTTTACTATATTATCATCATCTGTTTTGTGGAATAATTTTTATTGTACAATAATAATCTTTTTAACGTGTAATCTCTTTTTATTACAATGTATATTTTTTAATGGGAACTCCACCATTAATCTTTACCATTATATCGAAAATTCCTTCAATTTTTTTTAATGTTTATCATATAATTTAAAATCATTTCAGAACATGTCAAATTTAAATGTTTTAACAATACTATAGTCTAGAAAGTAAAACAATTAACGTTTGATAGCATATTACATACAAATTTTAAACGCGTTTTTGTAATTTCAACAAAGTTCCTTCTATCCATTTAAATGAACATTTTTTAAGCTTGCAGGAAATATCGATTTAAATACAGTATTTCGAAAAGTATTTTAACATTAATGTAAAATAATGTATTACATAAAGCGTATGTCCAATTGAGTTATTGGGTTGACCTTGAGTTCAACCTCGATTCACTTTTATCATATAATAAATATATGTATTTGAAAAATGTGAATTATATTTTATGAAATTATGAGTTGTATTGTCACATATACACACACATACACGCACGCACGAACACTCATACATACGCACAAATAAAGAGGTGGAAGATATACTTGAAAGCTACCATTTTGGAAATTTAATCGATTTTTTTTACTAAATGATTTCGTTTTCTCCAAGAGAAAGCTTTGTAATGTTGAAAGTTTCGGAAAAACAATTTTTTTATCTTTAAAGGTCAAATATATGAAAAATAGGAACGATTTCATAAATAGACGTAATTTTATTCCAATTTATATATCTGGCAATTACCAATGCTATTTTAATAAAAGAAATACGATTTAATTATGAATACATATATTTAAAAAATTGGCCATTTTAACAAATAAGGAAATAATTATTTAATCTATTCTGTATAGGTTAAAAAAGTATGTGTATAATTTTAATCAAGATTTTAATAAACATAATTTCAATTCAGTAAATATATGGGGAATTCTCAGTAACCTTTGCATTTTGAGTGAAAAAAATTAATTTAAATATTAAAGCATATTTCTGTAATTTTGTGTGGATGGTCTAGTAGCTATAAGAATGCAGAATTCAATGAGATACAACATTTTAGAGCAACGCACCAAACGTTATAAACGTTTTTTTTACACTTTTTTAACATTTACGTACAAGGCAGGTATTTTTGTTTAGTACATTTTTTATTTTCTACAAGATTTGGTTTTCTATCAATCTTTTTAATATTTGTTACTAAAATCATCGCAAGATACCAAACACTCCATGTCGACGATGTCTAGCTGTCAGGTTCACCTCCAGGTTGACGAGACATCGTCTACGAAGGAAAGCAGAAGGTACTCAAAATAGAAAATTTTTATTAACTTTAAGGTAGGATTCTGGTGTTTTTTTACCAAAATATCAGAATTTTTTTGTTGAGTTTTCTTAATGTTTGTAATTGTAAGAATGTTTTAAAAGTTGTCTGAAGTCATAACTCGTTTTTTTAACAAGGTTATACGCCTTCAAGTAAAACAATTAACATTAGATAACATACAAAGTTATATCTTTAAACGTGTTTTTTTCGAAACTGATTTTTCTAACTTTAAAAAGTTGTACGCGCATTAGATTTTAATGAATCTTTCTGTAACTATCAGAGTAAATGAATTATAGTGTTTAGAATAAAAGTTAGCAGCTTTTGTGAAGAATTTTGGGCTCAATTTTTATGTCATTATAAAACTTTTTTTACATAATATCATTTTTAAACCATATTACAATGAATAAACTCATTGGATTTTTTATACGGTTGATAAAATGTTTAAAAATTTAAATGTTACTAACTTTTATTTATTGCACTGAAGTAAGTATGTCAATTTTTTTCTACAATGTACGAAAATAACTAGATGCGCAAGTGACTTTTTGAAAATAAGTATAAATAACTGATAAATAAACATAAAATGGCATACTGTGGTGGTTATATAGGTAAAAAATTGCTAAAAATTATTGTGTAAGATCGTATTGTGGTGTCAAAAGTAATATCAAAATTTCATGAAATAAAAATTGAAATTGTAGATTTTTTTCCTAGAATCCTACATTAAAAAATGTGTTTTCAGTTGGCGTAACTAAAATTTCTTTTTCGATTTTTATAATTTGCATTTTTTCTTAAAGAAAAACACTGGGCGGTTAATGCGTTTGAATATTACTTCAATAACACATTAAAGATTAGGGAAATGCAAAATCGACTAGATTTTTTAACAGTCGATGTGCCAACAAAAAATACATAATTTTGGTACTGTGCACGTTTTATCTCCTTAAACATAAGTTTGATTTTTATCAACTTCTAGAGCACATAACTCTATCAAGTCTAGAATTGTTCCTTTTCAGCTCCAGAATTGAATTATTGCAGACTTCATCAGACTGTAACTTCGGTCAATAATTTTATTTTTCAAAATCACATACTCAATTTTTAATCATATGCATTTTGAACACGACAAAATCTCAAAAACTCTAATCCGATCATTTTGACTCTCAAAACCTTGCGGTAGGTTGAGGAATATACAAGTTTGTATTATGGCGATTTAAAGGTATCGAACAACCTCCAAAAGTAAAATAAAAAAATTTTAGCGTTATGTTTTGATACAATGTTCAAATTTACCGAATAAAAGATAAGTATCATATGATTTAGGATTCATATTAACCTAAAAATACATAACCAATTTATTTATTTATTTCGGTGGCGAAAATGAGTATTTTTGATACCCTTTATTTCTGACGCTCGGAAAACTCTATTTTCGCTCCACTTTATAGGCGCCGAAAATAGACCATTTTTATGCACTTGTTATAAAAAATACGGTATGCAACTTGGGGCAAAAGGGTTTTTTCAGACTCGGATGATGATTTTGCGCACTCGTGTACGCCTTCGGTGCCCTCGACTTCCACTCGTGCTCAATCATTATCCTCGCTTGGAAAAACCCATTTTCACACCTAGTTGCGTAATATACTATTATAAACTGAAAAAAGAATTGGAAATCAAAATTTTGTATTACAAACGCAGATATTCTTAAGGGAAGAACTTGACCACTACTTTAAACATAAAAAAGTTACAGCAGCATTTCGGGTGGGGATAAATGTGCCGAAAGATAATTTTGCAGACGGATAATAATGCCGAATTTATTTTACCGAAGGGTAAATTTGCCGATAGGTGAAATGTGCCAATGGGTAAAGTAATCGATTAACAAAAGTGCCGAAAAAGAAACTTCCGACGGGTAAAAATGCCGATGGATAAAAATGTCGAAAGTTAAAAATGACGAAATGTTTAATGGCAACGGGTAAAAACAAAAATATCTAATACTGAAAAGAAACGACAAAGCAACAATTAATACATTAGTATAATACTGGCGCATATTCTAATAAAGCACTTCTTTGTCCAAATTTTCGTTTTCGACATTTTCTTTTCGGGATTCTTGTTTTCGGCACTTTTAACTTTCAGCATTTTTATCCATCGGTATTTATCCATAGGTATTGATTTTCTCGGCAATTTCAACCGTTCGGCAAATCTATCCTTCTGCAAATTTATCTGTCGGTACATTTATCCCCACCCGCAGCATTTACGCAAAAGGTATGTACAATTTTTACATTTTCATAGTTATTAATAACATTGTTGTATATATAATTTTCAATCTTTACAGCCATTTTTCTGAAAACTACATTTTTCGTTTTTAGGCATTTAAGAAAAAATTCAAAAAATGCCTAAAAACGAAAAATCGTTTTCTATTTTTCTCGTAAAAATAAAAAAGAACGTGCATGCCAAGTTGTAAGTGATTCTATGAAAATCTGTTGCGCAAATCGCAAAAAAAAGTAGTTTTGAGAAAAACGGTTCTAAAGATTGCATATTACATATGCAACAATGTTATTAATTACTATAAAAATGTTAAAATTGTACATAACTTTTGCGTAAATGCTGCTGTAACTTTTTATATTGGTCATAACTTTGCCCCGGAACATCCATTTTCAACGAACGAAAATCAAATTAAAGGTCTTTTCTTCTACTTCTATTATCTTTTCGGAAGAAGTTTTTTCCACCTTCGGGTGTATAGTTATTAACTGTACAGTAACCCCTTATTTTTTGCTATATTCACGGAGAGAAAAGATTGTAAAGATTAGTGTACGTGTATAGTAATCGTTACTATTCTTTTCTCTTTGTGTATAAAAAATAACTAATTTGCTAAAAAAACATGGTTACATGGGCAATTTTTATTGTTTAAACACGTTTTTATTCATAATTAAAAAAATAATAAAAAAGGTTTGGAAACCCCAGCATTCAGATTTTCTTTTTGCGATTTCTGGATCCCAAAAAGTTTATTTTTTTGGATTTCGTCATATACGTACATTTATGCGAATTCGTTCATGTACGGACATTTTCTAAAAATATTATATTTTGATTCCAAGTATATATAAACACATTTTTCTCTGTGACGAAGGAAAACAATTTTAAGATACAACTTTGGTATCGCCTTTATTTTGATTCTTTATATACTACATCATAAATGAAAACGATAATGTAATAGCAAACTTTATTTACGGTCCCATTGCTATTATGAAATTATTAATTAAAAATGTTCATTATTGTAATATTTAAATAATTTTCAAACAAATAAATAAATTAGAATAATTTAAAAATGTACACATCTAAAAGTGAAAAAAATAAACTATCAAATAAAATATTTTATAATTTTTAAATACGAATAGAAAATTTATGCAATATTAAAAAAGGGTTATTTCCAAAAGACTTGTGTATTAATTACCTGAATTGTTAATCCATTGTGTCGTTGCACTGGTGGTGATGGAAATCGAAGTAAACGATGGCCATTGTGCTTCCCATTGTTATAATGGGCAAAATTACATCGATCATACACTGTTTGCTTGTTCATTTTGTTATGTTGATTTTCAAAAACAACAAGCAAACAGCCCTAACACAGCAAACAATATTTCATTTTCACAGTTTTTATAATAAAACTACCGAATAGACAAAAACGAATCGTTATCGTTTTTGCTCACGTTTTTCGTATACAAAAAGTTTCATTATGAAAACATTGCGAGGCAATATAAAAGTAATATAATATCGGCACCAACAATAAATACATGCTAATATCAGATATATATAATGACTATATATATATCTGATATTAACATGTATTTATTGTTGTATATATACGCACACACATAAAAACATTTATTGACAACCAATATGAGTTATTATTTTAAATAATTTTAAATATTATTTTAAAAATTAATAATCGCTGATATTATTTGCAAAAATGTTGTTTGGGCAATAACGAATCTTTCACTGTCATATTTGAAGTATGATAGAAATAAAATAAAACTAATAAAGAAATAAAATTGTATTGATAGTAAATAATTGAACAGGTGTTGTTGATGAATTATTTTGTAAATATAATCTTTATTATATCTCATACAATAAAATATAACACATACTGATCTTTTGCATTAAAACGTAATGCAAGTATTTATCAAACATTTTTACGCTCTTTAAAGAATCACAAAAACTATACAATAATAATATAAAACTCAAAGAAATAAATAAACCTTTTGAGTACGCGCACCAAAACAGAATTGTAAGCTTCCGCTGGCCGTACACACATTCTCCTCCGCCGTTTTTCACGCGTGCTTACCCCTCCATCCCGCTGTCTGAAATTATATGTATAGTAGGTACGGACGGCAGCCGCAAGACAGCGCCACACTGAAATTTTCCTCACTTTTTTAACATTACATTGACAATCTCTCTACTAATCTCTGCTATTAGCCACCTAGGCGAGCTTGTTGAGCGTCTTTCTCCTGGCATTCCTCTTGGCCTGGAACCTGCCAAACTCTTGCTCGATAATATCTTTGTGAGCGACGAGGCGTTTGAAGAGCTCGATGCCGAGCGACACCTTGACGCGCCGCTTGTCCTGTAGGTGGACCTGGAAGCCCCGTGACCGGGACTCCTCGAGCACGTATACCTGCACATCCAGGTTTTGAAATATAATAGCCTTCATGCGCGTGCTTACCAGGCTGCGGATCTTGGCCTCGTAGTGCATGAGCAGGTCAAAGCTCTCCTTGCTGAACTCGACGCAGTTCACGCGCTTCTTATTCTTGCGCTCGAGGCTGAGAAGCCGGCAGGCGAACTCGTTCTCGTCCGGAGGTGGGAGCGAGCGCTCACCGCAGGCGAGACTCAAGTCGTTCGCTGCTTCTGATAAGTTGAATTCGCGGCAGTCCTCCAGGACCTGCTGTTCCTTGCCCAGCAGAGGTATAAGGATTGGATGCTGGCCCAGCGAGCTCCTCTCGCGATCGGTCTTCTGCTGCTGCTGTCTCTTGTTTACGGACTCCATCATTCGTTTATTTTCTTTTGCTGAAGATATGTGGTGCTCCTTCCAAAGACGATCGGACACTGACTGACATTTTCACATTTTCAATGCTATCTTGCCTTTTCCAAACCTTTGCCCAATTTAATGAGTTCATTTCTACCTGGAACCCTTAGGAGACACCTGACCCCCGCTAATTACCTCTTGCTACCTGTATTTCATGGGATACAAGAGTATCATTAGTATTCCTTTTGAATTTACTTTAACGACATTTTAATATTGTCGTTATAGTGTCCACACTTACCTAAAAGCGTTAGCTGCATATGAACTATAGTATACTATATTACATTAAAAAGTAAAAAGTTATTCAATACATTATTAATTAATTATTATAAAATAAACACAAACTATATATGCGAGGGAAGGAAAGTGAAATGAAACGCAAATCTCATCAATGACATGACTGTTTCTAGAATATATCGCTGTATACACACTTTAATAACAAAAAAAACAAACATTACAATAATAATCATAATAATAATATTGTTATTAATGATATATTATGTAATAATAGAATTGTTTATCAATCGTAGTGTAAACACTAAAAATGTTAATTTTCTTCATTTTACCATCACGTTTTTTTACTATCCTTGCATTATTGATAATGTATTTATTTGATAATTAAACATTATTTATCGATAGATTATATACTCGTGGCTCTAAAATTTGAATTTTATTTTTATTATATCCCCAACGGCATTTTTTAAAAGTTATTTAATTGATTTCCTAGATGTTTATTATCAACTATATTACATAGTGAACGTGTCAATACGTTTCAAAGCGTCCAGAAAGAGGATTATTGAGTACTCCCGTAAAAATGTGAAAATTTCTTAACTTTCTTACACGCGATTTTTGTATGTTCTCGAAAGCCACGAGGCTGCAGTTGTGCGCATGTGTAATCGTTATCCTTACAATATAATGAATAGACTTTTTGCAAATAACAATATATATATATATATATATATATATATATATATATATATATATATATATATATATATACACACACACGATACAGATTACCCGCAGAGGGTCTTGAGGAGCTTATGGTTGTCGATGATGAGGTCTGGGTGGTGAGCTCCGTATTATTTGCGTCTGGATTAGGTACTGTACGACCCGGGTAAAAATGGGCCAGACGTGATCATGCACTATATCATGAATGCAGCATAATGCATGATCATGCACGAGATTTTCCGGATATTCCGGCATGAGTATGTAAGTTCAGCATGTTGAATGATAATGCATTATGTATTATGTATGCAGTTTATAATAATTATTATAAATTTCATTAAAAAATGTAAATTATTGTTACAATAATTCTACAGTCGCATTGAACTACAATAATAATATTATCTCTAAAAAAGCCAAAATAGAAAATTATTGTCCAAGGGTAGAATCGAACCCAAAGGCGCTATGCGCACAAGCGCGTAGGCGCCTCTGAGGTGCCAATTTTTTAAAATGTTTTCTTAATGTATTTTTGGTTTCATTTGAAGCTAAATAACCTTTCTGAAGAATACATAACAGTTCCAATAAGAAAAGAAAAACTTTCATCGAGAAAATCCGTTTGTAAAAAGTGTGTTGTAAAAAGCGTGTGCTCGAAAGTTAATACCTTTAATTGTTTTTTTTATAATTGAATTAATAATTTTTACCTGAATTACAGTAAGTCTATTCAAATATGCAACGCACTTTGACCCCATTTATTTCGAAAAAAACCATTCTCGACTGCACTCAATTGTCTGTGCAAGACCTACAAGATCGAAGGTGCAAAAATCTTCAACACCTATATTGTTTTGTTTATAACTAATTAAATAATTTTAACATTAATTACTATCAGTCTATTCAACAATACACTTTGACGTCAATTTTTTTAGAAAAAAATGCACTCGAGTCTGAAGACATTCAGTTCTCTATGCCAAACCTAGAATGTTGAAAGTGCAAAAGTCTTTAATGCCTATAATTGTTTATTTTTTACGAAATAAATTGTTTTCACTTGAATTACTGTTAGTATAGTCAATTCTGTTACGCATTTCGACCTTACTTACTTAGGAAAAAATGCATGCGAGACTGCAGAAAGTCTTGGCTTGCGTTGGATCTAGAATGACGAAAGTGCAAGTCTTTAATATCTAAAATTGTTTGTTTATAACTAAATTAATAATTTTTACATTAACGACGATCAGTCTATTCAATTCTGCAACCCACTTTGACATCACATATTTAGAAAAAATGCATACGTGTCGGCCGATATTCATTTCTCTATGCCGGACCATCAATTTCAAAAGTATTTAATATCTAAAATTGTTTGTTTATAACTGAATAAATAATTTTTACATTAACGACTATCAGTTTATTAAATTCTGTAACCCACTTTGACGTCACTTTCTTAGGAAAAAGTACATACGAGTCAGCAGTGAGTCATTTCTCTATGCCGGACCTATACTGTCGAAAGTGCAAAATTCTTTAATATCTAAAATTGTTTGTTTATAACTGAATAAATAATTTTTACATTAACGACAATCAGTCTATTCAATTCTGTAACCCATTTCGACCTCACTTATTTAGGAAAAAATGCATACGAGTCTGCAGACAGCCATTTCTCTATGCTAGACCTATAATGTTGAAAGTGCAAAAGTCTTTAATGCCTATAATTGTTTATTTTACACAGTTCGACCCTACTTACTTAGGAAAAATGCATGTGAAACTGCAGTAAGTCTTTGGCTAGCATTGGGTGTACAATGACGAAAGTGCAAAAGTCTTTCAAATTATTTGTTTAGAAACTGAATAAATAATGTTCACATTAACTACTATCAGTCCATTGAATTCTGTAACCTATTTCTACGTCATTTTTTTAGGATAAACTACATACGAGTGTGTATTATAGGCATTAAAGACTTTGCACTTTCGACATTATAGGTCTGGCATAGAAAAATGACTGTCTGCAGACTCATTTCTTGCACTCGTATGCAGTTTTTCCTGAATAAGTGAGGTCAAAGTTGATTACGGAATTGAATAAACTGATCGTCGTTAATGTAAAAATTATTTATTCAGCTATAAACAAACAATTTTAGATATTAAAGACTTTTGCACTTTTGTCATTCTAGATTCAACGCAATCCAAAACTTTCTGCAGTCTCGCATGCATTTTTTCCTAAGTAAGGAAGGTCGAATTGCGTAACCGAATTGACTAGACTAACAATTATTCATTTGAAAATTATTTATTCAGATCTAAACAAACAATTTTAGATATTAAAAACTTTTGCACTTTCGACAGTATAGGTAGAAATGGCTGTCTAAACTCTCGTATGTACTTTTTACTAAATAAGTGAGGTCAAAGTGTGTTACAGAATTGAATAGGCACATAGCAGTTAGTGTAAAAATTATTTATTTAATTATAATCAAACAATTCTGAGTATTAAAAATTTGCACTTTCGATATTATACTTCCGATGCTATCGAAGACTTTGCGCAATCTCTTTTTTCCGAATAAGTACCGGTGGAATGTGTTACAGAATTGAAAAGAATGATAATCTTTTATATAAATAAATTCATTTAGTTATAAACTGTAGGACTTCAGTTACTTTGCAAAGCTGTTTTATTTATCTATTAAGATAATCTTCTAATTATATATATGGATCTTCTAATATGTGATTGATTAACAGAGATCATGGAGAGGTAAATTACTACCTGACCCAATTCCTGAGTGATCATGGGTACTTCTGCTCCTATCTCAGTCGTATGGGGAAGGTTCAGAACCCGAGTTGCATCTTTTGTTTCGCTGATTGCGACGATGCGTTTCACGATGCTTTTCGTCTGCGAAAAGTGGAACGAAGAAAGAACAGCTCTTATCGGCTCGGTCGGACAATTCACGCCTGAGAACATCATGGGCGAAATGCTGTCCGCCGAGAATAAGTGGGTCGCCACTGCAAAATTCGCCGAGACGGTCCTACGACAAAAGAAGCGGTACCTAGACAGGGCAACCGACGAAGGTATGAATGAAGCGCTGGGAGACGCTCCGACACCCCAACATAATCCAGGGACGTCGGACGACTCCATGGAAATCGACGTGGAGGGAGAAGATGGGACGCTTTCCTAACCGGAAGATGAATGCGCCGGTTCAAATACGCGTATAAATGAGACGGGTTAGATCTGACGTCCCCTCGGGGGATTTAAAATTATGAATTTTTAAATTTGTTTCAGGTCAAGGCAACAGCGCTTGTCGAGATGTTACTAGAATGGCATCACCCTGAGGTAATGTGATAAACGGTACCAGGGTGGGTTCCGCCAGAAGAGGAAACGGTGGTAGGTTTTAGTAGGTCTGTTTGCGATGCAATAGCTGTGTAGTTCTTTTCGCGTTTTTGTTTATTTTATTTTTTGTCCTATATTACACACGGCGGATGCATCCCCAACCAGCCCCACACTATCCGGTTGTGCGGACCCAATCGGGTGTGCTTTAGGTTGCATTTCTTACATACCCTAGAGAAAAAAAAAATTTATTCTCTGTTGATGCAGTATGACGTCGGTGAAGTGTCGTGTCGAAGCAAGCATGGACCGGCAGCGAAGCACAAAGTATACATAGAGGGGAGAAGAGCCGTTGAAGCGTGAGCGGGACTCTGCTGTATAGTGCGCCTCCTATTTCGATAATATACACTATGCGCTGAACGCCGCGTGCGTGTATGCGAAGTCGATATATATATATATATATATATATATATATATATATATATATATATATATATATATATATATATATATATATATATATATATATAAATATACAAACAAGTACAGCTATCAAAGACCTTTGCAGTTTCGATGTTCTAGATCTGATGCAAGAAAACGAATATTTACAATCATCTCGTTTGCATTTTTAGAATACAATGTAGAGTTCAAATTTGTTCTAGAATGAAACTGGCGTAAAGAACATTATGTTAAAATTATTTCATTAGTTATAAACGAAGCAGTATATGGAATTGAAGACCTTTGCACTTTCGACATTGTAGGTCCAAACAAACAATTAAATGACTGAATGTTTTCTCTTTCCTTAATAAATAAGATCGAAATGTGTTATAGAATTGAATAGATTTACAATAATTCATGTAAAAATTATTTATTTAATTATAAACCAACAATTAAAAGTATTAAAGACTTATGCACTTTCGTCGTATTACTGTCTGCAGCCTCGTAGTAATTTGTTTTATGAATAAGTAAGGTCGAAATTTATTACAGAATTATTAAAAAGACTTACATCATAAATAGCATTGGATCTAAAAATGATATAATTCCTTATAGACGGACAAATTAAACTATTAAAGAATTTTGCAAATATATTATAGTATTTCGTAATTTTCTACTGTTAAATAAGTAAATAAATAAATTAATAAATGAATAAATATGTTATACATACATAGTTCGTTTATTCATTACAGGAAAAGCGAACCAAATGCATATTTTTATTTTATTTATTTATGGTTTTTATTAATATTTTTTAAATGATTAGATGTTAATATATTATTGTTGGAAAATAAATTATAACTTACATATTCTTAACTTACATACTCTCCTGTTTCAGTTATTAAACTCATATAATTTATTCAAATGTATTGTTGATCAGATAAATTTAAATTAAAATAATTATTATAAACAATCCTTTGATAACACGTATATGAGTATATAACAATCAATAGATCGATTTGTTTTTCAAATTGCAATATTCAGAGAAACCTGTACAGTTGTAGTACGGCGGTGGAGCTCGACCGACGCGCAAGCGGCGAACGTCGATAAAACAGATCGTGAAGCAATGCGTGCGTGAGATACTTATTTTCTGCTAATATATCATTGTTCAATAAATTATTTGGAATTAACAATGCAGATAAAGTTAGCATACACAGCATTTATGTATAATTCATGATTTGCAAATTTTACTAAAGGCCACATTTAATTTGCTTGCGTTAAACGTTGAAAAAATTGATTTTCATTTGACCACGTTCGAAAAGCTTAAAAAATTTATTAGTAATTGTAGTATAAAGCAATCGTTGCGCAAAAACTTTTGCCAATAAAGTACAATTAGTTAAAATTGTATCGGCTGCACATTTCTAACTGCAAGTAAGATAAATAACACACCTTTTAATTGATATAATGAAATAGTTCTGTGAGAAATTGTGAGAAACTGTAAAAAAAGAGAAAGTATGAAAAACTATGAATAAATTCATATGCCTGCTAAACATTTGGAATACCTGCTACAAAAAATGTGTACATTTTTTCACTTTTTCCATAGTTTTTTATAGTTTCTCACACTTATAAATAAAGCTATTTTGTCTAATGAAACTTGCATTGATAACATTCATATGTTTTAACAGTTTTTCAGATTGTTTCTCTTATATGAAGAAATTAAATTACAACTGAGATAAAACGTAAAAAACTATTAGAAACTACGACAAAATGTGGAGAATATTCTACAATATTTTTGAAAATCCTGTTTTAAATATAACCCCAAATTTTTACATAATTGTTTTTCATAAATTTCTCATTCTAATACATGCTCTTTCACGTATTTTTAACGTTTTGAAATATTTTAACAACAGACCGCATAATATTTCAATAATAGATTCATAACTGACATAGAATATTTTTCGAAAGTAATAATCATTTTTAAACTATTTATTTAGAAAAAAATCTAATTTGGTTTCGTTTTTGAGTAAGGCACAAAGGCGGTGAAAATTGGAAGTTAAGGTGGCTCGTACGTGGATGAAAATACTGCAGAATGTAATAAAACTTATACTGGTTATTTATGAACATGAAATATACCCTCTCTAAAAATTTCAAATCATGTGTGCGAATAAATTTTAAAGAAAAAAATACTTGAAAATTAGTATTTTAACCCACAGTCTTATGGGAGTTGTAGAATTCTGTGCAGCAATATTACAAGGTCCTACTGAAAAACTAGGATATAAAAGTATAAATTTCATACTTTCTAATGACCCAAAGAAAAGTAGGGAAAGCCGAACTTATTAATAAAATATTCATTATAGAAAGTACAAAAGTACATTTTTCTTTATTGCAAAAAACATATAACTGCTTGTATTACAAAATTGTTTAATTCTCTTATAATTCATAAATAAATTTATTAAATATTATTTACATGCATTAAACAAGATTTTCATAAACATTTTTTGTGCACATTCAATTGACTTCGGAGGCATGCATGAACCACCTTAATGTTAGATTGATTTTTTCTTTTTAATAGATACTACCTGAATAACTTATATTTAGGATTATCGGCATCAATTTCCTTCTTAATGCTTAATTTTAAACTTTTGTAGACACATAGCATAAGTATGGAGGAAGATAGAAAATTACTGATTAACACATATTTTTTATTGGTCGATAAAAAATGCTGTTGTATTAATCCAGCAAACTCTCTGCAACAAACTCTCTGCAACAAATTATGCTTAGTTTAGTGCAAATGTGCAGTTTGTTTTGTTTAATACAGGCATTGCTGCTCTTTTACTTTGATTTAACAATGATATACAATCGTTGATTGGGATCGAGTTTGATCTTCGCCACCAATACATCTGGATCGACAAGGGATTTTAAAATTACTATAAGTTTTATGTCATTTATACGAAACTCTCGGCCCATGCCTAAAGATGGCACTTTAGCTATGCGATTAAACTACTCGAGAAGTTACTTTTATACTGATTATAGATTTTTTGGGCGGTCGTAGATGACCATCTCGGCGTTAAAGGATACAAAAAAATACACACATTGTAATTGTAATTTTCACGCATTTTGATATAGTTTTTATGTATATAAAAGATGATTATTTAAAGTCTCATAACTAATATCTTTATGCAATATGTGTACATTGCGTTGAAGTCATAAGAATTCTGAATTTCAGCTTTACTTTTTTCAACTTCGAAAAACCTTTCTGTTACATCATAATACGTTATACAATTGTAAAATTAATATCGACTGACTTTTCATGCATCAGATCATAAAATATAGTTCAGTAGGTGAAACATTATGTGTTAACTATATTATCAGTGTTAAACGTTAATGATAATTGTATAAAAAAATGTTAATGTCGATAAAAATAAAAGATAAGGAATTATTTATTGTGCATACATTACTTTTAACACCTCTAATACCAAATGAGGTTTAGAATCTGTCATTGCTTTAAATTCCAAAGTTTCACTTAGATGTTTTCGATTTGCTTGAATTATATTATAGCTTCCATTTTCAAGTTTTCGGCACCGTAAAAATAAGCAAAAGTCAGAAATCTGACAGCATTATCTTTGGATAAACTTGTACGAAGACTTAGTTCGCATTTAGCCTTCAATTCTTTAATTTCATATTTCTCAGCTGCAACTAAGAGCTCCTCCGCAATATTTTCAATATTATTAACTTTTTCACATTAGATAAATCTCAACATTTCTTGTAGTATTTCATAAGTAATATCTTTAATGTTTACTATATTTTGTCTTCTTTCCACCATGTCATGCTCGAACATTGCTAAAAAGACTGGATTTCGAGTTGAAAGTATATTTTTATGCGCTTGAATTTCTTTATTGCCCACAACCAATGTGACATCACTTAATATTTTATTTTGCAAAAGATGTTCGAAATCCTGAATCAAATTGCTTTTAAAGTTTTCATGATGTGCAAACTGACTTATAGTATTTACTCTGCCAATACCTACAAATTCATGATAACTTATTGAATTAAAATTTTTCGAACTTACTTTTTAAAGCTTAGACTTCAAAGTTAAAACACTGTTCATTTAGTAAAGGCTAGTTAAGTTCAAACAATAATTTATTTTAATTATTTACATGAAATGAAACATACATATTTTACATATTGTACCCGCAGAACATATAAGACTATGACAACTAAAACTTTTTAACTTGTTTTTTGTACAAAAAAAAACTCATGTAAAATGTAGAATCACATCATAGTAAATGCAGAACTAGAGAAAAAAACATAATATTGAAATATTAATTAACAAAAAAAAAGGTCAACAACAGCAACAACAATAACAACAATATCAACAACAACAACTACACACTCAAACTTACTCAGAAATAGTAGGTAAGATTAAATCACAACCCAAGAGGATTCCTAAAATAATTGTAACACGTAAGAGCAAAGAGGATAACTCGAACATGAAACAATATGTTACACATTATCTAGTTAAAAAAAAACAATACAAACCAAGAATATACACACAAAAAAGAAGTTGAGATAATCATAAGCGGTATGAGTGAAGATAGTGTTAAAGCTGCTGAAAAGATATTGCAAGAAAAATTGTCGAATTCTTACAAGATTGAAAAAGAACAGCTAACAAATCCAAAATTGAAAGTTGTGGGCATAGATAAAAATTTTAGATTGGATATGAGAATACTTGAAGAAGATATAAATGTCAGAAATTTCAATAGTTATCAGGACAAATGTAAAGTGTTGCATATATATATATATATAAAAATAAAAACGAAGAATAAAGTGCCATAATTGAAGTGACATCTGAGATTTATTTAAACATAAAAGAAAACAAAGAAAGAGTGTTTGTGGGATGTCAAAACTGCAGAGTGTTTGACGTGTTTAAGAGGGTGTCAAACCATTCAAATTTCCCGCCGGAATTTCTAACCTCAAATCTTTGACCGAGGTATGAACAATTGATTACAATTAATAAATAAATTGAATTATGAAAAACCAAGACATCATTGCCCTTCCTTTTGTAATATTCTATCACTCTGCTAAGTTTCAGGTAATTATATCATTGCATATATAAATGGCATTGGAATGAAATTTCGTAACACCTTTTAACAGCAAAATTTTTACTTAAAAGTTTGCACAGTTGTAAATAATTACAAAACGAAGGGCAATGACCTCTTAGTTTTTCATAATTCAATTTATTCTTTTAAATATAGCCAATATTTTAAAATTCCCGGATCGGTAAGGTAGGGAGGATAAAAATTGACTTTAACACCCTCTTAATATATAAGGCATTGCTACAACTGCGGAAGAATTTGTCTCAGCGTTGCAAATTTTTGGAACAGTCCAGTATGTTTAAAACGTGTAGCTACACATAAAACGAGAGAGTGTCGAAAAAATTAAAATAAGTGTACGAATTGTACTTTTCACAATTAAAAATACAAGATAATATTTGATACTAGTCATGTGGCTAATGACAGAGATACTTCGGTAAAGTAGACAACTTCTCAATCACAGTTACCATCAGTGAAGAGAGTGAAGATACACTGACATCAATTGCTGATTTATCAAACCAGCAACAACAAGAACAAAAACAACAGCAGCAGCAGACAACAGCATCTACTAGCGCATCAAACAATCGACAACAAAAACAACATGGACAACAACTAAAAGGGCGATAGCAAAGAACTTCACAAAATCAGTCAGCAAAGAATAAAGATAAAAAACGCTAATAATTTAAAAATGGGTTATTTTGAATTCTTAGAAACAATAGAAAAAGACACAGTTTAAACAGAGAAAACATGCGGTGATATTAATGTCCTAAATAAATCTATAAACAATAAAAATGATTTAATTCTGCACGATAACATAAGAAGTATGAATGCAAATTTTGATAAATTGAAAATATTATTAGAAAGTTTAAGTAACAAACCATTTATTGTTGTATGTACCGAAGCCTATGTACAAGTAAACTATAAATTATATGAACTAGACGCGTATGAGAGCTATTATAATGAAAGTAGCATAAATCAAAATAATGGAGTAATTCTTCTTGTTAATTGGAATATAATACAAAAAACTAAAGTTGTCGAATTTGGAAGGATTAGAATAAAATCTGCGAAAAATAGTAAAAATATCTTGGGAAAAATAGTTTTCTACTAAATTTTATTTGGGGTTATGAGA